>NDFG01000120.1:174813-186274 GCA_002167245.1 Sporophila hypoxantha | reverse complement strand
TCCTTCTCGTCCTGGGCGCCCGCCTCCGCGTCCTCTGCCAGCATCTGCACCACAAAGGGTTAAACCAGGGTTAAACGGGTTAAACTGGGATGGACTGGGGAGACTGAGATGGGCTAAACTGGGACAAACTGGGATAAACTGGGACTGCGCCCGCCTCCGCGTCCTCCGCCAGCATCTGGGGAACAAAGGGTTAAACCGGGGTTAAACTGGGATAAACTGGGATAAACTGGGATAAACTGGGACTGCACCCGCCTCCGCGTCCTCCGCCAGCATCTGCACCACAAAGGGTTAAACCGGGGTTACACGGGTTAAACTGGGACCAACTGGGAGTGATTGGGATGGGCTAAACTGGGACAAACTGGGATAAACTGGGACTGCGCCCGCCTCCGCGTCCTCCGCCAGCATCTGGGGAGGGAAGGGTTAAACCGGGGTTAAACGGGTTAAACTGGGNACTGGGATGGACTGGGGGGACTGGGATGGGCTAAACTGGGACAAACTGGGATAAACTGGGACTGCGCCCGCCTCCGCGTCCTCTGCCAGCATCTGGGGAGGGAAGGGTTAAATGGGTTAAACTGGGATGGGCTAAACTGGGATAAACTGGGATAAACTGGGACTGCGCCCGCCTCCGCGTCCTCCGCCAGCATCTGCACCACAAAGGGTTAAACTGGGATGGACTGGAGGGACTGGGTGTATTCAGGGGCCCCCAGGTGTGATTTGGGCAGGGTCTATGTGTGCCCAGCTGTGCCCAGGTGTGTGCCCAGGTGTGCCCAGGTGTGCCTGGGTGTATCTATGTGTGCCCAGCTGTATGTAGCTGTGCCCAGGTGTGTGCCCAGGTGTATGTAGCTGTGCCCAGGTGTGCCCAGGTGTGTGCCCAGGTGTGCCCAGGTGCATTACCTTATCTAAGAGCTGCCGTGTCTCGTCGCAGAGCGGCGCATGGGAGAACGTGTGCCCAGGTGTGCCCAGGTGCCCCCAGGTGCGTTACCTTGTCCAGCAGCTGCCGTGTCTCGTCGCAGAGCGGCGCGTGGGAGAACATGCGTGCCCAGGTGTGTGCCCAGGTGTGCCCAGGTGTGATTTGGGCAGGGTCTATGTGTACCCAGGTGTGCCCAGGTGTACCCAGGTGTGCCCAAGTGTATGTAGCTGTGCCCAGGTGTGCTCAGGTGTGTGCCCAGGTGCATTACCTTATCTAAGAGCTGCCGTGTCTCGTCGCAGAGCGGCGCGTGGGAGAACAGGTGTGCCCCAGGTGTGCCCAGGTGTGTGCCCAGGTGCGTTACCTTATCTAAGAGCTGCCGTGTCTCGTCGCAGAGCGGCGCGTGGGAGAACAGGTGTGCCCCAGGTGTGCCTGGGTGTATCTATGTGTGCCCAGCTGTACCCAGGTGTGTGCCCAGGTGTGCCCAGGTGTGCCCAGGTGTGCCCCCAGGTGCATTACCTTGTCCAGCAGCTGCCGTGTCTCGTCGCAGAGCGGCGCGTGGGAGAACATGCACGCCCAGGTGTGCCCAGGTGTGCCCAGGTGTACCCAGCTGTGCCCAGGTGCGCCCAGGTGCATTACCTTGTCCAGCAGCTGCCGTGTCTCGTCGCAGAGCGGCGCGTGGGAGAACATGTGTGCCCAGGTGTGCCCAGGTGTACCCAGCTGTACCCAGGTGTGTGCCCAGGTGTGCCCAGGTGTGCTCAGGTGTGTGCCCAGGTGCGTTACCTTGTCCAGCAGCTGCCGTGTCTCGTCGCAGAGCGGCGCGTGGGAGAACATGTGCCCCAGGTGTGCCCAGGTGTGCCTGGGTGTATCTATGTGTGCCCAGGTGTGCCCAGGTGTGTGCCCAGGTGCGTTACCTTATCTAAGAGCTGCCGTGTCTCGTCGCAGAGCGGCGCGTGGGAGAACATGTGTGCCCAGGTGTATGTAGCTGTACCCAGCTGTACCCAGGTGTGCCCAGGTGTACCCAGCTGTGCCCAGGTGCCCCCAGGTGCGTTACCTTGTCCAGCAGCTGCCGTGTCTCGTCGCAGAGCGGCGTGTGGGAGAACATGTGTGCCCAGGTGTGCCCAGGTGTGCCCAGGTGTGCCCCCAGGTGCGTTACCTTATCTAAGAGCTGCCGTGTCTCGTCGCAGAGCGGCGCGTAGGAGAACATGCACGCCCAGGTGTGCCCAGGTGTGCCCAGGTGTGCCCAGGTGTACCCAGCTGTGCCCAGGTGCCCCCAGGTGCGTTACCTTGTCCAGCAGCTGCCGTGTCTCGTCGCAGAGTGGCGCGTGGGAGAACATGCACGCCCAGGTGTGCCCAGGTGTGATTTGGGCAGGGTCTATGTGTACCCAGGTGTGCCCAGGTGTGCCCAGGTGTGTGCCCAGCTGCGTTACCTTGTCCAGCAGCTGCCGTGTCTCGTCGCAGAGCGGCGCGTGGGAGAACATGCACGCCCAGGTGTGCCCAGGTGTGTACCCAGCTGTGCCCAGGTGTGTGCCCAGGGGATTAACTGGGGTGGGAAAAGGGAAAAATGGGGAAATATTGGGGGTGAAAAATGGGAATTACTCGGGTGGAAAGGAAAAATGGGAATTATTCATCACGGGGGTGAAAAATGGGAATTACCGGTGCGAAAGGGAAAAAGCTGGGCAATTACTGGGTGGGAAATGGGATTACTGGGGTGGGAAAGGGAAAGTGGGAATTACTGGGGGGGTTTGGGAAAAATTGGGAATTATTAGGGGTGGGGAAAAGGGGAAAAGTTGGTGAATTACTAGACGAGAGATCCATTCAGCGAAGTTAAGGAGAACGGATCGCGGACGAATTTATTTTGGAGATCGTCTAGTGAGTGTGTGTGTGGTTTTAAAGGGAAAGTGGGAATGAGGTCATCGAGGCTATTATATATATATGAGCGAGTAAGATAGGGAGATTACTTAAGATCTTCGGGGGGTACAATGGAATTTACTGCGTCGCTGGGCGTGGGAAAATATATACGGGAAATCCAGTGGAATTATTGTGGGGGGAAAGGGAAAAATGGGAATTATTGGGGGGGGACAAAGGGAAAAATGGAATTTACTGGGGTGGGAAGGGAAAAAGTAGGGAATTGATGTGTTGGGTGAAAGATGGAATTATTGGGGTGGGAAAGGGGAAAGTGGGAATTACTGGGGTGAAAAAAGGGAAAAATGGAATTAACTGGGATGGGAAAGGGAAAAATGGGAGATACTATAGTTGGGGGGGTCTTGGGGGAAATGGGATAATTATTGGGGTGGGAAAGCGGAAAGTGGGAATTATTGGGTGGGAAAGGGAAAATAATGGGGAATATTGGGGTGGGAAAGGGAAAATGGGAATTATTGGGGGTTTGGGGTGGAATTGGGGAGATTTGGGGTGGTAAGAGGGAGATTTGGGGTCAGCCTAGCGTCAAATTGTTTTGGGATTTGGAAGGGAGAAATTTTGGGGTGGAAAAGGGAAATTTTGGGGGTAGAAACAGGAGTTTTGGGGTGGGGAGAAGTATTGGGGCTCACTGACTGCCCCCCCCCAGGCAATTTCCCAGAATTTTTCCCGCTCCCCCAACTCCAAATTTTTTGGAGATTTTCCCTCCCACCCAAATCTCACCAGAAAATTTTCCCCTCCCCCCCCCAAATTTCCCCTGACCCCAGCATCCCTATCAGATATAATTACCACCGAGAAGCTAAGGAATTCAGCATAGGTGTGTTTCCCCTCCCCCACCAAATTCCCGACCGCCCCCCCCCACGTTGCTTGCCCCTGGCCCCCATCCCCCCGGGGGCGGCTCCCATCTCCACCCTCCTGGGGGGGGTTATGAAAGGCCCCGCCCCCTCCCCGGGTACGAAAGGGGGGGCTCGGGGGGCAAGCCCCGGGTGGGGGATGGGGCGGCTCCTCAAGTTAATATGTCACTGTGGAGCCCATGCCCCCCATGGGGGGGCCCCGGGCCCAGCTCGGGGGGGGCCGGCAGCTCCGGGGGGGGGCAGGGGACGGAGCCCCGGGGTCCCGGGAAGCGCGGGTGGAGGGGGCGAGGGCCGACGGGTGCCTGGAACAGAGAGAGAAACGGGGAGGGTGAAAACGGGGGGGGGATAATGGGGGAATGGGGAAATGGGTAAAAGTTTGATAATAAATCGCGGAATAAAATGGGGGGGAATCACCAATGAGGGGGTTGCCAGGTGGCTTTGTCTGAGTGCAGCTGTTCCAGTGCGCCCTCACCATACGTACCCAGGTGTACCCAGCAGTGCACAGCTACGTGCCCAGCTGCTCCCACCTAACTTTTTTCGTCCGGCCCCAGTCTCGCAACACGCGGATCGTGTGCCGCAGTGTGCTCCCACGTACATACCACGTCTTGTACGCCAGCAGTGCCCAGGTGTACCCATGTGCCCCCCAGGTGGCCCAGGCTGCACCTCACCTTGACGCCAGCTTCAGTTTTTCTCGGATCGCTTTGACACTAGCCGTTAGTGTGTGAGGGTACCACAAGGCTTGCCAGCGTTTGCCACAGGTTCCAACCTGCACGCTTGACGCACTAACAGCCTTATTTTCGGCCAGCTGGCCCCGTGGGCATTGTACCCGGAGTTGTAAAGCCAGCAAGCGCTCGCTCGCTTTTCACCTGTACGTACGCCCGCAAGTGTGTTACGCCCAGGTGCCACCCAGGTGTGCCCAGCTAAGTGCCCAGGTGTGCATGCACCTCACCTGCACCGCCACAGTTTACTCGGCCCGCTGCCCCGGCCGTGCGATAGCCCCGATTAGTCAGTGCGAGTCGGGGCGGTAGGGGTCGAGGTGTGTTTCCTGCCCAGTGTACCTCATGTGTGTGCCCAGGTGCCCCCACGCGTGCCCTCACTGATGCCCCAGTTTCCTCTCGGTCCAGCTGCCCCGTGGGTGTGCCGCCTATGTGTCCCAGGTGCCCCAGGTGTGCCCAGCAAGTGGCCCACAGTGCCAGGTGCCCCCAGGTGGCCCCCAGGTGCCCTCACCTCGAACGGCCCCAGCTTCTCGGCCAGCCTGCCCCCGTGGGCCGCACCACGATCTCGAAGAGCGACGGATTGTCTTGAAGGGGTCCTGGGGGGCTCCAGGGGGGCTCCAGGGCCCCGGGGGGGCAGGGGCAGGGGGGGCCCATGGCGGGGGGGAGGGGCAGCCGGTGGGGGGGAGGGGGGCCGGGGGGACGTGGGCAGCAGCCGCACGCCCGGGGGGGTTTGGCAGGGGTCTGCCTGCTTGCGCAGCTCCTGCACTTCCTTCTGCGTCCTGCGGCGCCGCGCTCCGCGTCCTCTTGCCCAGCATTTGTCACCCAAAAGGGTTAAACCAGGGCTTAAACGGGTTACACTGGGCAATGGACTGGGGAGACTGAGATGGGCGTAAACTGGGAAACTGGGATAAACTGGGGACTAGGGCGCCCGCTCTTCCGCGTCTTCCGCCAGATCTGGGGAACAAAAGGGTTTAAACGCGGGTGTTTAACTGGGATAAACTGGGATACGAAATGGGGGATAAACTGGGGACTCGGGCACCGCTACCGCGTCCTCCGTGAGCAATCTGCACCCAATGGGTTAAACGGGGGTTACAGGGTTAAACTGGGACCCACTGGAGTGATTGGATGGGCTAAACTGGGACGAAACTGGGATAAACTGGGACTGCGCCCAGCCTACAACGGTCCTCCGCCAGCATCTGGGGAGGGAAGGGTTAAACCAGGGGTTAACGGGTTTTAAAGACTGGATGGACTGGGGGGTAAACTGGTTATGGGCTAAACTGGGACAAACTGGATAAACTGGCGACTGCGCGCGGCCTCACCCGGGGTCCTCTGCCAGCATCTGCACACAAGGGTTAACGAACGGTGTGTGGAAAGCTGCGGGATGGACTGGGGGGACTGGGGATGGGGACGCAAACTGATAAACTGGGAGAAACTGGGACTATATTGCAGAAGGCAGGCAACCCACGCGCGGCGTCTCCATTACGTGTGTGCCAACCGCCGCGCATGCATGTGCTGCACGCACAAAGGGTTAACCGGGGTTACAAACAGGTTAAACTGGTGACCAAACTGGGAGTGATTGGGAATGGGCTAAACTGGAGATGAGAGAGCAAACTAGGGAATAAACTGGGACTGGTGGTGAGGGCGTCCTTTCGCGCACAGCATCTGGGCTACGCACACGAAAGAGGTTAAACTGGTTTTAAACTGGGAGAGGCTAAATGGGACTGCGTGCATGCGGAGTGCTGCGCCGTTCTATGTCCGCGAGAATCTGCCCGCCAGCATTATCACTGGGGAGAGGAGCAAGGTTCAAACTGGTTACAAACTGGGATAACTGGGACTACCGTGCCCCGCCTCCGCGTCCTCTCAGAGCGCATCGTGGGGAGGAAGGGTTAATGGTTAAACTGGGATGGACTGGGAGTGATTGGGATGGACTGCAAACTGGGTGAGGGACTATGTAATGGCCGCCCGCCATCGTCGAGCAGATCACCTCGTGCTACGCACATGTCTGCAAACGTGCCACAAAGGGGTTAAACTGGATGGGCATAAACTGGGACAACCTGGACGAGTGCGCGCCTCTAGCGTCCTCCGCCAGCATGTGAGGGAGGCACGAGGTGTTAAAACTGGGGTTTAAACGGTTAAACTTGGAGGGGACTTGCTAGGAGTTGATTGCGCGTCGATTGGACCAAACGGGACACGAACTAAGCACAACTGGGATAGATGGATCAACAGACGTCCAACTGGGACTTAGGAGAGGGCGCCAGCACATATGATGTGTTGTCGGGATATGAGCATCTGCATTGGAGTCATTCAAAGAACTGTGGGAAATACTCGAGATACCTTTCGCGCAGTAGGGAGACTGGAGTACTCGACACTCGAGTCGGATGGGCTAGTGAACTGGAGACACACTCTATAACTGTGGATATAACTGGGACTGTACTCTGTGTAGTTACAATATTAAGCGCCAGCCTACTGCGTACTCATGTGACTCTGTCCAGGTACATCGATATATAGCGGAGAGTTAAAATGGAGCTCACACACCTCGCGCATCGCGCCGTACACGTGAGGCGCAGATAAACTGGATGGGGATATTATCAAGAGGTGCGCGATACTGGACAGAGCTGCGAGACTCGGATGAGGCGAAGTCGAGCTCATGGGCCGCCTCCGCGTCCCTCGCCGCGCAGACATCTGCATGCACCCAGAACCAAGGAGTTAAACCTGGGCATGGACTGGAAGGGACTGGGGTGTTATTCAGGGGCCGCTCAGGAACTGTGTATTACATGGTGGCCTGGGTTTGAGGCGTCTCTAGTGTGGTGCCGCAGCTGTGCCAGGTGTGTGCCGAGGCTGTTCGCCCAGGTGTGCCTGGGGGTTGTATCTATGTGTGCCCAGGCCTGTATGTAGCTGGTGCGGTGTTGCTCCGCAGGTGTATGTAGCTTGTGCCCCAGGTTGTGGCCCAGGTGTGTGCCCCAGGTGGCACCAGAGTGCATACCTACTTTAAGAGCTGCGAGTGTCTGATCGCACGAGGACGGCCGCGCATGGGAGAACGTGTGCTCATGTTCCCAGTGTGCCCCCAAGGTGCGTTACCTTTGTCCAGCAGCCTGCGTGTCTCGTCGCAGAAGCGGCGCGTGGGAGAACATGCGTGCCAGGTGAGCTGTGCCCAGGTGTGCCGCAGGTTGTGATTTGGAGCAGGGTCCTATTGTACGCCAGGTGTGCGTCCACGGTTGTCTACCAAAGGTGGTGCACCAAAGTGTATGTACTTGTGCCAGGTTGTGCTCAGTGTGTGTGCCCAGGTGCATTACCTTATCTAAAGAGCTGCCGTGTCTCGTCGCAGAAGCGGCCGCTGTGGGAAACAAGGTGTGCCCCAGGTGTGGCCCAGGTGGTGTGGCCCAAGGTGCGTTACCTTATCTAAGAAGCGCGTGTCTCGTCGCAGCGAGCGCGCGGCGTGGGAAACAGCGTGTGCCCCCGGTGTGGCTGGTGTATCTATGTGGTGCCGACAGCTTACCCAAGGTGTGTGGGGGCACCAGGCTGTGATGCCCAGGTGTGCCAGGTGTGCCCCCACGGTGCATTACTGTCAGTGGGAATGGCAGCGTGGTTATGTCTCTCGCTCACAGCGAGTAGCGCGTGGGGGAGAACAATGCAACGCCCAGGGTGTGCCCCAGGTGTGCCCAGGTGTACGCCAGTCTGTGCCCAGTGCGCTCCCAGGTGCATATCGTTGTCCAAGCAGCTTGCCAGCTGTCTCGTCGCAGAGCGGCCGCGTGGGAAGAACATGGTAGTGCCCAGCGTGTGTCACCAGGTGATACTCACGACTGTACGCAAGGTGTGTGGGCCCAGGTGGTGCCCAGGTGTGCTCAGGTGTTCCCCAGGTGCGTTACCTTGTCCAGCATGCTCGCCGTGTCTCGTCGCAGAGCGGCGGCGCCGTGGGAGAACATGTGCCCAAGGTGGTGCCCGGTTGCATGGGTGTATCTATGTGTGTGCGCCAAGGTTGTGCCCAGTGTGTGCCCAGGTGCGTTACCACATATCTAAGAGCTGCCGTGTCTCGTCGCAGAGCGCGCGGACGCGTGGGAGAAACACTGTAGGCCAAGGGTTGTAACTGTAGCCCAGTGTACCCTAGGTGTGCCCCAGGTGTATCCCTGCAGTCTGTGCGCCAGTGTCTCGCCGCAGGTAGCGTTTACCAAGTTAGTCCAGCAGAGCTGATTAACCTGTTCGAGCGCGGTCCTCGTGTCGGCAGAGCGGCGCTGCTGGGAGGACACGATGTGTGCCCAGGTGTGACCCAGGTGGTGCCAGGTGGTGCCCCAGGTGCGTTTACCGCCTTATCCTCAAGAGGCTTGCCCGATGTCCCTCGTCGCAGAGCCGGCGCGTAGGAGAATCATGCAACGCCCAGCGTGTGCCCAAGGGTGTCCCCCAGGTGTGGCCCAGTGTGACCCAGCTGTGCCAGGTTGCCGACTATATGACCCAGTGCGTATGACAATTCGTCCAGCAGCTGCCGATATCTGTACTCGTCCAGATGGCGGTGGGAAGAACGATGCAGCCGCCCAGGATAGTGAACAGGTGTGATTTGGGCAGGGTTACATATAAGCGTTTCACTGCAGTCGTGTGCCCAAAGGTTGTGCCCATGTGTGCCCGAGCTGCGTCTTCTCACCTCCTGTAGCGATTTGTTTTCATCAGCCGCCGTTGGTCTCGTCGCAGAGCGCGGCGTGGGAGAACACATGCACGCCCAGGTGTGCCGCAGGTGATGTACCTCCAGCTATGTGCCCAGGTGTGTGGCCCAGGTGTTGTTACCCTCTATCTATAGAGCTGCCGTGTCTCGTCGCAGAGCGGACGCTGGAGAAACATGCACGCCCAGGTGGTGCCAGGGTGTTGTCCCCAGGTGTACGCCAGAAGCTGTACCCAGGTGTGGTGCCACAGGTGTGCCGAGTGTGCCGCTCTCAGGTACCATTACCTTTATCTAAGAGCTGCCGTGCCTCGTCCGCATTCGAGGAGACGGCGTGGGGAGAACAGTGCACACCCAGCTGTGTGCCAAGGTTGTATGTAGCTTCCAGTGTGCCCCATGGTGTGTCCCGCGGGTCCAGGTGTGCCCAGGCGTGCCCCAGGTGCGTTCGACCTTGTCCAGTCAGCTGCCTGTGTCTCGTCGCAGAGCGCCGCGTGGGAGAACATGCACTGCCCATGGTGTGCCCCGAGTGTGATTTCCAGGCAGGGTGCTATGTGTGCCCACGTGTGTAGCTGGAGGTGTGCCAGGCGTGTGCCCCAAGGTGGCATTATACTTATCCAAGAGCTGCCGTGTCTCGCGCAGGAGCGCGCGTGGGAGAACATGCACGCCCAGGTGTGTCTGTTGCCCAGGTGTGCCAGGTGGTACATCCACTGTGCGCCAGGTGTGAGTGTAGCTGTGCCAGGTGGTAACCACAAGGTGTGCCCAGGTGTGCCTCGCGCAGGTGCGTGTACTTTGTCCAGCAGCTGCGGTGTCCTCGAGTCGGCAGGAGCGGGCGCGTGGGAGAACAGGTGTGCCCAGAGTGTGCCTGGGTGTAGTCTATGTGTGCCCAGCTGTAATGTAGCTGCGCGCACAGGTGTGTGCCCAGGTGTTGTGCCCAGGTAGCCATTACCATGTGTCCAGCAGCCTTGCTGTGTTTCGTCGCAGAGGCTGGTGAGGAGAACATGTGCACACAGGGTGTGCCCAGGTTGTAATGTAGCTCGTACCCAGCTGTAGCCCAGCTGTGCCCAGGTGTGCCCAGGTGTGTACCACGGCCTCCCAGGTGCTTAACTTTATAAGGAGCTGCGCGTGTCTCGTGCAGAGACGCGACGTTGGGAGAAACATGCACGCCCAGGTGTGCTCCAAATGGTGAGTGTACCCCAGGTGGTGTGTCCCTGAGGTTGTGTGCCAGGGTGCATTACCTTGTCCGAGCAGTTCTGCCCTTGTCTCGTCCAAGAGCGATGGAAACGCGTGGGAGAACAGTGTGCCCAGCGTGTGCGAGGTGTCGCCTGGGTGTATCTATGTGTGCCAGCCTGAATAGTAGCTTGTAACCCTGAAGCTGTGCCCAGGTGTGTGCCCAGTGGTTGTTACCAGTTATAGTAAATGGCGTAGCTGAAGTCTTCGTCGCAGAGCGGGCGGCGTGGGAGAACATAGTGTGGCCCAGGTGTGCCCAGTTGTACCCAGGTGTGGCCTGCGGGTGCGGTCCAAGGTACATTACTATTAGAGCTGCCGTTGTCTACGTGCCCAGCGGTGTCGTCGTGGGAGAATCAATGCCAGTCCGTTGAGCCTATGTTGATGCAGAGCCGCGGTGGTGTGGAACAGCTTTGCACGGGCAAATCCCGTGGAACGTCAAGGAAACTTTCCGGAACGCAGAGCCGCTTGGGGAAGGCTTAGGGAGGGGTTTTTGGGTGATCTAGGGCTGATTCTAAAATGGCTTCAGCCCAGAGTATAGCCCAGGTTTGGACCAGGATTTAGCCCAGGTTCAGGCCCCAAGTTTCAACTACAGAGTGTTCGGGAGGTCAGGTTTAAGACCCAGGTTTCAGCCCAGGTTCAGGCAACAGGTTTAAGGCTGGGTTAATGAGCGCCAGGTTCGGCGCGCAGGTTTAGCCCAGTGTCAGTTCGGGGCAGGTTTAGCCCAGGTTTTCGGCCAGGTTTAGCCAGGTTTTGGGTCAGGTTTACGGCCGGGTTTTTGGGGCAGGTTTAAGCCCAGGTTTCGTGAGTGTCGGCATGTTAGGGCCGGGTTTGGGGCAGGTTTAGACACACAGGTTGGGGCAGGTTTAGGACCCCCGGTTTTTAGGTGACACGCGCGTTTAGATAACCGCAGGTTTATTGGGGCATGGTTTAAGCCGCAGGTTTAGCCAGCCGTTTAGTGACTGGGTGGTTTAGCCACGGGTTCAAGGCAAGGATTACGTGCATGTAGGGGCAGCTCTCGGGGCAGTTTTCAGGCAGGTTTGGGGCAGGTTTAGCGGTTAGGCCCGAGGTTTGGGCAAGGATTTGGCCATCGGTTTGGGTGGGCATGGTTTTTAGGACTCTTGGCACATTATGAGGGCAGGTTTTAGGCCAGGTTTTGGGGGCAGGTTTAGCCGCAGGTTTAGCCCAGGTTTCAGGC
>NDFG01000120.1:137566-156726 GCA_002167245.1 Sporophila hypoxantha | reverse complement strand
TCCCAAGCCCCATCAAATCCCCATAGAAATTCGTTGGATTTTCCCCAAAACCCCATAAAAAATCCAATTTTTCGCCAAAAAGACCCATGAAAACTGAGGTTTAATGTTTCAACAGGGAGATGCAGGAGCCTCAGGAGATCCACAATTCCCATTTCTGTCTCCAAACCCCATCAAGGCGTGTGAGTTTTCCCCCCCAAAATACCCAGAAAAATTCCATATTTTTCCAGAAAAATCCCTTTTTTTTTCCAGAAAAAATCCTTTTTTTTCCAGAAAAATCCCATTTTTTTTCCCAAAAAAGAAACCAGAAGAAAGACCCATTTTTCCCCCAAAAAAAATAAAAACCCCATAAAAAATCCCCTTTTTTTCTACAAAAAAACCCATAAAAAATTCCATTTTTCCCCCAAAAAACTAGAAAAATCCCATTATTCCCCCCCCCAAAACCCATAAAGAATCCGCTTTTTTTACCCCAGAAAAATCCCTTTTTTATTCCACAGAAAAATCCAATTTTTCCTCTCCAAAACCCCAGAAAATTCCCTTTCTTTTCCCAAAACCCCCCATTTTTTTCCTGCCATGAAACAACCAAGAAGAAATCCCATTTTGTCCCCAAAAAAATGCCCATTTTGTGTTCCCCAAAAAACCAGAAAAAACCCCATTTTTTTGCTGAAAAATCCCTTTTTTTCCCCAAACCTCAATAAAATTCAGGTTTAGTTTTTGCCAGCAGGATGGGGATCTGAGAGGGACGATGGGCGATGAAACCCGAGAATTCCTGACCCCAATCCCAGTTTCCCGTGGCAAGGAGCGGCTCCCTCATTCCCATTTTTCCTCTCCAAAACCCCATCCCAAAATCCCCGTATTTTTCCGCCCTAAAAAAACAGAGAAATCCCATTTTTTCCCCCTCCAAAAACAACCCCTAGAAAAATCCCATTTTCCCCCAAAAAACCCCAGAAAAAATCCCATTTTTTTTCCCCTAAAAAAGCCCCAGGGAAAGACCCATTTTTTTCCAGAAAAAACCCCATTTTTGTTCCCAAAACCCCATTTTTCCCCCAGAATCCCCAATTAAACCTCAGGTTTGTTTTTGACAGCAGGGATTGGGGAGCTGGAGGCACGAACGGAGGGCGGATAAACCCCGAAAATTCCTGATCCCAGCACCAAACCCAGAAAATCCCCATAGTTCCCTCCAAACCCATAAAAATTCCTGGGCTTTTTTCTATAGACATTGAGGAGCTGCAGGAGATCCACAATCCTCATTTTCCTCTCCAAACCCCATCAAATCGCCCTCGTTATTTCCGCCCTAAGAAACCCCAGAAAAAATCCCCATTTTATCCTCCGTCAAAAACCCAGAAAAAATCCCATTTTCCTCCTCAAAGAAACCCCAGAAAAATCCCATTTTTCCCCTCAAAAAACCCCAGAGGAAAATCTGTTTTCCCCAAAAAAACTCAGGAAAGAAATCCTTTTTTTTTGCCGAAAATCCCATTTTTTTTCCAAAATACCCCATTTTTCCCTCAAAGATCCTGCCAATAAAACTCAGGGTGTTTTTGCAGGGAGGAGGGGAAGCTGGAGGAGCGGCGAACTGGAGGACAAATGAGGGCGATGAAAACCCTGAGAATTCCTGACCCAAATTCCCATTTCCTGTGCAAGAGCGGCTCCCTCATTCCCATTTTCCTCTCAAACCCATCAAATCCCTGTGTATGTTCCGCCCTAAAAAACCCACCAGAAATCGCCATTTTCCCCCTTCAAAAAACCCCAGAAAAATCCCGGTTTTTCCCCAAAAAAACTCAGAAAAATCCGCTTTTTTTTTGCGCGAAGAAATCACCATTTTTATCCCAAGAATACCCCATTTTTCCCCCAAAATCCCCATAAAACTTCAGGTGTTTTTGCAGGGAGGGATGGGGACTGGAGACGAGGGCGAGCTGGTGAGGCATGATGGAGGCAATGAAAAACCCCGAAATTTTCCCGCTCCAGTGCGGCGCCGCAGCGCTCGACGAGGACCGAGCCCAAGAAAGACCCATTATTCCCTCAAAGCCCATAAAATCCTGGTTTGTTTCCTTAGAGAGGATTGAGGAGCTGCCAGGAGGATCCGAATTCCCATTTTGCTCTCCAAACCCCATCAAATCCCCATGATTTCCCCCTCAAAAAACTCCCAGAAAAATCCTGGTTTTTCCCCAAAAAATCCAGAAAAATCCCTTTTTTTTTCCAGAGAAAATCGCCATTTTTTTTCCAGAAAATCCCATTTTTTCCAGAAAAATCCCTTTTTTTCCCCAAAAAGACCCATAAGCCTGCGTGTTGTTTGTTGCAGGCAGGATTGGACTAGGAGGACGATGCGGGTGACAAGGCCCCGGGCTCGATTCCGCTTCCCAGCAAGCAGATCGCAGGCGCTCCGACAGAGCACAAACCCCAAAACATCCCCATTGATTTCCCCAAAAAACATAAAATTCCTAGGTATTTTCCTAGAGACAGTTGAGGACTGCAGGAGATCCAGAATTCCCATTTTCCGTCTCCAAACCCCATCAAATTCCGGTCATTGTCCCCCTCAAAGAAAACCCCATAAAATCGCCAGGTTTTTCCCCAGAAAAACTCCATTTTTTTCCAGAAAAGCCCCATTTTTTCCAGAAAACCCCGATTTTTTGCGAAAACCCCCATTTTCCCCAAAAGACCATGACCGTGGTTGTTTGTGCAGACGAGGATGCGGAGCTGGAGGAGGCGAGCTGCAGGACACGGGGCGACGATGCCCCGCAGGACGCGCGCTCGCAGCTCGCAGCCGGAGCGCCGCAGCGCTCCGACGAGACCGAGCGCACCCGCGCGGCTGGAAGCGCAAGCGCGCGCAAGGACAAGGAGCAGAGGAGGTCCAAGAAAAAGAGGAAAATCCGAAGCACAAGTTGGGATTTGGAATCCGGGGGTTGGAGGCTCAGGCTTGATTTTCGGGTTTTTCCCAGGAAAAATTCGGTTATTCCAGATTTGGGGAGGAATTCCGGAGCCCGGGAAGGAATTCCACATTTGGACGGGGAATGAATTCACTGGTTGGGAAAAGGCTCAGCTGATTTTCCTGGGGTTTTCCCAGGAAAGATTGGAATTGCAGGGGTGGAAGGAATTCCGGGAGCCTGCGAAGCGGAAATTCCAGCTTTGCGGAAGGGCTCAGGACTGATTTTCTGGATTTTCCAGGAAAATTGGGGATTCCAGGGCGTTGGAGGAATTCGCAGGGAAGTTGAGAAGGATTCCAGGTCAGTATGGAATTGCAGGCGTCAGATGGGAAATGCAGGAAAATTCCAGCCCTTTGGGAAGGAGCTCAGCGTTGCTCGATTTTCCCGGGGTTTTCCAGCCCACGCCTCGGTCCAGGCGAGAGATTGTCGATTGAGCGACGGACTCCGACTACAGCCCTGGGGAGAAGCGGCACAGGAAATACCGGAGTACAGCCCGTGTTATTCCGTGAGTTAGCACTGGAATACTGGAATGAAACTGGGAATTACTGAATGGAAACTGGGAAATACCAGGAGTACAGCCGGTGTATTCCGCTGATTGACACTGGCGAATAAAACTGGAATAAAAACGTTGAATTACTGGAATGAAAAACTGGAAAGACCGGGAGGACAGGGAAGAAGCCGTACCGATCGCCAGGGCGGTGGTGGTAGAGCCCTGGCTGTCTATTCCGTGAGTTACCACTGCGGAATAAAACTGGGACATGAAACTGGAATACTGGAATGGTATATATAATACCCGGGAATACAGCCGGTGTATTCCGTGCAGTTACACTGCGAATAAATTTGGAATACTGAATGAAACTGGAAACCTTGCGGAATGGAAACTGCGAAATACCGGAGTACAGCCCGGTGGTATTCCTGATTACACTGAATACTGGAATTAAAAACTGGATGAAACTGGAATGGGAAGAGTTGGAAATCCTGGGAATACAAGCCACAGTCGTATGCTGTGCATTACACTGGAATACTGGAATGAAACTGGCGAATAATCCCAGGGAAATCCCGGAGTACAACCCAGTTATTCTTGATTATGACTGGAATACTGGAATGGAAACTGGAATTGAATGCGAATGAGCACTGGGAATGGTCACTGGGAAGTTTTGGGGATTTTTTTGGGAATTCTTGGATCCTGCTCTCTTCCCAATTGACCGGTTCCCAGTGCCCACCAGCTACTCCCAGTTTGCCCAGGAAGGGCCACTCCAACAATAGAAACCTTGATTTTTGTGGGGGAGATTTTGGGGATTTTTTTTGCGAATTTTGCAGGGAATACTGATCCCAAACATGTCCCGTGCTGTTCCCAGTTGCCCCACCAGTTTACTCCCAGTTGCCCAGAATAAGCGAGGAATTTTGGGAATTTTTTGCGAATTTTGGGGAATTTTGGGGAATTTCGGTATTCTGGATGCCCCGACCTCTCCCGTGCCGGTTCCCAGTCCCACCAGTTACTTCCCAGTTGCCCCAGAATGAGCCGGAATTTTGTTGGATTTTTGGGGATAATTTTTGCGGAATCTTTTGGGAATTTTTTGGAAGTTCGGCAGTTCCCAACGTGTCCGTGCCTGCCCAGTCCCACCATACTCCCAGTTGCCCCAGAATAAGCGGAATTTTTGGGAATTTTTGGAATTTTTTTGGGAAGTTTTTTGGGGAATTTGCGGGCAATGCCAACGTGCTCCCGTCCGTTTCCGCAGTCGCCACCAGTACTCCCAGTTGCCGGCCGAGAATAAGTCGGGAATTTTTGGAATTTTGTGGAATTTGGAATTCCCCAACGTGTCCTGTCCGTCCCAGCTTCGCACCAGGTACTCCGCAGTGCCCAGGAAGGCCGCGCCAAAGGCAATAAAACCTGGGATTTTTGGGCGGGGAATTTTGGATTTTTTGAATTGGGGAATTTCGGATCCCGACCTTCTCCCTTCCATTCCCGTCCCAGCCAGTACTCCCAGTTGCCCAGAAGGGCCACTCCAAGCCAATAAAACTGGTAATTTGGGGATTTTTTTTTTGGGGGGAATTTTTAGGATTTTTTGGGAATTTTGGGATGTCTGGATCGCTGACCTCTCCCTTCCCATTCCCTTTCCCACCAGTGACTCCCAGTCCCACCCCAAGCAATAAAACCTGGGAGATTTCCGGTGATGTCTTGTTTTATTTTTTTGGGAATTTTTGGATTTGGGAATGTTGGGAATTACTGTGGATCCCAACGTGTCCGCGTGCCATTACCAGTCCCACCAGTACTCCAGTTGCCCCAGAGATGAGCAGAAATTTTTTGGGAATTCTTGCGGCGATAATGTTTGGAATTTTTTGCGGGAATTTCCGGGATCCCAACGTTTCCCGTGCTTCCAGTCGCACCGAGTTACTCCAGTTGCCCCAGAATGACCCTCCAAGGAAAATAAAACCTGCGGAATTTTGGATGTTTTTTTTAGATAGATTTTTTGGAATTTTTGATTTTTGCCGAATTTGGGGAATTTCGGATCCCGACCTCTCCCTTCCCGTTCCCAGTCGCCACCAGTACTCCCCAGGTTGCCCAGGAAGGGGCCGCCCCAAGGGACCCCAAGGCTCCTACGGGCGTCCTACGAGGAGCTGGGCCCGAGAGCTGGGGCCCTGTCGAGGAGGACGAGGAGGCGCCCAAGGACGACTTCGACGATTTCTCCAAGAAGCTGAGCCAGTACGGCGCTCCAAGGAGGGAGGCCACCGGCCCAGAGGTAAGGGAAAACGGGAGAAATTGGGGGAAAATGCGAAAAACCGGGAAAATTGTAAAAAAATCCCGCTGGAAATATTAAAAAAAAACCAAAAAAATCACAGAAAATAAACAAAAAATAAGTGGGAAAGATAAAAAAAACCCAAAAAATTCGCTGAAAAAAACCCCGAAACCCCATTTTAAAAAGCACAAAAGCCAAAACCAGAAAATGAGAAAAAACCAAAAAAAAACCCTAAAAAACCCCCAAAAACCAATAGAAAACCCCAAAGTTCCAACCTCCCCCCAAAAACCCCAAAGAAACAAAAAAAAACCAAAAAACAAAACAAAACAAAAAAACCAGAAAAAATCCTGAACCCCCCCCGAAAAAGAAAAAAAAGAAAGAACCTTCCCGAAAATTTTAGAAACCTGTGAGAAGGAAATCCAACAAATCCCAAGGAAAACTAGAAAAAAAAACCCAGACATAAAACAAACAAACAAACCCTGAAAACTCCCCCAACCCAGAAGACCTCCAAAATTCTGCAAGAAACACCCCCAAGAAGCCTCCCTCAAAAAAAAAATCCAAGTTTTCCAGTTTTTCCTAGTTTTGCCCCCATTGTTTTCTCTTTCTTTTCCCCATTTCCCCCCATTTTCTCTGGTTTTTTTCCATTATTTTTCCCCTTTTTTTCCCCAGTTTCCCTCAATTTTATTTCCCCATTTTCCCCATTTTTGGCCCCATTTCTCCCAATGTTTTTTCGCGGGGTGGGGCCGGGGCTGCCGGGGTTCTGGGCCGGGGTATTCCCCGTTTTTCCCCAATTTTCCCCCATTTTTGCCCATTTTTCCGGCAGCCGGCCGGCGGGGCTGCCCCGCGTTGTTGGCCGGGGTTTCCCATTTTGCCCGTTTTTCCCCATTTTTGGCCCCGTTTCTCCGCATGTTTTGCTCCCATTTCTCTGCAGCCGGGGCTGGCGGCTGCCCGCGTTTGGGGCTGGGGTTTCCCGAATCTTCCTGTTTTTTCCCATTTTTGCCCCATTTCTTCCGCAGGTCGGGGCCGGCGCTGCGCGGGTTCCGGCCGAGTTTCCCATTTTCCCCATTTTTTTCCCATTTTTTGCGCCCCCATTTCTCCCGTTGTTTTTCCCCAGCCGGGCCGGGGCCTGCGCGGTTCCAGGTGGGGTTTCCTTGTTTTTCCCGTTTTTCCCATTTTTGCCCCATTTCTCGCACAGGTCGGCGGGCTCCCGGCCGGTTTCCGCGGGCCGGCGGTTTACCCGTTTTTTCCCGTTTTTCCCCATTTTTGCCCCATTCTCCCTTGTTTTCCCCAGGCCGGTGGGCCGGGCGATGCCGCGGTTCGGCCGGGGTTTCCCATTTTTGCCCCATTTTTCCCCAATTTTTGCCCCATTTCTCCGCAGGTCGGGTCCGGGCTGGCCGCGGCGTTCCGGTCGCCGAGGTTTCCCTTTTCCCATTTTTTCCCGATTGTTGCCTCCATTGTCCCGTTGTTTTCTCCAGGCGCGGGGCCGGGCTGCCGCGGGTTTCCAAGGGGCGGGTTTCCTGTTTTTTCCGTTTTCCCATTTTTGCCCCATTTCTCTCGAAGTCGGCGGCCGGGGCTGCCGTGGGTTCGGGGCCGGGGTTTCCCGTTTTTTCCCGTTTTTCCCCATTTTTTGCCCCATTTCTTTCCCGTTTGTTTCCCCCCAGCGGGCCGGCGGGCTTGCCTGCGGGTTCCGGGGCCGGGGTTTCTCCATTTTTCCCGCTTTCTTCCCCATTTTTGCCCCATTTTTCTCTCGCAGGCTGCGGGCCGGGGCTGCCGCGGGTTCCGGGGTGTCCCGTTTTTTCCCATTTTTCTCCGTTTTTCCCGCATTCTCTTCTCCTCCGTTGTTTGTTCCCCCAGGGCCGGCGCCGGGGCTGCCCCCCGCGGGGTTCGCGGGGCCGCGGTGGTTCCCGATTTTTTCCCATTTTTCGCCATTTTGCGCCCGCATTTTCCTCGCAGTTCGGGGGCCGGGCTGCCCGGGGTTCGGCGGGTTTCCCGTTTTCCCAGTTTTTCCGTTCATTTTTCCCCATTTCTCTGCGTTGTTGTTCCCCAGGCCGCGGCACGGGGGCTGCCGCGGGTTCCGGGGCCGGGGTTTCCTCGATTTTTCATTTTCTCCCCATTTTGCCCCATTCTTCTTCTGCAGATCATGGCCGGGCCGGGGCTGCCGCGGGTTCCCGGGCCCGCCCGGGCCCGGGCTGGGCGGGGCTGGCCGGCCGGGCCGCCCGGCCCCGCCAAGCCGCCCCGAGGATGAGGGAGCCTTCGAGGAGAGCTGGAGCGTGAGCGGGGAAGTGCCGACGGGAAAAGCGGCGGAAATTCCTGGGAATTCCGGTGCAATCTGAGCCTGTCCCGGAATTCGGGCGAATTCCTGGGAATCTCAGCCTGTCCTGGGGGAATTGTGACCCAATCCCAGGGAATTCTGAGCTGTGTCCTGGCGAAAATTCCTGGGAATTCTGAGGCCTTTCCGGGTTGGAATTCTTGAGCCTGTCCTTGGGAAAATGTGCGCTGGGAATTCGAGCCTGTCCTTGGGCGTTTGGGGAATCTGAGCCTGTACCTGGGGGAATTGTGACCCCAAGTCCCAGGGAGCTTCTGAGCCTAGTCTTTGGGAAATCCTGGGAATTCTTCAGCCGTGTCCTGGGGGAATTGTGACCCGAATCCCAGGGGAATTCTGAGCCTGTCCTGATATTTCGCATGAAGGAATTCTGCGATTCCGTCCTGGGGTTGGAATTGCTGCACCCAGTCCTGTCGTTTCCCATCCCAGGCATTCTGACCCCATTCCACAATTCCCACCCCATCCTGGCGATTCCTGAGGGAATTCCAGCCGCCATCGCGAGTCTGACCGCACCCAATGTGCCGCGGAATTCCCGTTTTCCCATCCCCGCATTTCCCATGGAATTCCCGTTTTTCCCGAGTACTGCGACCGCCGAGGAGGCCGCTGGCGACGACGACTTTTGACGATTACGCCAAGAGCTGTCGCGGAGTTACCGGCGCAGCAAGGACAGGGCCGCGGTGAGAACCCCCAATCCCAGCGCTAGAACCTAGCCCAAATCCCAGCTCAAATCCTGCCCACGAATACTGCCTAAATCCCAGCTCAAATCCTGGCCCAAAATTCCAGCCCAAATGCCAGCCCCAAATCCGCAGCCCAAATCCTGGCCTAAATCCCAGCCTTAAATTCTGTCCCAAATCCCAAGCCTAAATCCAGCCCAAATCAGCCCAAATTCAACCAAGCCCAAAATCTCAGCCTAAATCCCAGCCAGAATCCAGCCAAATCCAGCCTAAATCAGCCAAAATCCCAGCCTAAATCTGTACCCAAATCCCAGCCAACGCTCAAATCCAGCCCAAAATCCAGCCCAAATCCACCAGCCAAATCCCAATCCCAAATGCTTGCAGCTTAAATTCCACAATCCAATTCTCCAATCTAATCAAATCCCAGCCCAAATCCCAGCCTAAATCCAGCCCAAATCCAGTCCCAAATCCCAGCCAAATAGCGGCGAGCCCTTCCAGCAATCCCAGCCCAAATCCAGCCCAAATCCCAGCGCCAAATCCTCAGCCCAAGATCCAAGCCCAAATCCACCAAAGTCCCAGCTCAAATCCAGCCCAAATCCCCAAAGGTGAAAAAAAATTTCTATCCCAAATCCATCCAAATCCCACTCTAAATCCGCCCAAACCCTCATTTCTCAGGCGCTGAATTCCCACCCCCAAACCCACCCCCAAATCCCAATCCCAATCCCCATTCCATTCCATTTCCAGGCCTTGGGCCCCCGCGGGGCCCCCGGGCCCAGGCGCAGGCCACAAGGGCCGGGCGGGGCGGATCTGGGAATTCCCACCCCAAATCCCAATTCCAATCCCAATTCCCAATTCCCATTCCACATTTTCCCAGGCCGTGCCCCCCGCGGGCCCCGCCGGCCAGGGGCGGCAGAGCAGCAAAGGGGCCGGCCGCCGGGCCAGCCGCAGCGCATCCCGCCTCTCTGGGGGCAAAAATGGGGAAAAATGGGGCAAAAATGGGAAACCCCGGCCCCGGAACCCGCGGCAGCCCCGGCCCCGGCCTGGGGAAAACAACGGGAGAAATGGGGCAAAAATGGGGAAAAACGGGAAAAAACGGGAAACCCCGGCCCCGGAACCCGCGGCAGCCCCGGCCCCGACCTGTGGAGAAATGGGGCAAAAATGGGAAAAAACGGGAAAAACAGGAAACCCCACCCTGGAACCCGCGGCAGCCCCGGCCCCGGCCTGGGGAAAACAACGGGAGAAATGGGGCAAAAATGGGAAAAAATGGGGAAAATGGGAAACCTCGGCCCCGGAACCCGCGGCAGCCCCGGCCCCGACCTGCGGAGAAATGGGGCAAAAATGGGAAAAAACGGGAAAGATCGGGAAACCCCAGCCCCAAAACGCGGCAGCCCCAGCCCCGGCCTGCAGAGAAATGGGACAAAAATGCGGAGAAACGGGGCAAAAATGGGGAAAAACGGGAAAAATGGGAAACCCCGGCCCCAAAACGCGGCAGCCCCGGCCCCGGCCTGCGGAAAAATGGGGCAAAAATGGGGGAAAATGGGGAAAAACGGGAAACCCCGGCCCCAGAACCCGCGGCAGCCCCGGCCCCAACCCGCGAAAAACATTGGGAGAAATGGGGCAAAAATGGGGAAAAATGGGGAAAAATTGAGGGAAATGGGGAAAAAAAGGGGAAAAATAATGGAAAAAAACCAGAGAAAATGGGGGGAAATGGGGAAAAGAAAGAGAAAAATGGGGGCAAAACTAGGAAAAAACTGGGAAAACTGGATTTTTTTTTTGAGGGAGGCTTTTGGGGGGTGTTTTTGCAGATTTTTGGGAGGTTTCTGGGGTTTGGGGGAGTTTTTAGGGTTTGTTTGTTTGTTTTATGTCTGGGTTTTTTTTTAGTTTTCCTTGGGATTTTTTGGATTTCTTTCCAGGTTTYCAAAATTTTGGGAGGTTCTTTTCTTTTTTTTCTTTTTGGGGGGGGGGTTCAGGATTTTTTCTGGTTTTTTTTTGTTTTGTTTTGTTTTTTGGTTTTTTTTGTTTCTTTGGGGTTTTTTGGGGGGAGGTTGACTTTGGGTTTTCTATTGGTTTTTGGGGGTTTTTTAGGGTTTTTTTTTGGTTTTTTCTCATTTTGTTTTGCTTTTGTGCTTTTTTAAATGGGGTTTCGGGGTTTTTTTCAGGAATTTTTTTGGGTTTTTTTTATCTTTCCCCACTTATTTTTTGTTTATTTTCTGTGATTTTTTTGGTTTTTTTTTAATATTTCCAGCGGGATTTTTTTACATTTTCCGGTTTTTCCCATTTTCCCCCAATTTCTCCCGTTTTCCCTTACCTCTGGGCCGGTGCCCTCCCTCCTTGGAGCGCCGGTACTGGCTCAGCTCCTTGGAGAAATCGTCGAAGTCGTCCTTGGGCGCCTCCTCGTCCTCCTCGAAGGGCCCCAGCTCCTCGGGCCCCAGCTCCTCGTAGGAGCCCCCGTAGGAGCCCTTGGGGTCCCCCTTGGGGCGGCCCTTCCTGGGCAATCTGGGAGACTGGTTGCGATCTTAGGGAACGGGGAAGGGAGAGTCGGGATCCGAAATTCCCAAAATTCCCAAAAAATCCCAAAAATTCAAAAAAAATTTTAAAAAAAATCCCCAAAATTCCAGGTTTTATTTTTCTTGGAGGGTCATTCTGGGGCAACTGGGAGTACTGGTGCGACTGGGAATGGCACGGGACAACGGTTGGGATCCGAAATTCCCCAAAAAATTCCCAAAATTATCCCCAAGAATTCCCAAAAAATTCCTGCTGTCATTCTGGGGCAACTGGGAGTACTGGTGGGACGGAATGGCACGGGACAGTTGGGATCCAGTATTCCCCAAATTCCCAAAAAATCCCAAAAATTCCCAAAAAATAAAACAAGAATCCCCGAAATTCCAGGTTTTATTGCCTTGGGGTGGGACTGGGAGTACTTGGTGGGAAAGGGAATGGGAAGGGAGAGGTCAGGATCCAGAATCCCCAAAATTCCCAAAAAATCCCTAAAAATTCCCCCCCCAAAAAAAAAATCCCCAAAATTCCCAGGTTTTATTGCTTGGAGTGGCCCTTCCTGGGCAACTGGAGTACTGGTGGACTGGAATGGGAAGGGAGAGGTCGGGATCCGAAAATTCCCCAAAATTCCAAAAAATCCCAAAAATTCCCCAAAAAATCCCAGGTTTTATTGCCTTGGGGGCGGCCCTCCTGGGCAAACTGGGAGTACTGGTGCGACTGGGACGGCACAGGACACGTTGGGATCCAAAATTCCCCAAATTCCCAAAAATTCCCACTTATTCTGGGGCAACTGGAGTACTGGTGCGACTGGGAACGGACGGGACACGTTGGGATCCCGAAATTCCCCAAAAAATTCCCAAAAAAATTCCCAAAAATTCCAAAAATTCCCGCTTATTCTGGGCAACTGGGAGTACTGGTGGGACTGGAACGGCACGGACACGTTGGGATCCGCATCCCCAAAAAATTCCCAAAAGATTCCCAAAAATTATCCCAAAAATCCCCAAAAAATTCCGCGCTGCATTCTGGGGCAAAACTGGGAGTACTGGTGGGACTGGGAACGGCACGGGGAGGTCGGATCCAGAATACCCGAAATTCCCCAAAAATTCCCCAAAATTCCCAAAAATTCCCCAAAAAATCCTGCTTATTCTGGGGCAACTGGGAGTACTGGTGGGACTGGGAACAGCACGGCGACATGTTGGGATCCCAGTATTCCCTCAAAATCCGCAAAAAAAATCCCCAAAATTCCCCAAAAATCCAGGTTTTTATTTGCTTGGAGTGGCCCTTCCTGGGCAACTGGAGTACTGGTGGGACCTGGGAACGGCATGGGAGAGAGCAGGATCCAGAATTCCCAAAAAATCCCCAAAAACTTCCCAGTGACCAGTTCCCAGTGTCCATTCCCATTAATTCCCAGTTTCCATCTCCAGTATTCCAGTATAAATCACAGAATAAACTGGGTTGTACTCCCGGGATTTCCCTGGGATTATTCCCAGTTTCATTCCCAGTATTCCCAGTGTAACTCACAGCATAGACTGGGCTGTATTCCAGGATTTCCACTTTCCATCCCAGTTTCCATTCCAAGTTTTATTCCCAGATTCCAGTGTAACTCACGGAATACACCGGGCTGTACTTCCCGTATGTCCATTTCCAGTTCCCAGGATTTCCCAGTTTCCATTCCCGTATTCCCAAATTTATTCCCAGTGTAACTCACGGAATACACCGGGCTGTATTCCCGGTATTTTCCAGTTTCCATTCCAGTATTCCAGTTTCATTCCCATTTTATTCCCAGTGTAACTCACGGAATACACCGGGCTGTACTCCCGGTATTTTCCAGTTTCCATCCAGTATTTCCAGTTTTATTCCCAGTTTTATTCCCAGTGTAACTCACGGAATACACCGGGCTGTACTCCTGGTATTTTCCCAGTTTCCATTCCCAGTATTCCCAGTTTCATTCCAGTATTCCCAGTGTAACTCACGGAATACACCGGGCTGTACTCCCGGTATTTCCTGTGCCCCTTCTCCCCAGGGCGTAGTCGGAGTCCGTCGCTCAAATCCGACAATTCCTCGCTGGACGAGGCGTGGCGCTGGAAAACCCGGGAAATCAGCACCTGAGCTCCTTCCCAAAGGCTTGGAATTTCCTGCAATTCACATTCCTGACCTCCCTGCATCCATTCCTGACCCCTGGAATTCCTCTCAATCCTGGAATTCCCTTCCCACCCTGGAATCCCAATTTTCCTGGGAAAATCCCAGGAAAATCAGTCCTGAGCCCTTCCCAAAGCCTGGAATTCCCTTCCAGGCTCCGGAATTCCCTTCCCACCCCTGCAATTCCCAATTTTCCTGGGAAAACCCCAGAAAATCAGCCCTGAGCCTGTCCCAAACCCAGGAATTCATTCCCGTCCCAAACTGTGGAATTCCCTTCCCGGGCTCCGGAATTCCCTCCCCAAATCTGGAATACCCAATTTTTCCTGGGAAAAAACCCCGGAAAAAATCAAGCCCTGAGCCTTCCCAAACCCCCGGAATTCCCAAATCCCCACCTGTGGCTTGGATTTTCCTCTTTTTGCTTGACCTCTCTTGTCCTTGTCCTTGCGGCGCTTGCGCTTCAGCCGCCGGGTGCGCTCGGTCCCGTCGGAGGCCGCCTGCAGGCGCCGCTGCCAGAGCGCGAGGCGGGGTCTGCGGGGGCCTCGTCGCCCCCGTCGTCCTCCAGCTCGCCCTCCTCCAGCTCCCCATCCTCCCTGCACAAACAACCCCAGCGTCATGGGTCTTTTTGGGGAAAAAATGGGGGTTTTCGGCAAAAAAATGGGGTTTTTCTGGAAAAAATGGGGCTTTTCTGGAAAAAAATGGAGTTTTTCTGGGGAAAAAACTGGGATTTTATGGGGTTTTTTGAGGGGGAAATCGCAGGAATTTGATGGGGTTTGGAGAGGAAAATGGGAATTCTGGATCCTCCTGCAGCTCCTCAATGTCTCTAGGAAAAACCTAGGAATTTTATGTTTTTTTGGGGAAATCATGGGGATGTTTTGGGGTTTGTCCTCGTCGGAGCCGCTGCACTGCTGCTGGGAGCGGGAATGAGCCGGGGCCTTGTCACCCCCATCGTCCTCCAGCTCCCCATCCTCCCTGCAAAAACAATCACAGGTTTATGGGTCTTTTTGGGGAAAAAAAGGGATTTTTCTGGAAAAAAATGGGATTTCTGGAAAAAAATGGGATTTTTCTGGAAAAAAAAGGGATTTTTCTGGGATTTTTTGGGGAAAAACCAGGATTTTTCTGGGGTTTTTTGAGGGGGAAATCATGGGGATTTGATGGGGTTTGGAGAGGAAAATGGGAATTCCGGATCCTCCTGCAGCTCCTCAATCTCTCTAGGAAAAACCAGGAATTTTATGGGCTTTGAGGGAACTAATGGGGATTTTCTGGGCTCGGTCCTCGTCGGAGCCGCTGCGGCGCCACTGGGAGCGGGAATTCTCGGGGTTTCATTGCCCTCATCATCCTCCAGCTCGCCCTCCTCCAGCTCCCCATCCTCCCTGCAAAAACAACCTGAGTTTTATTGGGGATTTTGGGGGAAAAATGGGGTATTTTGGGAAAAAATGGGATTTTTCGGCAAAAAAAAGGGATTTTTCTGAGTTTTTTTGGGGAAAAAACGGGATTTTTCTGGGGTTTTTTGAGGGGGAAAAATGGGATTTCTCTGGGTTTTTTAGGGCGGAAAATAACAGGGATTTGATGGGGTTTGGAGAGGAAAATGGGAATGACGGGAGCCGCTCCTTGCACAGGAAATGGGATTGGGGTCAGGAATTCTCAGGGTTTCATCGCCCTCATTGTCCTCCAGCTCGCCCTCCTCCAGCTCCCCATCCTCCCTGCAAAAACAACCTGAGTTTTATTGGGGATTTTGAGGGAAAAATGGGGTATTTTGGGAAAAAATGGGATTTTTCGGCAAAAAAAAGGGATTTTTCTGAGTTTTTTTGGGGAAAAACCAGGATTTTTCTGGGGTTTTTTGAGGGGGAAAATGGGATTTTTCTGGGGTTTTTTGAGGAGGAAAAATGGGATTTTTCTGGGGTTTTTTGAGGAGGAAAAATGGGATTTTTCTGGGGTTTTTAGGGCGGAAAATAACGGGGATTTGATGGGGTTTGGAGAGGAAAATGGGAATTGTGGATCCTCCTGCAGCTCCTCAATGTCTATAGAAAAAAGCCCAGGAATTTTATGGGTTTGGAGGGAACTAATGGGGATTTTCTGGGGTTTGGTGCTGGGATCAGGAATTCTCGGGGTTTCATCGCCCCCGTCGTCCTCCAGCTCCCCATTCCGGCCTGCAAAAACAACGCTGAGGTTTAATTGGGGATTCTGGGGGAAAAATGGGGGTTTTTGGTGAAAAAAATGGGGTTTTTTTCTGGAAAAAAATGGGATCTTTCCCTGGGGCTTTTTTAGGGGAAAAAAATGGGATTTTCTTCTGGGTTTTTTGAGGGGAAAAATGGGATTTTTCTGGGGTTTTTTGAGGGGGAAAAATATGGGATTTCTCTGGGTTTTTTTAGGGCGGAAAATAACGGGGATTTGATGGGGTTTGGAGAGGAAAATGGGAATGACGGGAGCCGCTCTTGCACGGGAAATGGGATTGGGGTCAGGAATTCTCGGGGTTTCATCGCCCCATCGTCCTCCAGCTCCCCATCCTGCCTGCAAAAATAAACCTGAATTTTATTGAGGGTTTGGGGAAAAAAAGGGATTTTTCAGCTAAAAAATGGGGTTTTTTCTGGGTTTTTTTGGAGGCAAAAATGGGATTTTTGGGGAAATAAATGGGATTTTTCTTGGTTGTTTCATGAGGAAAAAAATGGGGGGTTTTGGGAAAAGAAAAGGGAATTTTCTGGGGTTTTGGAGAGGAAAAATGGATTTTTCTGATGTGGAAAAAAAAGGGATTTTTCTGGGGAAAAAAAAAGCGGATTCTTTGATGGGTTTTGGGGGGGAATAATGGGATTTTTTCTAGTTTTTGGGGGGAAAAATGGGGGGGAAATTTTTATGGGTTTTTTTGTAGAAAAAAGGGGTTTTTTATGGGTTTTTTTTTTTGGGGGAAAAATGGGTTTTTTCTGGTTTCTTTTTTGGGAAAAAAAATGGGATTTTTCTGGAAAAAAAAGGATTTTTTCTGGAAAAAAAAAGGGATTTTTCTTGGGAAAAAATGGAATTTTTCTGGGTATTTTGGGGGGGAAAATCCACGCCTTGGATGGGGTTTGGAGAAGGAAAATGGGAATTGTGGATCTCCTGAGGCTCCTCTCTCCCTGTTGAAACATTAAACCTCAGTTTTATGGGTTTTTTTGGGAAAAAATTGGATTTTTATGGGGTTTTTGGGGAAAATCACAGGAATTTTATGGGGATTTGATGGGGCTTGGAGAGCAAAATGGGAATTGTGGATCCTCCTGAGGCTCCTCATCCTCCCTGGGAAAACACCTGGGAGTTTTATGGGGGAAATAACGGGAATTGTCTGGGTTTTTGGGGGGCACACCTGGGATATACCTGGGGACACCTGGGCACACATCTGGGGACAGCTGGGGTACACCTGGGCATCCCTGGGTACACCTGGGCACAGCTGGGACAAATCTGGGACATATCTGGACACACCTGGGCCACACCTGGGCACACCTGGGGACAGCTGGACACCCCTAGGGCACATCTGGGCACCCCTGGGGCACAGCTGGGGACGGCTGGACACACCTGGGGCACATTTGAGCAAACCTGGAGCACCCCTGGGACACTTCTGAGCACACCTGGGGACCTCCTGACACACCTGGGGACACCTGGAACGCACCTGGGACAGATCTGCGCACACCTGGGGACAGCTGGGGACAGCTGGGGACACCTGGAACGCACCTGGGCAGCCCTGGGTCACACCTGGACACACCTGGGGACACTTGGGACGCACCTGGGACAGATCTGCGCACACCTGGGGACAGCTGGGCACACCTGGGGACACTTGGGACACACTTGGGACACACCTGAGCAGCCCTGGGTCACACCTGGACACAGCTGGGACACACCTGGGCAAAGCTGGGGACACCAGGGCACACCTGGGCACACTTGGGGACAGCTGGGACACACCTGGGCACAGCTGGAACATATCTGGGCATAGCTGGGCACACCTGGGCACACCTGTGGACACCTGGGCACATGTGGCCACACCTGGGACACCCCTGGGCACACCTGGAGGGGCGGGGGCAGTGTGAGGTGCTTTTTACCACCTTTTGTTGATGACTTTCACACGTTTTCCAGCCATTTCCACCAACTTTTCCACTTTTTCCGGTGTGGATTTGGGGCTGTTGCACCTGGACGTGTCCCTTTTTTTGGATTTTTTCAGGAACATCCCTCCCGCAACCCTGCCCAATCCCCCCAAACCCGTGCCAATCCACCCAAACCCGTGCCAATCCCCAAACCCGTTGCCAATCCTCCCCAACCGTGCCATCCGCCCAAAACCCGCTGCCAATACCCCAAACCCTTGGCCACTCCCCCCCAAACCCGTTTGCGCAAACCCCCCAACACCCGTGCCAATCCCCCCAAACACTGTGACAATTTCCCCCCAACCCGCTGCCAATCCCCCCAAAACCCGTTGCCAATCCCCCCAAACCCCCCAAAACCCGTGCCATTCCCCCCAACTCCCCCAAACCCGTGCCATCCCCCCCAAACCCGTGCCCAATCCCCCCCAAACCCGTGCCAATCCCCCAAACCTGTTTACAATGCCCCAAACCCGTTGCCAATCCCCCAAAACCCGTAGCCAACCCCCCAACCCGTGCCAATCCTCCCCATACCCGTGCCATCCCCCCAAACCCGTGCCAATTCCCCCCAAACCGTGCCAGTCCCCCCCCAAACCCGCTGCCAATCCCCCCAAACCCGTGCCAATCCCCCCAAATCCCCCAAACCTGGATCCCCCCAAACGTCAGGAAATCCCCCCCAAAAACCCCCTCCAACCGTGCCAGCCCCCCAGAGCACCCGCCCGGTAGCCCTTTTCACGCGTCGAACTGCTGAGAACTCGAGGGGCTTGCTCTCCAACGCTCTCGGGTCCGCCCTGACCTCCACCATGGGGTTCAGGGCTCTGCGCGCGCTTCCAGAGACGCCTCGGCGCGGTTTCGGCCCAGGGACCCGGACGGGGACAGGAACGGCCGCTGGTCCGTTCGGGGCTGACAACTAGGGCGGGGACACGGGACACAGGGACAGGGCTCTGGACCCTGGGGACATTGGGACACAGGACCAGGGCCTCTGGGATCGGACACTTGGCCGTGTTTCGGGGACATGCTGGGGACACAAGGGACAGAGGCTCTGGGAACTGTGACATTGGGGACATCAGGGCACAGGGCTGGACAGAGCTGGATCACAGGGACACTGGCCGGACTAGGGTCCTGGGGACACCTGGCGGAATTGGGGACACAGGACAAAGGGTCTGGAATCAGGAAACTTGGGCCCGGCTTTCTCGGGGACACCCTGGAATTGGGGACACAGGGACAGGGCTCTCGGACTGGGACCATGGGGACATTGCGGGACATGGGCTCCTGGGACATCCTGGGACATTGGGGACACAAAGGCTCTGGAACTGGGGACAGCAGGGCACTCTGGATAAACTGGCGGCTGTCCTCGGGGGAACACCTGGGGGACTGGGCACAGGGACAGGGCTCTGGACACCCCTGGGACAGGACAGGGCACTCGTGGACAGCTGGGCGATGGGGACACAGGAGGGGGGACATTGGGACACAAGGGACAGGCTCTGGGATCAGGAACTGGGCCCGGCTGTCCTCGGGGGACACCTGGGACATTGGGGACACAGGACACGAGCTCTGGGACAGCCTGGGACATCTAGGACAGTCTGGAAGAGCTCTCGGGATCTAGACTAGAACTGGCCCAGCATGTCCTCGGGGACACTGGCACGGGACACAGGGACAGGGCTCTGGGACCTCCTGGGGAACGGGGACATTGGGACACAGGGACAGGGACAGGGCTCTGGGACACCTGGGGACATTTGAGGGGGGAACAGGACAGGGCTCTGATCTTCTTCTTTTTTTTT
>NDFG01000120.1:77130-88613 GCA_002167245.1 Sporophila hypoxantha | reverse complement strand
GAACCCCAAAAATGGGGCTGGAAACCCCAAAAACACCTCGGGCACCTGGTGGGGTGGGGTTAAGGGTCTTTTGGAAGCTCCTTGACCACCTGGCCAGGTGAAGGACTCACCTTGGGGTGGGTCAGGGGGTGTTTCGGAAGATCCTGCACCACCTGAACAGGTGAAGAACCCACCTTGTCCCACCCCTGACCACCTCTGGTCACCTCTTGGAAGCTCCTTGACCACCTGGCCAGGTGAAGGACTCACCTTGGGGTCTTCAGGACCACCTGGCCAGGTGAAGGACTCACCTTGGGGAGTCTTTAGGACCACCTGGCCAGGTGAAGGACTCACCTTGACCCACCCCTACCCCACCTCCCCATCCCCAGGTCTCCCCAGCCCCGCCATGGCCGCGCCGCCGTCCCCGTCGAACCCTTGGGACGACCCCTGGGGCGACCCCTGGAGCGACCCCTGGAGCGACCCCTGGAACGGCACCTGGAACGGCACCTACGGCGACCTCTACGAGGACCTGGCCGCGGCCGAGGTGCCCCTGGGCCACCGCCTGGTGCTGGCGCTCTACGCCGCCATCTTCCTGCTGGGCGTGCTGGGCAACGGCGCCGTGCTCTGGGTGACGGCCACCGAGCTGCGCCGCACGGTCAACGGCGTCTGGTTCGCGCACCTGGCGGTGGCCGACCTGCTCAGCTGCCTGGCGCTGCCCTTCCTGGCGCTGCCGCTGACCACCGACCACCACTGGCCGCTGGGCCGCGCCGCCTGCAAGCTGCTGCCCTCGCTGACCGTGCTGGCCATGTTCTCCAGCGTGCTGCTGCTCGCGGCCATCAGCGCCGACCGCTGCGCCCTGGTGACCCGCCCGGTCTGGTGCCACAACCGCCGGACGCCGGCATTGGCCACTGCGGCGTGCGCCGGGGCCTGGGCGGCGGCCGCGCTGCTGACCGTGCCGTCCTTCGTCTTCCGCACCGTGCGCCTCGACCCCTTCTCGGCCAAGGCCACCTGCGTGCTGGCCTACGGCGCCGTGCGGCGGCACCAGCGCGGCACCGAGCTGACCGTGGCCGTCGTCCGGTTCCTCTGCGGGTTCCTGGGGCCGTTCGCGGTCATCTCGGGGTGCTACGGCCGCCTCTTGAGCCGCGTCCGGCGGCGCGGCGCGGGGAGGTCGGGGAGGGCCACCAGGACGGTGCTGGTGGTCGTCGTCAGCTTCTTCGTGTGCTGGCTGCCCTACCACGTGGTGGGCATGGTGCTGGCGGCCGGCACGCCGGGCACGGCGGCGTTCCGCGGCGCCCAGGCCGCCGACCCCGCGGTGGCGGGGCTGGCCTACGTCAACGGCTGCGTCAATCCCATCATCTACCTGGTGATGGGGCGGGGCCTGGGCAAGGTGAGGCGCTCGTGGAGGGCGTTGCTCAAGGGGGTGCTCAGTGATGAGGTCACCAGCGTGGGCGGGGACGGGCGGGGACGCAGCGCGGTCACCACCGAGGAGGGCAGTGAGGGGACGGGGGTGTGAGGGGTGGGGGCGGTGGGCGTGGTCATGGTCATCATTGTCATGGTCATTGTCACGATCGTGGTCACTGTCATGATCATTGTCATGGCCATGGTCATTGTCATGGTCACTGTCATGGTCACTGTCATGGTCATTGTCATCATCATCATCATCATCATGAGGGGACGGGGGTGTGAGGGGTGGGGGCGGTGGTCATCATCATCATCATCATCATTGTCATTATCATCATTGTCATCATTGTCATGGTCATGGTCATGATTGTGGTCACTGTCACAGTCATCATGGTCATTGTTGTGGTCATCATGGCCATGGTCAATGCCATGGTCATCGTGGTCATTGTCATCATCATCATCATCATTGTCACTATTCATCATTGTCACCATGGTCATGGTCGTTGTCATTGTCATGGTCATTGTCACGGTCATCATTGTTAACTCGTCATTGTCATGGTCATGGTCATGATCATCATCATTGTCATGGTCATGGTCATGATTGTCATCGTCATCATCATCGTCATGGTCATCATCTTCATCGTCATGGTCATTGTCATGGTCATGGTCATTGTCATGGTCATCTTCATCATCATTGTCATCATCATCTTTATCATCATCATGGTCATTGTCATCATCGTTGTGGTGGTCATCTTCATCATCGTCATTGTCATCATCATCATCATCGTCATCATCATGGTCATGATCACCATGATCATTGTCATCATGGTCATTGTTTTCATTGTCATCGTCATCATCATCATGGTGGTCATCTTCATCATCATCATTGTCATCATATCACCGTTATCGTCATGGTCGTTGTCACCTTCATCCTCATCGTCATGGTCGTGGTTGTTGTCACTATCATTGTCATGGTTGTTGTCATCTTCATCATTGTCATCCTCATCATTGTCATGGTCTTCATCTTCATCATCATCGTTGTCATTGTCAAAGGGGGGACNCCTCGGTTTTGGCCTTTTTTGGGCTCTTTATTCCCATTTTTGAGCTCTTTATTCCCATTTTTGGGAGGGGTTTTTGGGGGGGTTTTGTTCACCCGGGGGGGTTTTGGGGACCCCTCCCAGTTCAGACCAGTTTGGGGAGGGTCTCCAGACCAGTTTGGGGTCTCCAAACACAATTTTGGGCCATTTCCAGCTCCATTTTTTGGGTCTCCAAACCGAATTTTGGGGCATTTCCAGCTCCACTTTCGGGGTTCCCCACCCCGAATTTGGGGTCTCCACTCCCATTTTTGGGGGGTCTCAACCCAATTTTTGGGTTTTCCACCCAATTTTCGGATCTCCAGCCCCAGTTTTTTAGGTTCCTCACCCAATTTTTGGGGGTCTCGACACCATTTTGGGGGTTCCAGCCCAGTTTTGGTGTCTCCATTCCATTTTTGGGGTCTCAGCCCCATTTTTGGGGTCTCCAAACCCATTTTTTAATTCCTCACCCAATTTTTGGGTTCTCCAGTTCCATTTTTGGATTCTCAGCCTCATTTTGGCGTCTCCACCCCGTTTTTTGGGGTCTCCATCCCATTTTTTAGGATTTCTACACCGTTTTTGGGGTCTCCATCCCCATTTTTGGGGTCCCCAAACCCATTTTTTGGGGTCTCCATCCCCATTTTCGGGGTCCCCACCGTGGGGAGGGAGGGGAAGGGTGGAGCTGCCCCTCCCCCCCCAGTTCCTCTCCCCAATTCTTGCGCCATGGGGAGGGTGGGGGAGGGGAGGATGAGGAAATTCCACATCCGGGGGGGGGAGGGGGGGACAAAGGAGGGGGGGGACCCCAAAAATGGGTGGAGAACTCAAAAAAATGGGGCTGGGAACCCAAAAATGGGGTGGAAACCCCAAAAATTGGAATGGAGACCCCCTGAAAAAGGGGTTGGAGACCCCAAAATGGGGCTGGGGACCCCAAAATGGGGCTGGGGACACTAACAATTGAATGGGGACCCCAAGATGGGGTTGGGAACCCCAAAAATGGGGCTGGAAACCCCAAAAACACCTCGGGCACCTGGTGGGGTGGGGTTAAGGGTCTTTTGGAAGCTCCTTGACCACCTGGCCAGGTGAAGGACTCACCTTGGGGTGGGTCAGGGGGTGTTTCGGAAGATCCTGCACCACCTGAACAGGTGAAGAACCCACCTTGTCCCACCCCTGACCACCTCTGGTCACCTCTTGGAAGCTCCTTGACCACCTGGCCAGGTGAAGGACTCACCTTGGGGTCTTCAGGACCACCTGGCCAGGTGAAGGACTCACCTTGGGGAGTCTTTAGGACCACCTGGCCAGGTGAAGGACTCACCTTGACCCACCCCTACCCCACCTCCCCATCCCCAGGTCTCCCCAGCCCCGCCATGGCCGCGCCGCCGTCCCCGTCGAACCCTTGGGACGACCCCTGGGGCGACCCCTGGAGCGACCCCTGGAGCGACCCCTGGAACGGCACCTGGAACGGCACCTACGGCGACCTCTACGAGGACCTGGCCGCGGCCGAGGTGCCCCTGGGCCACCGCCTGGTGCTGGCGCTCTACGCCGCCATCTTCCTGCTGGGCGTGCTGGGCAACGGCGCCGTGCTCTGGGTGACGGCCACCGAGCTGCGCCGCACGGTCAACGGCGTCTGGTTCGCGCACCTGGCGGTGGCCGACCTGCTCAGCTGCCTGGCGCTGCCCTTCCTGGCGCTGCCGCTGACCACCGACCACCACTGGCCGCTGGGCCGCGCCGCCTGCAAGCTGCTGCCCTCGCTGACCGTGCTGGCCATGTTCTCCAGCGTGCTGCTGCTCGCGGCCATCAGCGCCGACCGCTGCGCCCTGGTGACCCGCCCGGTCTGGTGCCACAACCGCCGGACGCCGGCATTGGCCACTGCGGCGTGCGCCGGGGCCTGGGCGGCGGCCGCGCTGCTGACCGTGCCGTCCTTCGTCTTCCGCACCGTGCGCCTCGACCCCTTCTCGGCCAAGGCCACCTGCGTGCTGGCCTACGGCGCCGTGCGGCGGCACCAGCGCGGCACCGAGCTGACCGTGGCCGTCGTCCGGTTCCTCTGCGGGTTCCTGGGGCCGTTCGCGGTCATCTCGGGGTGCTACGGCCGCCTCTTGAGCCGCGTCCGGCGGCGCGGCGCGGGGAGGTCGGGGAGGGCCACCAGGACGGTGCTGGTGGTCGTCGTCAGCTTCTTCGTGTGCTGGCTGCCCTACCACGTGGTGGGCATGGTGCTGGCGGCCGGCACGCCGGGCACGGCGGCGTTCCGCGGCGCCCAGGCCGCCGACCCCGCGGTGGCGGGGCTGGCCTACGTCAACGGCTGCGTCAATCCCATCATCTACCTGGTGATGGGGCGGGGCCTGGGCAAGGTGAGGCGCTCGTGGAGGGCGTTGCTCAAGGGGGTGCTCAGTGATGAGGTCACCAGCGTGGGCGGGGACGGGCGGGGACGCAGCGCGGTCACCACCGAGGAGGGCAGTGAGGGGACGGGGCTGTGAGGGGTGGGGGCGGTGGGCGTGGTCATGGTCATCATTGTCATGGTCATTGTCACGATCGTGGTCACTGTCATGNCATGGTCATTGTCACGATCGTGGTCACTGTCATGGCCATTGTCATGGCCATGGTCACTGTCATGGTCACTGTCATGGCCATTGTCATCATTGTCATCATCATCATCATAAGGGGACGGGGGTGTGAGGGGTGGGGGTCGTGGTCATCATCATCATCATCGTCATTGTCATTGTCATTATCATCATGGTCATCATTGTCATGGCCATGGTCATTGTCATGGTCACTGTCATGGTCACTGTCATGGCCATTGTCATGGTCATTGTCACAGTCATCATTGTTAACTCATCACTGTCATGGTCATGGTCATGATCATCATCATTGTCATCGTCATCATTGTCATCGTCATCATCATCGTCATGGTCATCATCTTCATCGTCATGGTCATTGTCATGGTCACGGTCATCATTAACGTTAACTCATCATTGTCATTGTCATGGTTGTTGTCATGGTCAACTTCATCATCATTGTCATCGTCATCTTTATCATCATCATGGTCATTGTCATGGTCATGGTGGTCATCATCATCGTCATCATCATCATCGTGGTCATGGTCATCATCGTGGTGGTGGTCCTCTTCATCATTGTCATTGTCATCTTTATCATCATCGTCATGGTCATGATCACCAAGATCATTGTCATCATGGTCATTGTCTTCATTGTCATCGTCATCATCACCGTGATGGTCATCATCATCATCGTTGTCATTGTCATTATCATCTTCATTGTCATTGTCCTGGTCATCGTCATCATCATCATGGTGGTCATCTTCATCATCATCATTGTCATCATATCACCGTTATCGTCACGGTCGTTGTCATCTTCATCATCGTCATGGTCGTGGTTGTTGTCACTATCATTGTCATGGTTGTTGTCATCTTCATCATTGTCATCCTCATCATTGTCATGGTCTTCATCATCATCATCATCGTTGTCATTGTCAAAGGGGGGAACGGGCGGGGTTGTGCTGTCACCTGGGGGATGGCCCTGGGACAACGAGGGGGAGAGGGGACCCTGGGAACTGCGGACACCTGGGCGGACAGTAAGGTGGGGTTGGGGACCTTGGGGACATTTTGGCGGGACATGGGCGTCCAGGGTGGCGATTTGGCGGTTGGATTGGAGTGTGGTGGGTGGGACTGAGGGATTTGGGGAATTTTGGGAATTTGGGAGGATTTGGGATCTTGGGAATTTGGGCGATTCTGGGGATTTGGGATCAGGCAATTTGGGATTCAAGGATTCGAGGAAATCGTGATTGAGGATTTGATGTAGGGGAATTTGGGAATTCAGCGGATTTGGGGATTCAAGGATTCCGGAATTAGGATTTGGGAATTGGGGAATTTGGGGATTCAGAATTTCAAGGATTCGGAAATTGGGGATTTGAGGGATTTAGGAATGAGGTGAATTTTGGAATTCAGGGGATTTGGGGATTCAGGAATACAGGAAATTCAGGAATTCGGGGATTCAGGAATTGGGAATTCAGGGATCAAGGATGGGATGGAATATGGAGAATTCAGGGATTAGGAATTTGGGGAATCAGGAATTTGTGATTCAGGGATTCGGGAAATTTGGGGATTGAGGGATTTACAAGATTTGGAATTTGGGAATTCAGGAATTCGGGGATTCAGGAATTTCGAGCAATTCAGTGCATTTAGAATCAGGAATCCAAGGAACTGGATAGAACTTGGGAATTCAGGATTACAGGAATTTAGGATTTACGAATTTTGGGGATGTGTAGAATCTGAGGATTTAGAATTCAGGGGATATTTGGGGATTCAGTGGTTGGTGGATGGAATTCAGGTTGGGGGGAATTCTGGAATCCCGGCATTTTTGTGGATTCAGGAATCCCGGGATTGTGACAAAACCAAAAAATCCAGAAACAGAACACCAAACCCCCGAGATTCCCCAAAACGCCGCTCCATCCCAAAAAAAACACCCCGAAAATTCCAAAATTCCCACCGGGGCCCCTCCCCCGCCCCGCCTCCCCCTTCTCCCGCCCCTCCCGCGCCGCAGGGGGGGGGGCGGGGGCTCCTCTCCTCTTCCTCTCTCCTCCTCCTCATCCTCTTTTTTTTTTTCTCCTTTTTTTTTTCCTTTTCCTTGCTTTTTTCCTGCTTTTCCCCCTGCTGCTCCTCCCGGGATCGCTCCCGGCCATGGAAGCTCGAGGACCCCGGGGGGCGGGGGGGTCGCCGCCCCCTGAAGGCACGGCGGGAAAGGTCGTTGGATTCCTCACCACCATTGAATTATATTTTGTCATTGGTGTCGTGGCCTATGCTTACTTCTCTCTCTCGCATCCCTGAGTTCAGAGCTTCGCGCAAAACGGGGCGAAAACCGGGAAAAACGGGGGAAAAACGGGGTGGAAAGGCTGAGAAACCGGGGTGGAACGGCGAGAAACCGGAAAAAGTCGGGGCGGAACAGCGAAAAATCGCGATAAAACAGCGAAAAATCGATGATAAAATTCGGATAAACGGAGGTAACATTGAGGGGGAAAATAAAAGGGATAAATCGGGATAAAATCAGGGATAAAATCGAGATTAAAAATCGGGATAAAATCGGTGATTGAATCGCATCCCCCCCCGCTTTTCCAGCGGCGACCTCCCAAATTTTCCAGCTTTTTAACCCTTCCCTGGAAAAACCGAGGGCGCTCCAGACCCTGGGGATTTTGGGGTTTTGAGGGCATTCTTAGGATTTTTGGTTGTTTCAGTTTGGTTCCGAGCCCTCCCAGCCTCCCATAATCCGCCGTGCTCATCCGTGGGCCGTTCCACGGTGTGCCTTTTCCAGGTGTTCCCGGCGACTTTTTTCCTCTCCTCCCCCAGTTTTTTGAATTTTCCCCCAATTTTTTTTTTCCCTCTAAATTAATTTTCCCGGACTCCTGTTTAAAACCCACCGCCGCAGGGGTTTCTATTTCTTTTTTCCCGCCGTTTTTTCCCGGTTTTTCCATTTTTCCCTCCTCTCCCGGACCTGCAATTCCTATTTTTTTTTATTATTTTTTTTCCCGAGCAGTGCGCGTCCTGATGCCGCGTTGCGGCGGCGCGGCGCATTGGAATCTCACCCCGAAATCCTTTAAAAAACCCCTCAAATCCCCCCAAAAAATCATTTCCCCAAAATCCCCACCCCCGGGAGGAACAAGGGCTCGGCGCTGTCGCTGAAGATTCCCACCGAAATTTAAATCGGAAAATGCAGATTTTCCCTATGAAAAAAAAATTCAGATTTTTCACTCTAAACCAGCCAGAATTCCTCAATATTTCTTTTTTTTTCTCCCCGGAATTCTGCAGCCCGAGGGGGATTTGGTGGTTAGAGGCCTGAAAATCGCTTTTTTCCTAAGGAAAATGGCGTTTATTTAAGGAAAATGGGATTTGAGGTGTTTGACCTTTTAAAATGAAACATTCCAGGGTTGCTCCATTCTTTTTTTCCTTGGAAAATTGGGATTTTCGGAGGACTGGTGAGATTCCCACTCACCACCCTATTTCCTTATATTTAATTCAGGCCGGAATTCCACATTATTTTAAACCTGGGAATGATTTTCTAGGTTGGAAAATTCCGATTTTTTTTTTTTTTTTTTTTAGTTTTTTGATTAAACTCCTGGATCCTCCGATATAAGGAATTTTTTTTCCTGAGTTTTGGGCCAACGTCTGAATTTGAGTTGTTCACGGGCTTGGAAAAATGGGAAAAAAATTCCAAAATGGGATTTTGTAGGATGCGGAAAAAAAGAAATTTTACGTCTGGAACTGCGAATATCCAAATCCAAGTTTTTGGAGCAATCTCTTGGAATTAGGGAGGGTTGAGAGAATCTTTTCCGCTCAAGCAATCTCTTGAATTTTGGCCTGGAACAACCCAAATCCCAATTTATCCTCCAAAACCTTGGAATTTCGGGGCTGCATTTCCAATTCCATTTCCCCCTATAAATCTTGGAATTTTGTGCTCAGCATTTTCCCTCTTTCCCACTTTCCCCTCAGAATTTTGGGGCATCTTTTTCAGTCGGCCTACCCCAAATCCCAAATTTTCCCGCAGAAACTTTTGAATTTTGGCGCCTTCCCTGCCCAATTCCACTTTTCCCTCGGAAATTTTGGCCCTGAAATACAACAAAAAATCCCATTCTTTTCCCTCCAAAACCTATATTTTTGTGCTCAGCACTTTTCCTTCTTTCCCACTTTTCCTCGAAATTTGGGATTTTTCGCCTGCCTACCCAACTCCTCCTTTTCCTTCAGAAATCCTTGGATTTTGGGCCTTGTATCCCCATCCCCAATTTTCCCTCAGAAATTCTTGGAATTTCGCCTATGGAACATCCAATTCCCAGCTTTTTCCCTCAGAAGATGTGGGGAATTTCTCACCTCGGCCCTACCCCAATCCCATTTTCCCTCAGAATCTCGGAATTTTGGCCTGGCCCTGCCATCAGTTTCCACTTTCCTCCCTCAGAATCTCCGGGAAATTTGTGCCAGGGCGCCCAAACCCAAATTTTTTCCTCAGAAATCTCGATTTTTTTGGAGCATGGCCTACCCCAAATCCCAATTTCTTCCTCTAAACCTTGGAATTTTGTGCTCATGTTCATTTCGCCTCTTCCCACTTTTCCCTCAGGACTTTTTAGGTTATTTTCAGCCTGGGCCTTACCCCAATTCCCAATTTTCCCTCAAAACCTTTGGTTTTGGGCCTGGATATCAAATTCCCACTTTTCCTCAGGAATTTTTGGGAATTTTCACCTGCGGGCGTATCCCAAATCCAATTTTCCCTCTGAAAACCTTGGAATGGTTGTGCCTTTTACCCCCCAAATCCCAATTTTTCCTCTAAAATCTTGGAATTTTGTGCTCAGCACTTCCCTCTTTCCCACTTTTCCCTCAGGATTTTTAGGAATTTTCACCTCGGCCTACCCCAAATCCTCCTTTTCCCTCAGAAATCCTGGAATTTTGGGCCTGGCATTTCCCAATTCCCAACTTTCCCTCCAAAACCTTCGATTCTTGGGCCTGGAATATCCAAATTCCCACTTTTCCCTCAGGAATGTTGGGAATTTTCACCAACTCTTCCTTTTTTTCCCCCTAAAATCTTGGAATTTTGGGCCTTGTACCCCCAGAATCCCAATTTTCCCTCAGAAATCTTGGAATTTTGTGCTCAGCACTTCTCTTTTTCCCACTTTTCCCTCAGAAATCTTGGAGTTTTCAGCCTGGCCTACCCCATATCCTCCTTTTTCCCCTAAAATCTTGGAATTTTGGGCCTTGTACCCCCAAATTCCCAATTTTTCCTCTCTAAAATCTTGGAATTTTGGGCCTGGCCCTGTCCAGTTCCCACTTTTCCCCCTAAAAGGGAATTTCAGGGAGGTTTTGGGTTGAATTGAATTTTTTATTCATTAAGCATTAATAGGATTATATTTAATTAGTTTTTATTAATTAATTCTTTAGCTTCAATAATTGGATTTATTTAATTGTTTGTTTAATTAATAGGATTTATTTAATTGTTGGTTTAATTTCTAGTATTCAATATAATAATAATTGAAAAATTCAATTATTTTAATTAAAAATTATTTTTATTCATCTTATTTTAATTCCTCTCATTATGAATGATTCAATTTATTTATTCATTATTATTATTATTAATTTTAACTGATTTTTGTTTTGGATTGATGCTTATTTTTATTCATTACAAGTATTATTTTATTATTCTTATCCTTAATTTATTTTGCTTTTTAGGGGATTATTACTATTGTTATTTTTCTAAAACTGAGTTTTGGTCAAGATTCCAGCCCAAAATGTTGAGGAGATCCAGTGGAGAGGGAATCCAAAAACTGAGGAAAAGAAAACGGGAATCTGGGAGGGGAAAACGGGAGGAAAATTGGCGTGAAATTGGGTGATTTGGTTTTGAAAACTGGGTGAATTGGGTTGAAAATTGGCGTAGAATTGGTGTTGGAAAAATTGGAGTGAAGTTTGGGTGAATATGGCGGTTAGTTTTGGGTTGAAAATTGAGTTTAGGGTCAAAAATTCCATGCCCAAAAATGTTTTTTTGAGGAAGATGTCAGTGGAAACGAATCCCAAACACTGATGAAGGAAAAAAAATGAGAGTTCTGGAGGAAAATGGTGAATTAGCAAAGAACAACAGAAAATGAGGGAATCAATGAGTTTCTGGGTTAAGAACCGATTTAGGGTCAAGATTCCCAGCCAAGATGTTTGGGAGGTTCAGGTTTGAAAGGGAAACCCAAAGCTGAAGAAGGCCCAAAAAACGGTGGAAATTGGGGTGAAAATATGTGCAGAAATAGGGAGGGAATTTGGCGTGAATTCCATTTGAGTTTTTGGGGTTAAAAACCAAGAAATTAACTCCAAGATGTTAGGAAATTCAGTGTTGAGAGGAAATTCCAAACTGAGAAGGAAAAATGGGAGAAACCACTGGGAAATGTGGTGGAATTATGGAAAAAAATTGGATTAATCCATGGAAATGTGGAGGATTTTGGGAAATTGGAGAAATCCGTGAAAAAACTGGTGGATTGGGATAAAACAAGCTATTCTCTCTCTTTTT
>NDFG01000120.1:53345-72869 GCA_002167245.1 Sporophila hypoxantha | reverse complement strand
GGTCTGGAGGTCTGGGGAGGAGTTCTGGAGAAGTTCTGGAGGAGTTCCAAGTTCTTGGAGGCCTTTGAGTGGTTCTGGAGAAGTTCCAGAAATTCTGGATGTTCCGGAGGGGATCCAGAGGGTCCTCAGAGCAGTTTGGAGGTTCTGGAGAAGTTCTGGATGGTTCTGGAGGTTCTGGATGGTCCTGGAGGGGATCCAGAGGGACCCTCAGAGCGGTTTCTGGAGGAGTTCTGGAGGAGTTCTGGATGGTTTTGGAGGAGTTCCAAAAGGTTCTTGGAGGCCTTCGAGTTGGTTCTGGAGGTTCTGGAGAAGCTCTGGAGGTTCTGGAGGGGTTGGAATTACTCCAGAAGGGTCCTTGGAGCGGGTTCTGGATATTGTGGAGAAGTTCCGGAGGTTTCTGGATGTCCTGGAGGGGCCAGGGAGTCCCTTGGAGCGTTCTGGATATTGTGGAGAAGTTCTTGAGTTTTGGAGGGGATCCAGAGGAGTCCTTGGAGTTCTGGAGAAGTTCCGGAGGTTCTGGATGGTCCTGGAGGGGATCCAGGGGTCCTTGGAGCGGTTCTGGAGCTTCTGGACTAATCTGGATTGTTCTGGAGGGGTTGGAACAGAATCCAGAGGGGTCCATGGAGCAGTTCCAGAGGTTCTGGATGTTCTGGATGGGTTGGAATTACTCCAGAGGTGTCCTTGGAGCAATTCTGGATCTCCTGGAAAGTTCTGGACCTCCGGGGATAAATTCTGGATCTCCAGCATCAATTTTGGATCAATTCTGGATCTCTGGAGAGGTTCTGGACCTCCAGATCAACTCTGGACCTCCAGAGCTCATCTGGATCGATTCTGGATCTCCTGGAGATGTTCCTGGACCTGCGGAAGATGTTCTGGACCTCGTGGATCAATTCTGGATCTCCTGGAGATGTTCTGGACTTCGTGGATCATTCTGAACCTCCTGGAGATGTTCTGCGATCTCCTGGATCAATTCTGGATTATTCTGGATCTCCTGGATTGATTCTGGAATCAATTCTGGACCTCCTGAAGATGTTCTGGACCTCCAGGATCAACTCTGGACCTCCAGGCTCAATTCTGGATTAATTCTGGACCTCGTGGATCAATTCTGGATCTCCTGGATTAATTCTGGACCTCCAGGATTGGTTCTGGATTCCGAGGATCAGTTCTAGGACCTCCTGCAGATGTCCTGGCCCTCCAGGCTCAGCCCCGGCCCCCCACACCTGACTGTCCCCCCTCCCTCCCCCCACACGACCCCACCTCCGCCCCCTCCCCCTTGCCCGCCGTTCCGGAACATTCCAGCTGCTCCAGCTTGGAGAAGCTGACCTGCCCACGGAGCCGCCGTTGGTCTGGGAGCACACGTGGGCCTTGCCCTTGGCCTTGGGCTGGTGTTTGTGCATCTTGTACTTCATCAGCAGGTGAAGATGAAGACGAGCACCGAGGCCACGATGATGCCGCCGAGACGATGATCATTGGTGCCGCCCAGGAACTGCGGCTGCAGCGAGCGCACGGCCGCGGTCTGGGCGCGCAGTGGAGAACCGGGCGCAGCCCAGGGGCCGCGTGGCCGCAGCGCGCTGCGCGCCTCGGCGACACGGCCAGCACGCACAGCTCGTTACTGCCGGCCGGCGCCAGGTCCGACAAGCGGAACGACGACTGTGGCGCCGGGATCATCCTGGAAAAAAAGTTTTCCATGAAAATCCCATTTTGGGATTTTTTTCCATTTTTTCCACATTTTTCCCCTTTTTTTTTCCATTTTTTTTCCACATTTTTCCCTTTTTTTTCCTTTTTTTTCCACATTTTTTACACATTTTTCAGCCATTTTTCCCATGGGTTTTTGGCCATTCTTTTCCCTATTTTCCAGCCCCTTTCTCATCCCTCTCTCCCATTTCTCCATCACCTATTCCATCCCTTTTTTCCATGTTTTTCAGCCATTTTTCCATGTTTTTCCACCTTTTTTCCATGGTTTTTGGCCATTCTTTCCCTATTTTCCAGCCCCTTTCTCTCCCTATCTCCCATTTCTCCATCACCTCTTCCATCCCTTTTTCCATGTTTTTCACCCCAGTTTTCCATGTTTTTCAGCCATTTTTTCCATGGTTTTCCACCCTTTTCCATGGTTTTGGCCATTCTTTCCCTGTTTTCCAGCCCCTTTCTCATCCCTATCTCCATCTCTCATCACTCTTCTCATCCAATTTCCCCCAATTTCCTGGCCATTTTTCCCTATTTTCCTCCAATTTTCCCTATTTTCTCCCCAGCCGTCCCTGTTTTTCCCATTCCCAGCCCGTTTTGCCCCATTTCCCAGCCCAGGGGCCGCGTGGCCGGCAGCGCGCTGCGCGCCTCCGCGAACACGGCCAGCACGCACAGCTCGTACTGCGGCCGGCGCCAGGTCCGACAGCTGAGAACGACGAGCTGGGCGCCGGATCATCCTGAGGGAAAAAAGTTTTCCATGAAATCCCCATTTTGGGATTTTTTTCCATTTTTTTCCACATTTTTCCCTTTTTTTTTCCATTTTTTTCCACATTTTTCCCTTTTTTTTTCCTTTTTTTTCCACATTTTTACACATTTTTCAGCCATTTTTCCATGGTTTTTGGCCATTCTTTCCCTATTTTTCCAGCCCTTTCTCATCCCTCTCTCCCATTTCTCCATCACCTATTCCATCCTTTTTTCCATGTTTTTCAGCCATTTTTTCCATGTTTTTCACCTTTTTTCCATGGTTTTTGGCCATTCTTTCCCTATTTTCCAGCCCCTTTCTCATCCCTATCTCCCATTTCTCCATCACCTCTTCCATCCCTTTTTTCCATGTTTTTCACCATTTTTCTGTTTTTCAGCCATTTTTTCCATGGTTTTCCACCCTTTTCCCAGTTTTTTGGCCATTCTTTTCCCTGTTTTCCAGCCCCTTTCTCATCCTATCTCCCATCTCTCCATCACCTCTTCCATCCAATTTCCCCCCAATTCCTTGCCATTTTTCCCTATTTTCCTCCAATTTTCCCTATTTTCTCCCCAGCCGTCCCTGTTTTTCCATCCCAGCCCGTTTTGCCCCATTTCCCAGCCCAGGGCCGCGTGGCCGGCAGCGCGCTGCGCGCCCTCCGCGAACACGGCCAGCACGCCACAGCTCGTACTGCCGGCCCGGCGCCAGGTCCGACAGCGCGAGAACGACGAGCTGGGCGCCGGGATCATCCTGGGGAAAAAAGTTTTCCATGAAAATCCCCATTTTGGGGATATTTTTTGTTCCATTTTTTTCCACATTTTTCCCTTTTTTTCCCATTTTTCCACATTTTCCCTTTTTTTCCTGTTTTTTCCACATTTTTACACATTTTTCAGCCATTTTTCCATGGGTTATTTGGCCATTCTTTTCTATTTTCCAGCCCCTTTCTCTCCCTATCTCCCATTTCTCCATCACCTCTTCATCCAATGTTCCCCCAGGATTTCCTGCCACTTTTCCCTATTTTCCCTCAATTTTCCCTATTTTCTCCCCAGCATTGCCCTGTTTTTCCCATTCCCAGCCCATTTTGCCCCCATTTCCCAGCCCAGGGGCCGCTGCGTGGCCGGCAGCGCGCTGCAGCGCCTCGAGCGAAACGACGGCCAGCACGGCAACAGCTCGTTACTGCCAGGCCCGGCGCCAAGTCGACAGCGAGAACGCGAGCTGGGCGCCGGGCATCATCCTGGGGACAAAGAAAAGTTTTCCATGAAAATCCCCATTTTGGGATTTTTTCCATTTTTTCCACATTTTTTCAATTTTTCTTCCACATTTTTTCTGTTGTTTTCGGCCATTTTTTCATGCTTTGCCTTTCCTTCCCTATTTTCAGACACTTTTCCATCCCCTTTTCCCATGTTTCTTCCCCACGCCAATTTTCCCTATTTCCAGTCACTTTTCCATGGTTTTCCAACCAGTTTTCCAAATTTTTTTGAGCCTTTTCTCCCTATTTTTCAGACACTTTTATCCATCCCTCTCTCCCATTTCTCCATCACCTCTGTCCCATCCGCTTTTCTCCAGTCTTTTTCACACCGCTTTTTTTTTCCCAAGTTTTTCCCATCTTTTTCCAAATATTTTTGCCTTCTTTCCCTTATTTTTCCAAACCCTTCCTCATCCCTATCTCCCATTTCTCCATCACCTCTTCCATCCCTTTTCCCATGTTTTTCACTCTCAGATTTTCCCTATTTTCCAGGCCACTATTTCCATTTTTCGGGGCCATTTTGTCCATGGTGTTTTTGACCCCTTTCTCTCTAATTTAGTATTTTTAGACCTTTTCCACCCCTAATCTCCCAGTGTCTCCATCTGCCTTTTCTATCCCTTTTTTCCACATTTTCCCCAATTTTTTCCACATTGTTTCCATGTTTTTCCACATTGTTCCATGTTTTTCAGACATTTTTCCTTGGGTTTTGACCGCTTTTCTCTGTATTTCCAGGCCCTTTCCCATCCTCTTCCCAGTTTCTCCAGCCCTTTTTCCAGCCCATTTTCCAGTGGTTTTCCGAAACACTTTTTCCATGGGTTTGTTGGCTCTTTTTCTTGTTTTTTCAGCCTTTTTCCAACCCTTTTTCCCTGTCTTCCAGGCCTTCTGGTTCCACGTTTTCTGCTGCCCATTTTCCAGACCTTTTTCCAAGGCTCTAATTTTTCACCCATTTTTTCCATCCATTCTTTTCACATTTCCACCTGTTTTCCACATTTCTCACCCATTTTTTTCACATTTTTCATCCTCGTTTTCCAGATTTTCCGATCAATTTTTTTCACTTTTCCACCCATTTTCCACATTTTCCCTCACCCATTTTCTATATTTCCACCCATTTTTCATTTTCCTACCATTTCCACATTTCCCACCTGGTTTTTTACATTTTTTTCCTCTTTTCTGTTATTTTCCATCCCCTTTTTCACATTTCCCACCCATTTTCCCACCGTTTTCACATTTTTCCCCCATCTGAGTCACCTTTTGTTCCCCGTTTTTTCCCCATTCTCCAACACCATTTCCCCATTTCTCCCCATTTCCCATCATGTTTTTCCACATTCCCACCTTAATTTTCCCACATTTCCCACCTATTTTTTCTGTTCCCACTATTTTTTTCATTTCCCACCCACTTTTCCCCATTCCCCCCATTTCCCATCTGTTTCTTCCACATTCCACCAATTTCTCCGCATTCTGAGGCGCGCAGCGCGCTGCCGGCCACGCGGCCCCTGGGCTGCGCCCGGTTCTCCACGCGCGCCCAGCCGCGGCCGTGCCGCTCGCTGCAGCCGCAGTTCCTGGGCGGCACCATGATCATCGTCATCGGCGGCATCATCGTGGCCTCGGTGCTCGTCTTCATCTTCATCCTGCTGATGAAGTACAAGATGCACAACAACCAGCCCAAGGCCAAGGGCAAGGCCCACGTGTGCTCCCAGACCAACGGCGGCTCCGTGGGCAGGTCCAGCTCCTCCAAGCTGGAGCAGCTGGAATGTTCCGGAACGGCGGGCAAGGGGGAGGGGGCGGAGGTGGGGTCGTGATGGGGGAAGGGGGGGGACGGTCAGGTGAGGAGGGCCGGGCTGAGCCTGGAGGGCCAGGACGTCTGCAGGAGGGCCAGAACTGATCCAGGAGATCCAGAACATCTTCAGGAGGGCCAGGACGTCTGCGGGAGGCCCAGAACTGATCCAGAATCAATCCAGGAGTTCCAGCATTAATCCAGAATTGAGCCTGGAGGTCCAGAGTTGATCCTGGAGGTCCACAACATCTTCAGGAGGTTCAGAACATCTCCAGGAGATCTGGAATCAATCCAGGAGGTCCAGAATTGATCCAGAATCAATCCAGAATTGATCCTGGAGGTCCAGAACCTCTCCAGGAGGTCCAGAATTGAGCCTGGAGACCCAGAATTGCTCCAAGGACACCTCTAGAGTATTTCCAACCCCTCCAGAACCTCCAGAACTGCTCCAAGGACCCTTCTGGAATTGTTCCAACTCCTCCAGAACCTCCGGAACTGCTCCATGGACACTTCTGGATCCATTCGAACCTCTCCAGAACTTCTCCAGAACCGCTCCATGGACCCCTCTGGATCTATTCCAAGCCCTCCAAAGCCATCTAGAACTTTTCCAGAACCTCTTGAATGTCTCCACTCCAAGGACCCTTCTGGAATGATTCCAACTTCTCCAGAACCCTCCAGAACGTCTCCAGAACCGCTCCAAGGACTCCTCTGGATCCCCTCCAGGACCATCCAGAACCTCCAGAGCTTCTCCAGAACCTCCAGAACCACTCGAAGGCCTCCAGAACCTTTGGAACGCCTCCAAAACCATCCAGAACTCCTCCAGAACTCCTCCAGAACCGCTCTGAGGACTCATCTGGATCCCCTCCAGGACCATCCAGAACCTCCAGAACCATCCAGAACCTCCAGAACCTCTCTGAGGACCCCTCTGGATCCCCTCCAGGACAATCCAGAACCTCCAGAACCATCCAGAACTCCTCCAGACCCTCCAGAACTGCTCTGAGGACTCATCTGGATCCCCTTCAGGACCATCCAGAATTTCTGGAACTCCTCCAGAACCACCCAAAGGCCTCCAGAACCTTTGGAACTCCTCCAGACCCTCCAGAACTCCTCCAGACCCTCCAGAACCGCTCTGAGGGCCCCTCTGGATCCCCTCCAGAACCTCCAGGACCATCCAGAATCTCCAGAACCTCCAGAGCCGCTCCGGGGGCCCCTCTGGATCCCCCCAAGGCTTCCAGAACCTTCCGGAGCCTCGGCAGCAGCTCCAGGACTCTCCGGAGGCTCCGGCTGCATTTTAAGCTTCACTCGCGTCTATTTTTAAGCTCAGATGGTTTCAAAGATATTTTTTTAAAACTCCTTGTCCACGGACGCCCCTCGGGAATTTTCTTTGGGAATTTCGGATCCCCCCGAGCCTGCCAATCCCAAAGGGGGTTTTATTTTATTTTATTTTATTTTATTTTATTTTATTTTATTTTTTAAAGATTTAACTTAGTTTTATTTTTTTAAGATTTTATTTTATTTTATTATTCTATTTATTTATTATTAATTTAACTTTATTTTATATTAAGTTTATTTATTAACTTTATTTTAACTTTGTTTTATTAATTTAATTTAACTTTATATTAATTTAACTTTATTTTATTTTTTAACTATTTATTTTATTTCATTATTTAATTTTATTTTATTAATTTATTATTTTACATTTATTTTATTTTATTTTACTTTATATTTTATTTTATTTTACTATATTTTATATTTTATTTTATTTTATTTTATTTTATATATTAACTTATTTTATTTTCTATTATTTAATTCTATCTTATATTAATTTTTTTCCAGGATTTTTGGAGAACTTTCTGGGTTATTTATTGAATTTATTTTTACAAAACTTTTTTTTTTATTATTTTAAAATATTTAAATATTTATTTATGTATTTATTTATGTATTTATTTATTTGGGGGGGATTTTATTTGGGAGTTTATAAGAAATTTTTTGGGAGATTTTTTTTTGTGGGGAATTTTTTAAAAATTTCTTTTGGGCAATTTACAACTTTTTCTTAATTTTTTTTTTTTTAATTTTGGGGGGATTTTTTCAAGGTTTGGTGTTTTTTGGGGTTTTTTTTTTTTTGGTTTTCCCGGCGTTGGATCCGAGACTTTTTTTGGTAAAAAAACAACAAAAAAAAGACAAAATAACAACAAAAAAAAAGAAAAAATCCCGGGAATTTTTTTGTTTCTGAATCCAGCTGGGAACCCCCTCAGGATCCTGGGATTCCCGAAAAAACCAAAACAAAAAAAGCTGGAATTGTTCATCACTCCGAGGATTTGTTATAAAAATTCTTAATTTCGCAATTCCGAGTGGATTTTTGGGGATTCTGGGGGGGTTTGGGGTGGGGAATTCTGAGAGGTCCTTAAAAAAAATGGGAATGGGGAAAATTGGGGAAAATGGGGGAAATTTGGGAAAATGGAGGAAAAAACTTGGGAACATTGAGGGAAAAATGGGGAAAATTGGGAAAAAATGAGGGAAAAATGGAGGGGGGACATCCAGGGTGGCACAGGGACCCCAAAGGTGGCACTGGGGACCCCAAAGGTGGCACTGGGGACCCCAAAGGTGGCACTGGGGACATCCAGGGTGGCACAGCGACCACAGGGGTGGCACCAGGGACACCAAGGGTGACAGAGGGACGTGAAAGGTGGCACTGGGGACACCCAGGATGGCACCAGGCACCCCAAAGGTGGGACAGGGACCCCAAAGGTGACACTGGGGACACCCAGGATGGCACCACGGACCCCAGGGGTGGCACCAGGACCAGGTAAGGTGGCACAGGGACCCCAAAGATGGTACCAGGGACCCCAAGGCTGGCACAGGGACTCCAGAAGTGGCACAGGAACCCAAAGATGGCATAGGGATCCAAAAGGTGACACCAGGGCCAGGTAAGGTGGTGCAGGGACCCCACGGGTGACACCAAGGGTGACACAGATGTCACCGAGAGGTTTTATTGCCCACGTCCTGCGCCACCCTCCTGACCCCGGGGTTGGGGTACTCGGGGTTCTCGATGGCCCCGGGGGTGGCACAGGGACCCCAGAGGTGGCACAGGGACCCCGGGGTGGCACAGGGACCCCAGGGGTGGCACAGGGACCCCAGAGGTGGCACAGGGACCCTGGGGGTGGCACAGGGACCCTGGGGGTGGCACAGGGACGTTGGGGGTGGCACAGAGGACAATCCCAGGTGTCACCGTGCAGTTTTATTGCCCACGTCCTGCGCCAGCCTCCTGACCTCGGGGTTGGGGTACTCGGGGGACAATCGATGGCCCCGGGGGTGGCACAGGGACCTTGGGGGTGGCACAGGGACCCCAGGGGTGGCATTGGGACCCCAGGGGTGGCACAGGGGACAATCCCAGGTGTCACCGTGCGGTTTTATTGCCCACGTCCTGCGCCAGCCTCCTGACCTCGGGGTTGGGGTACTCGGGGTTCTCGATGGCCCCGGGCCCGAATTTGAGCTCCAGGAAGGCCCGGGGGTCGTTGGGGGCTTTGGCCAGCACGCCAAGGAAGGGCACGGTGCCCAGGGGCACCAGGAAGCTCTCGGGGAACTCCACGTCCTGCCGGTGGCCCAGCCACGTGTCCTTGGTCATGAGGGCCGAGCCCGGCCGCGCGTAGAACGGCCACAGGTCCACGTGCAGCCGGTTGGCGCGGCTGAAGTGCACGCGGAAGAAYTCCCCCTCGGCCGCCTTCTCCCACAGGAAGCCCTGGGGATCCTCCACGGGCCCGCCCGAGGCCACCACCTGGGCCAGCCAGCGGCACTTGGGCACGTCCTCGCGGTAGAGCCCCACGTCCACGTCGTAGTCCCAGGGGATGATGTCCCCGAGGCGCACGGCGCCCAGGAGGGTGCCCCCCTCCAGCCAGTGGCGGATCCCAGCCGCTTCCAGCTGCGCCAGCACGTGGCGGGCGGTGGCGCGCAGCGCCCGCAGGCAGCACGGCGGCGTCCAGCGCCCGGCCAGCAGGTACTCGGGCGTCTGCCAGCGCACGGTGCCGAAGCAGCGCGGCGTGTCCTTGGCGCAGCCGTGCCAGCGCCGCGAGCCGTCGGGCAGCACCTCCAGCTTCACGCCGAAGCGCTCCAGCAGCGCCCGGCGCTGGGCGTCCAGGGCGCTCTGGGCTCTCCACAGGGCGTGAGGGGACAGGGGCGGCCGGGGCGCCGCGGGGAAGGCGGCGGGGAGGAGGAGGAGGCGCCAGCCTTGCGTGGCGGCTTGCAGGGACAGGGAGGTGACAACGGGGCGGGTGAGCGGGAAGGGCAGCGCGAAGAGGTCGCGTGTGCGGAGCAGGAGCACGGCCGGGGCGCCGTCCAGAGCGCCGCAGCGGTCACCGTGCTGGTCACTGTGCTGGTCACCGTGGTGGTCACCGTGGTGGTCACCATGATGGTCACCGTGGTGGTCACCGTGATGGTCACTCTGCTGGTCATTCTGCTGGTCACTCTTCTGGTCACTCTGCTGGTCAGCGTGGCCGTAGCGCGCCGTCCACGCTCTGATGTCCACCTCCAACGTCAAACACCGCGGCCGCCGCTGCCCCACGGCCGCCGCCACCACCCTGATGGTGGCATCCGAGGTGGCTTCCAGGACGTCCCTCATGCGCCTCAGCAGGCCGGGCRCGGCGCGGGCGCCGTCGGGCACCAGGGCCACGTGGCGAGTGCGCACGGCCAGCTCCGGCCGCGGCGGCGGCCGGTGAGGCTCCGGCCGCAGGGACAGCACGGTGACGCCGGCGGGCAGCGGCACCGGCGGGTACGGGGACACCTCGGCGGCCACCAGCACGGGCACGCCGGGCAGGGCGGAGAAGGAGCGGGCGGTGGCGGCCACGTCGTGGTCGGGGCCGTCAAAATCGCGGAGGATGACGGTGACACCGGGGACGGSCTCGGGGACAGCGCCACGCCGGGGGTGGTGGCACTGAGGGGACGCGCCGGGGAGCAGGCGGGAGCAGAGCAGCAGGAGGAGGTTGAGGGCGATGGCGGCGGCCAGGGCGGCCTGGCAGGGGGTGATTCTCATGGTGTGGGTTAGCAATTCATGARTTAAGTGGTTAATTAGTTAATKGGKYGGGTAATTAGTTAATGGGTTGGGTAATTAGTTAATTTGGAGGCGTTGCTGCGCTCGGTTCTTTGGTGGCTGCGATACCAGCGGTGACCACGCGGTGGCGCTGTGGAGATGAAATTGTTAATGAGGGGCTGTTAATTAATTCCCGGTAATTAAATCCCCTCTAATTCTTCCAAACACCCCCGAAAAGCCTAAAACCCCAAAATCTCTTCTACCCCACAAAGAACCTAAACCGCTCAAAATTCTCCTATAAATCCCCAATGACCGCCCCTAAAAATGTCCTAAACTGCCCAAAATCCCCTTAATCTTCCAAAACCCCCGAAAATCCTAAAACCCCAAATCTCCAGAACCCAAAAACCCCGAAAAACCCTAAAACCTCCAAAAACCCCCAAACCTCTACTCAGACCCTCGAAAACCTAAAACCCCCAAAAAAACCCAAATCCCCTCTAACCCCAAAAAACCCTAACCCCCCAAAACCCCCCTCTGACCTTACAAAGCCCCGCGAAAAACCCTTAAACCATCAAAAAAAACCCCCAAATCCCCAAAGACCACCCAAAAAATCTTAAAACCCCCCAAAAACTTCCTCTAACCTTCAAAGACCCCCCGGAAAAACCCTAAAACCCCCAAAAAATCCCTCTAACCCACAAAAAAAAAAACCAAACCCCCAAAAATTCCCAAAACCCCAAATCCTCCATCAGCCTCCCCGTTGCCACGCAAACAACGCCTCCCCTTTGCCCCGCCCCTTCACACTAACCACCCCACTTCCACATTACCACGCCCCTCCCATTGAGGCCACGCCCCTTTCCGGCTCTCCTTTGTGCAGGAAGCCGCTGCGCCCGTGGCTCCCTTTGTGGCAGCCGCCATGGCGCCGAGCGGGCTCCGCCGGTCCGGGCCCAACCTCGCCCCCCGGCCCCGCTCCCGGCCCCGCTCCGGGCCCCGCTCCGGGCCCCGAGCCCGCGGCACGAACCGGCCTCAGCCTGCCGGGCATCCTGCACTTCATCCAGCACGAGTGGCGCGGTTCGAGGCGGAGAAAAGGGCGCTGGGAAGCGGAGAGGGCCGAGCTGCAGGTAATGGCGGCGGCGCTGCCCTCATGAGGGGAGGGAGCTGAGGGACGCTGAGGGGACACTGAGGACACCGAGGGGTCACCGGGGTGGGTGGCCGCCGCTGCGCCCATCTTGGGAGGAAATGCGGCCGGGCGGCGGGGAGGGTGGGACACCGGAGGGGCGGGGGAGGCACCGGGACGCGGCCCCGGATACCGGGGGACTGGGAACTGGGATGGCACTGGGATGGCACTGATGGGCACCGGATACGGGGGGACTGGGATACTGGGGATGGACTTGGATGGCATTGGGGATACTGGGTGGGACTGGGATGGCATTGGGATACTGGGATGGACTGGGGATACTGGATGGGTATTGGAGGTGCACTGGGGATAGTGGTGGCACTGGGATGGTACTGGATACTGGATGGGCACCGGATGGGCACGGGGATAACCGGGGGGACTGGGATACTGGGATGGCCGGATGGCACCGGGATACCGGGGACTGGGATACTGGGAGGCACTGGGATGGACTGGGGATACTGGATGGCACTGGGATGGGCACCGGGATACTTTGGGATGGGCACTGGATGGCACCGGGATACTGGGGGACTGGGAGCGTACTGGATGGGCACGGGAGCGCACTGGGGATACTGGATGGGACTGGGGGTACTGGACTGGGACTGGGATGGCACTGGATAGGCACCAGGGATACTGGATAGGACTGGGGACTGGGATGGGACTGGGATGGCACTGGATGGGCACCGGCGGTACCGGGGGGGGACTGGACTGGGGGGACTGGGAGCTACTGGGATGGGACTGGGATACGGATGGCACTGGGGTACTGGGATGGCACTGGGTACTGGGGACTGGGGGATACTGGGATACTGGATTGGGCACTGCAATGGGTACTGGGACACTGGGGACACTGGGACCACTGGGATGGGCACTGCAAGGGTACTGGGGACACTGGGACACTGGGACAGTGGAATGGGCACTGCAGGTAGGTACTGGGGACACTTGGGTATGGGACACTGGGATGGCACTGGGACACTGGGAGCAGTGTGGAGACACTGGAGGTTATTGGGGACCCCCCTGGTGTCACCTCCTTGTCACCCCCAGGGCTGGGGACACTCCCTGGCTGTTCCCAAGGGTCCTGGGTGTCCCCAAGTGTCCCCAATGTCCCTTTTGGTGTCCCCCAAGGCGCAGGTGGCGTTCCTGCAGGGCGGAGCGCCAGGAGGAGAGCCTCGGGGCTTCTGAGGTGTCCCCATGTTTTTGTCCCCAGTGTCCCAGTGTCCCTGTGTCCCCAATGTCCCTGATGTTCTCGGTGTCCCCAGTGTCCCCTCTGATGTCCCCAATGTCCCCAAGGCGCAGGTGGCGTTCCTGCAGGGCGAGCGCCAGGGCACAGAGGCCTCGGGGCTCTCAGTGTCCCAGTGTCCCCAGTGTCCCTGCGGTGTCCCCAGTGTTCCCTCTGATGTCCCCTTTGTGTCCCCAAGGCGCAGTGGCGTTCCTGCAGGGCGAGCGCCAGGGCCAGAGAGCCTCGGAGCTCTGCAGTGTCCCCAGTGTCCCCAATGTCCCCAGTGTCCCTGATGTCCCCAATTCCCTTTGGTGTCCCCAAGGCGCAGGTGGCGTTCCTGCATGGCGGAGCGCCAGGGCCAGGAGAGCCTCGGGCTCTGAGTTCCCAGTGCTCCCAGACCCTGAGTGTCCCCAGTGTCCCCAATGTCCCTGAGTGTCCCCAGTGTCCCCTCTGATGTCCCCGATGTCCCCAAGGCGCAGGTGGCGTTCCTGCAGGGCGAGCGCCAGGGCCAGGAGAGCCTCAAGCTGCGGACCTGGTGCGGCGGATCCGGATGTTGGAGTTCGCCCTCAAAGCAGAGAGGTGCGGGAAAAAAACCCTAAAAAGATCTAGAAATAATAAAAAATACCCCAAAGACCCAAAAATCACCCCCAAAAACTCCCCAAAAATCTTAAAAACCTGCCCAAAAACCTCAAAAATCACCCAAAAAATCCCCAAAAATCTTAAAAACCTGCCCAAAATAACCAAAAATCACCCCAAAAAATCCCAAAAATCTTAAAAAAACCTGCCCCAAAAGCCTCAAAAAATCACCCCAAAAAAATCCCAAAAATTCTTTAAAAAACCTGCCCCAAACCCCTCAAAAATCACCCCAAAAAAATTCCGAAAAAAACCCAAAACCTTCTCCCAAGACCCCTAAAAATCACTCAAAAACCCCAAAAATAATTTTAAAAAAACCCCAAAGCTGCCCCAAATCCCAAAACCTTAAAACCGTGTCCCAAACTCCTCAAAAACTCCCCCAAAAATCCCCTAAAAACCCCAAATTCCCTAAAAAACCCCAAAAAGCCCCAAAATCCCCAAATTTTCCCTGCCAGGTCCAAGTACCACAAGCTGAAGTTCGGGACGGAGGCGGCGCCGGGGGAGAAGCGCCCGGAGAGCCGGTTGAGAGGCAAAATTTGGGGATTTTTGGGATTTTTGGGGTTGTCTTGGATTTGGGATTTTTGGGATTTTGGCTTTCTGGGTTTCTTTTCTTGGGCAATTTTGGGTTTTTTTAGAGGGGAAATTTTGGGATTTTGGGGTTTTTTGGGGTTTTTTTTTTGGGAATTTTTTGGGTTTTTTGGAGGATTTGGCGTGGTTTTGGGGTTGTTCTGGGTTAATTTTTGGGTTGCTTTTGGGTATTTTGGGTTATTTTTGGTGCTGGTTTTGGGTCTTTTTTTGGGGTATTTTTGGGCTGGTTTTGGGTATTTTTGGTTACTTTTTGAGCTATTTTTGGGTTTCTCACCCCCATTTCCCCCCAGTGTCCAACGGCCCCCTGGAGCTGGAGGGAGCCTGGAAGGAGGGGAGGCAGCTCCTGCGCCAGTGAGTGACGGAAATTTGGGGGTTTGGGGTTTTTTGGGGGATTTGGGGACAGGGAGGTTTGGGGTTTTTGGCAATTTTTGAGATATTTTGGAGAGTTTTGGGGCAATTTTGGGGGATTTTGTGGAATTTTTCGCAGGGATTTTTCCAGGGATTTTAGCAGGATTTTGGTGGGATTTTTGCTGAATTTTCCATGATTTTTGTGGGAATTTTTGTGGCATTTTCCAGGATTTTGTGAAGATTTTTGTGTATTTTTGCAGGATTTTTGTGAATTTTTTTCAGAGTTTTATGCATTTTTTAGGCATTTAGCTGAATTTCCCATGATTTTGGGAGATTTTTTTGCAGGATTTTCCAGGATTTTTGTGGTTTTTGGAATTTTTGGGCAATCCTGTGGAGGATTTTGGATTTTATAGAGAGAATTGTTTACACAATTTCGAGCTTTTTTGGACCATTTTCACAGAGGAATTTTTGGAATTTTTCACATTTCCATAGCAATTTTTGGATTTGCACCCCGAGATGATTTTTTAGGATTCCCACCCCCAACAATCCCATTTTCTTTGGATTTCACCCCAATCAGTACCTGGAGGAGGTGGGCTTACAGCGACACCATCCTGGACATGAGGTCCCCGGCCGCTCCCATGATCCATTTCTTGGGGATTTTTGTGGGATTTTTGGTGAATTTTCGCAGGAATTTTAAGGATTTTCACCCTGAGATGATTTTTGCATTTCCCACCCCCAGTAAACCATTTTCTTTGGATTTCACCCCAAACTCAGGTACCTGGAGGAGGTCGGCTACAGCGACCACCATCCTGGACATGAGGTCCCGGCCCTCCCATGACCCCATTTCTTTGGTTGGATTTTTTGGGGATTTTCGCGAAGGAATTTTAAATTTGCACCCTGAGATGATTTTTTAGGATTTCCCACCCCCAACAATCCCATTTTCTTTGGATTTCACCCCGATTCAGGTACCTGGAGGAGGTGGGCTACAGCGACACCATCCTGGACATGAGGTCCYGGCYGCTCCCATGATCCCATTTCTTTGGGGATTTTTKGGGRWTTTTTGGGAATTTTCGCAGGAATTTTTARGATTTGCACCSYGAGATGAYTTTTTMGSATTYCCCACCCCCAGYAATCCCATTTTCTTTGGATTTCACCCCGAWTCAGGTACCTGGAGGAGGTSGGCTACAGCGACACCATCCTGGACATGCGGTCCCGGCGGCTCCGGGCGCTGCTGGGCCGGAGCCCCCCCGGCGTTCCGGAACTTTCTTCGGGGATTTCCGCCGGGGTTTTGGGAATTTCGGGGATCCCGGGAGCCCCCCCCAGCCCCGGGAGCCCCCCCTCCCCCGGGCCGGGCACGGAGTCGCTGCTGCTGCGCAGGATCGAGGAGCAGATCCAGAGGTTTGGGGCAAATCCCGGCGATTTCGGGAATTTTGGGGAATTTTGGGGGGTTGGTTTGTGGGACTTGGGAATTTTGGGGGGATTTTTAGGGAATTTTTGGGGCAAATCTCGGGAATTTGGGGAATTTGGGGGTTTTGTTTGTGGGATTTGGGAAATTTAGGGAATTTGGGGGGGATTTTTAGGGAATTTTTGGGGCAAATTCCGGGCATTTGGGGAATTTTGGGTGTTTTGCTTGTGGGATTTGGGAATTTTAGGGAATTTGGGGGGGGGATTTTTAGGGAATTTTTGGGGCAAATCCCGGGGATTTGGGGAATTTTGGGTGTTTTGCTTGTGGGATTTGGGAATTTTAGGGATTTTTGGAGGGAGATTTATGGGGAATTGATGGAGAATTGAAGATTTTTCGGGACTTTTTGGGGGGTTCTTGGGGGATTTTTAGGGAATTTTTCAGGGCATTTGGGATTTCTTGGGGGCAAATCCCGGGGATTTGGGGAATTTTGGGGGTTTTATTTGTGGGATTTGGGAATTTTAGGGGATTTTTGGAGGTACATTCTTAGGGAATTTTTGGAGGCGTTCATATGGGATTTGGGAATTTTAAGGGGATTTTTGGGGGGATTTTTAGGGAATTTTTGGGGGGGATTTTTTAAGGGAATTTGGGAGCGGTTGGGGCAGTTTTGGGGAATTTTGGGGGCAGTTTTGGGGATTTTTGAGGGGCTTTTTGTGGAATTTGGGGTTTTGGAGGAATTTTTGGGATTTCGACATTTTTGGCATTTTCTGACCGTTTTCAATGGGATTTTTTTGTGGGTTTGGATTTGGGTTTTTTTTCCTTTTTTTGTCACTTTTTTGGGAATTTTTGTCACTTTTTTGGGAATTTTTGTCCCTTTTTTGGGAATTTTTGTCACTTTTTTGGGAATTTCCCCCCCAGGAACGCCGGGCAGGAGCCGAGCCCCTCCCCCCCCGAGGATGACAGCGATGAGGAAGAGGAGGCCGAGAGCCCCCTCCCTCTCTCCCGCCTCTCCCATGTGGAAAGGTCGGGACCAAACGGGGCATTTTTGGGGTCATTTTGTGGCCCAGGGCATTTTGGCATTTGGCCTTTTTGATGGAGGGGATGTTTTTAGGGCGGATTTTGGGGGAGGAAGTTTGTAGGGTGTTGGCACATTTTGCGAGGGGATTGATGATTAGGGATTATGTAGAGGACTAAACTTTACGTGAGTTTTTGGGGCAGATTTTTAGAGGGTCTAGGTTTATAGGGATGTTTTAGAAGGAATTTTGTGGAGTTTTTGGTGAGAGATGCATTTTGGGATTTGTGGGGATTTTTAGGAGTTTTTAGGCGAATTGGACATTTTTAGGGAATTTGGGGTGTGCGTTAGGGATTTTACTGGATTTTAGAGGATTTCTAGTGAAGAGTGTCCGTGGTGGGGATTATTGGGGGTGGTTTTTTGTAGGAGTTTTTAGGGGAATTTTTGGGGATTTTTTTTTTGATATTTTTAAGGGATTTTGGGGGATTTTTGAATTCGTATGGAATTTCTAGGAATTTAAGAAAGTTAAAATATGCGTTCTTGTAGCATTTACCTAGTTGGAAAAAAAATTTTTTTTCCTGAGAGACATTATCTCGCAAGTCTCCTTTGTTCCCGGTGCCATCAGGTTACGTGTTGTCCCCAGCCTGTATCGATTTTGTCACCTTTATTTTGTGCCCAGTTTGTTCCTTTTTGTCCCTTTTTTTCTGCTAATTAATTCCTCCTGGCCCTTCTTTTTCCCCATTTTTGTCCCGTTTTTTCCCTCTCTGTCCCCACCCTGACCCTGGTCCCTTTCCCCTCAGGGTTGTTCCAAGAAGTCCCCGAGGAGGAGGAGGAGGAGGATGAAGATGAGGAGGACTCCGAGGACGCCCTGGGCGAGTTCGACTTCCTGGGGACACCTGGGGACACCTTGGGGACACCTGGGGACATCAGAGGTGAGCCTGGGGACACCTTGGGGACACCTTGGGGACACCTGGGGACACCTTGGGGACACCTGGGGACATCAGAGGTGAGCCTGGGGACACCTTGGGGACACCTGGGGACATCTGGGGACACCTGGGGACACATGGGGACACCTGGGGACATCTGGGGACACCTGGGGACATCAGAGGTGAGCCTGGGGACACCTTGGGGACACCTTGGGGACATCAGAGGTGAGCTCAGGGACACCTTGGGGACAATTGGGGACATCAGAGGTGAGCCTGGGGACACCTGGGGACAATTGGGGACACCTGGGGACACCTTGGGGACATCAGAGGTGAGCCTGGGGACACCTTGGGGACACCTTGGGGACATCAGAGGTGAGCTCAGGGACACCTGGGGACATCAGAGGTGAGCCTGGGGACACCTGGGGACATCAGAGGTGAGCCTAGGGACACTTGGAGACACCTGGGGACACTTGGGGACACTTTGGGGACACTGGGGGACGTGTCCTGACTCCTCCTGGTCCCCATTGTCACAGAGAGCCACCGGTGCCACCTGCGGGACGGGGACCTCGGGCCACCGCGGCCACCGGGGCCACTGCGGCCACCTGAAGGTGAGGACACGTCTGTCACCTGTGTCACCCATGTCACCTGTGTGTCACCTGTGTGTCACCAGGGGGGTCCCTGTGTCCCCAAGGCCACCCCATTGTCCTTGTCCCCATTGTCCCCTCTGTCCCCAGGGTGTCCCCAAGGCCACCCTGATGTCCCCACTGTCCCCAGGGTCCCTGAGTGTCCCCAAGGCCATCCAATGTCCCCACTGTCCCCAGGGTCCCCAGGGTCCCTGGGTGTCCCCAAGGCCACCCTGATGTCCCTGTCCCCATTGTCCCCATGGTCCCCAAGGCCATCCAATGTCCCCACTGTCCCCATTGTCCCCTGGGTGTCCCCAAGGCCACCCTGATGTCCCCACTGTCCCCATTGTCCCCAGGGTCCCTGGGTGTCCCCAAGGCCACCCCAATGTCCCCACTGTCCCCAGGGTCCCTGGGTGTCCCCAAGGCCATCCAATGTCCCTGTCCCCATTGTCCCCTGGGTGTCCCCAAGGCCACCCTGGTGTCCCTGTCCCCATTGTCCCCATGGTCCCCAAGGCCACCCTGATGTCCCCATTGTCCCCACTGTCCCCAGGGTCCCTGGGTGTCCCCAAGGCCACCCTGATGTCCCCTCTGTCCCCAGGGTCCCTGGGTGTCCCCAAGGCCCCCCTGATGTCCCCGCTGTCCCCAGGGTCCCTGGGTGTCCCCAAGGCCACCCTGATGTCCCCACTGTCCCCAGGGTCCCTGGGTGTCCCCAAGGCCGAGGCGCTGGCCCTGGACGGCCTCGGGGACCTGGCGGAGCTGACGGTGACAAATGACAACGACGGCGGGGACGTGAGTGCCACCCGTGCCTGTCCTGAATGTCCCCAAGGGCCACCCGTGCCTGTCCTGAATGTCCCCAGGTGCCACCCGTGCCTGTCCTCAGTGTCCCCAAGGGCCACCCGTGCCTGTCCTCAGTGTCCCCATGTCCCCAAATGCCACCAAACCCCGATTCCACTGTGTCCCCAGAGTGTCCCCACGTGTCCCCAGGTGCCCTGCTGTCCCCCCAGGTGCCAGCACTGTCCCCGCAGCGCAGCTGGAGCTGTCCCCAAGTCCTCATAGTGTCCCCAAGTCCCCACAGTGTCCCCAGAATGTCCCCCTGTGTCCCCAGGTGCCAGCGCTGTCCCCGCGGCGCAGCTGGAGCTGTCCCCA
>NDFG01000120.1:0-11829 GCA_002167245.1 Sporophila hypoxantha | reverse complement strand
GCAGGCGTGGAGCAGACGAAGCTGCTGCGCGAGGAGCCCAAGGAGGAGAAGGTGGCCAAGCCGGACGCGGTGGTGATCAAGCGGCGCCTGTCGGCGCTGGGCCAGGGCCAGGCCATCGCCGTGCTGGGCGCGCACGGCGCGGCCCCGGGGCTGCCGGACGAGGCCCCCCAGGCCAAGCGCCGGCCCGAGCCCATCATGCCGGCCACGCAGCCGCGGTCAGTGCCCGGCCACCGCGCGGGGTCACCGGGGGGCGTGGGCGGGGCCCTGGTGGGGTTTGGGGTCGGATCATGGTGGGGTTTGGGGTGGTTACCATTGGAATGTGGGGTGGGATCATGGTGGGGTTTGGTTGGGATCAGGGAAGGATTTGGGGTGGGGTCACAGAGGGATTTGAAGTGGGATCATGGTGGGGTTAGGGGTCGGTTACCGTTGGAATGTGGGGTGGGGCCCTGGTGGAGTTTGGGGTCAGTTACCATTGGAATGTGGGGTGGGATCATGGAGGGGTTTGGGGTCGGATCATGGTGGGGTTTGGGGTCGGTTGCCATTGGAATGTGGGGCGGGGCCCTGGTGGGGTTTGGGGTTGGATCATGGTGGGGTTTGGGGCTGGTTACCGTTGGAATGTGGGGTGGGATCATGGAGGGGTTTGGTTGGGATCATGGAAGGATTTGGAGCAGGATCACAGAGGGGTTTGGAGTGGGATCATGGTGGGGTTTGGTGTTGGATCGTGAAGGGGTTTGGGGTGGGATCCTGGCAGGATTTGGGGTGGGATCCTGGTGGGATTTGGGTGGGGTCATGGAAGGGTTTGGATTGAGATGATGAAGGGGTTTTGGGGTGGGATCCCTGAGGTTTGGGATGGGGTCCCACTGGAATGTGGGGTGGGATCCCTGTGGGGTTTGGATGGGATCCTAGTGGGGTTTGGGGTGGGACGTCAGAGGGGTTTGGGGTGGCATCAATGCTGCTCAACGTGTGGGCTTTGGATGGATCCTACTCCCATTCTCAATGATCCCAATCCCGATGATCCCATTCCCAATGACCCCATTCCCATGGATGACCCCATTCCCCCAGATAACCCCACTGATTCCAGTGATCCCATTGACCTCAATGACCCCATTGCCCTGGATGACCCCACTGACCCCATTGCCCTGGATGTCCCCATTCCCCTGGATGACCCCACTGACCCCATTGCCCTGGATGACCCCTGTGACCCCCGTGACCGCGCTGCCCCCGTTCCCGGGCAGGCTGGCGGGCGCCGGGGGCCGTAAGAAGGTGTTCCGCCTCAGCGACGTGCTGAAGCCGCTCAGCGAGGTGCAGGTGGAGAAGCTGAAGCTCGGCGCCGTGCGCCGCATCCTGCACTCCGAGAGGGCCGTGGCGGCCAGCGGGGCCGCACAGGTACGCGCCGCACACCTGGGCACAGCTGGGCATAGCTGGGCACATCTGGGATAACCCTGGGATAACGCTGGGCACACCTGGGGCACACCTGGGATACAGCTGGGCACACCTGGGCACATCTGGGATAACCTTGGGCACACCTGGGCACATCTGGGATAACCCAGGGATAACGCTGGGCACACCTGGGCACAACTGTGATACACCTGGGATAACCCTGGGATATGCCTAGGCACACCTGGGGACAACTGTGATACACCTGGGATAACCCTGGGATATGCCTAGGNATATGCCTAGGCACACCTGGGGACAACTGTGATACACCTGGGATAACCCTGGGATATGCCTAGGCACACCTGGGGACAACTGTGATACACCTGGGCACACCTGGGATACAGCTGGGTGCACCTGGGCACACCTGGCGTAACCCTGGGATGGCCCCAGAATTCCCCTGGAAATACCCCCAGGGAACCCTTGAGTGACCATGGAATGACCATAGAGTGACCATTGAGTGACCATTGAGTGACCTTTGACTAAGCCCTGAGTAACCCTTTATTAACCATTGATTAACCATTGAATGACCCTTTCAAATGACCACTGAATGACCACTGAGTGACCACTGAGTGACCCTGGGTGTCCCCCCAGGCCCGAGTGAAGATCCTGGCCTCGCTGGTGATGCAGTTCAGTGACCATTGACTAATCCCTTGAGTGACCATTGAATGACCCTTTCAAATGACCACTGAGTGACCACTGAGTGACCCTGGGTGTCCCCCCAGGCCCGTGTGAAGATCCTGGCCTTGCTGGTGACGCAGTTCAGTGACCATTGACTAATCCCTTGAGTGACCATTGAATGACCCTTTCAAATGACCACTGAATGACCACTGAGTGACCCTGGGTGTCCCCCCAGGCCCGAGTGAAGATCCTGGCCTCGCTGGTGACGCAGTTCAGTGACCATTGACGAATCCCTTGAGTGACCATTGAATGACCCTTTCAAATGACCATTAAATGACCATGGAATGACCACTGAGTGACCCTGGGTGTCCCCCCAGGCCCGAGTGAAGATCCTGGCCGCGCTGGTGACACAGTTCAGTGACCATTGACTAATCCCTTGAGTGACCATTGAATGACCCTTTCAAATGGCAATTGAATGACCACTGAGTGACCCTGGGTGTCCCCCCAGGCCCGAGTGAAGATCCTGGCCTCGCTGGTGACGCAGTTCGAGGTGCCCATCAAGGGCGAGATGCTCTCCTTCATCCTGGACGACGTGCGGGGCCGCCTGGACCTGGCCTTCGCCTGGCTCTTCCACGAGTACAACGCGTACCTGGCGCGCGGCGGCGGCGGCCTGGAGCGCTACGACGAGTGCCTGATCGGGCTGCTGGCCGGGCTGCAGGAGAAACCCGACCAGAAGGACGGGTATGGACACCGGGGATGGCAGGGGGACACCGGGGTGGGACATGGGGCTGGGGACACCAGGGTTGGGTTGGGGACACGCGGCATGGGCGGCCTGGAGCGCTACGACGAGTGCCTGATCGGGCTGCTGGCCGGGCTGCAGGAGAAACCCGACCAGAAAGATGGGTACGGACACCAGGGATGGCAGGGGGACACAGGGATGGGGACACCAGGGATGGGTTGGGGACACATGGCACAGGCGGCCTGGAGCGCTACGACGAGTGCCTGATCGGGCTGCTGGCCGGGCTGCAGGAGAAACCCGACCAGAAGGATGGGTATGGACACCGGGGATGGCAGGGGGACACCAGGGATGGGGACACGGGGATGAGGACACCAGGGTTGAGTTGTGGACACCAGGGTTGGGCTGGGGACCCTGGGGTTGGGTTGGGGACACCAGGGTTTGGTTGGTGCTGTTGGGATGGGGATAGGGATGGGGACACCAGATTGGGATGGGGACACCAGATTGGGATGGGGACACCAGATTGGGTTGGTGCTATTGAGATGAGGACACCAGGGTTGGGTTGGGGACACCAGGGATGGGTTGGGGACACACCAGAGTTGGATTGGTGCCGTTGGGATGGGGACACCAAGGTTGGGTTGGGGACACCGGCGCTGTCCCTGTCCCCAGGATCTTCACCAAGGTGGTGCTGGAGGCGCCGCTGATCACCGAGAGCGCCCTGGAGGTGATCCGCAAGTACTGCGAGGACGAGGTGGGGACACCTGGGACACCTGGGGACATCGGGGGGACACCGGGGGAGGCGGCACACAAAGGTGACATGGCCAGGGTGGGTGGGGATGACACCTGGAGGTGAGACATGGAGATGACAGGTGGAGGTGACAACAGGTGGCATGGCGAGGTGGCATGGGGGAGGTGACACGAGGAGACACCTGGAGATGACATGGGGAGGTGACACATGGAGGTGACACAGGTGGGGTTGTGGAGGTGACAAGGGAGAGATAACACCTGGAGATGACACATAGAGGTGACAACCAGGTGGGGCAGGTGGAGGTGACAAAGGGGGAGGTGCGACATCCTGGAGACACCCGGAGGCGCCACCCAGAGGTGGCCACCCTTGTGTCCCTCAGAGCGCACCTACACTGGGCAATGTCCACCCTTGAGGGACCTGATCTTCAAGCGCCAGCGCGGCAGTTCAGTACCCTGGCACGTGCTGCTGGACCTCAGCTCCCGACGAGAAGGACAAGGTGGGGACACTGGGGACCACTGGGACACCTTGGGGACACCTGGGGGGTTTGGGGGCAGTTCCAGTACCTGCACGTCTGCGTGACCTCAGCTCCCACGAGAAACGGGGACAAGGTGGGGACCACCTGGGGACTACTGGGACACCTGGGGACATGGGGACACCTGGGGTGGTTTTGGGAACTTGGGGGGATTTTGGGGAAGGTTTGAGGGGTTATTGGAGATGTTTGACAGAGGTTGGGGGGATTAGATAGAGGTGACCACCAGGTGATGCTGGTGTAACCAGGTGGCAACACTACACCGGTGGCAGCAGGTGACGCAGGTGGCAGAGGTGCCAGGTGGCACACACAGGTTGGCCACACAGGTGACACAGGTTGTGTCGCAGGTGCGGCAAGCAGGCCGCTCCAAGTTCATCATAGCGCTATGTACGAGAAGGAGCAGGTGGCACACAGGGGTGGCACAGGTGCACACAGATAGCACACAGGTGGCAACACAGGATGTCCAGGTGACACAGATAGCACACGGGGTGGTCCCAGGTGGCACAGGTGGCACCAGGTGACACAGGTCGTGGTCGAGGTGCGGCAGCAGGTCGTCGTGCAGTTCATCAAGCGCATGTACGAGAAGGAGCAGGTGGCACACAGGGTGGTCCCGGTACACAGATAGCAAACAGGGTGGAACAGGTGACACAGGTGGCACACACGGTGATCACCAGTGTGGTGCAGGTGCGGCAGCAGGCGCTGGAGTTCATCAAAGCGCATGGTACGAGAAGGAGCAGGTGGCACGCAGCGGTGACACAGCACACAGGTGGCACACAGGGTGGTCCCAGGTGCACAGGTGGCACACACAGGGTGTTCCCCAGGTGGGCACAGGTTGGCACAGATTAGGCACACAGGTGGCAGCACACAGGTGACACAGGTGTGTTCCCAGGTGCGGCAAGCAGGCGCTGCAGTTCTATCAAGCGCATGTACGAGAAGGCAAGCAGGTGGCACAACAGGGATTCCCCGGACGCTGAACAGATAGCACACAGGGGTGGCACAGGTGGCACACCAGCAGGTGACACAAGGGTGTTGCACCAGGTGCCGGCAGCAGGACCCCGCTGCAGTTCATCAAGCGCATGTACCGAGAGGAGGCCAGCTGCGCGAGTTAACTGGAAGACGTTCGCCCTCAATTGACCTGCAGCTGCCTGGCACCCAACCCCCTCCGTGCTCTCGGGCCGACAAGGACACAGGTGAGGGGGCCCGGGACCCCAGATGTTCGTGGGAACCCCGAAATGTCCCTGGGGATCCGTGGGAGTGGGAATACTCCTCAGGAAATCCGGATGTTCACGGAAATCAAACATTTTATGGGAAACTCAAACAGTTCAATGGGAAAACTGTCAAACATGTTCAACTGGGAAAGTCATAATGTCATGGGAATTCCTGCTAGATAGTTCCATTGGAATGTCAATATTCACTGGAAGTGCCAAGTATTTCATGGAAATGCTCGGATTATTCCGGGAAGTGTTGAGTGTTCCGTGGGAAAATCCTGAATATTGGGAAATCCTGAACGTTCCATGGAGAAATGCAAATATTCCCTGGAAAATGCAAAACGTTCCATGGGAACGTTGAGTGTTTCACGGGAAATCCTGAATATTCGGAAATCCTGAATATTCCATGGAAATGCAAATATTCCATGGGAAAATTCCAGATGTTTGTATGGGAACTCGTATAATATTTATGGGACATGTCGAATGTTCGTGGAAACCCAAATGTTTTACAGAAATGCTGCTGTGTGTCCCCAGAGGTGACCGCCGTTCAGTTGGTCATCATCATAACCCCGTTTTGGCTCACCTGGTAACGCCCACTTTGGTCACTCTTAACCCCATTTTTCCGTCACAATAACCTCGTTTTTGCTCAATTTCTCACCCGTTTTGGTGTCACTGCTGTGTCCCCAGAGGTGGCAGCACTGGACCGAGGAACCATCAAGCAGTGGCCTGTACTGTACGCGTGTACCTGTACCTGTTACCTGTACCTGTTACCTGTACCTAGTACTGCCTTTTTTTGCTCAATAACAATTTTTGGTCATTCTTAACCCAATTTTTCGACACTCTAACCCCGTTTTGGTGTCTGCCTTTGTGTCCCCAGAGGTGGCGGCGCCTGGACCGAGGAGCCATCAAGCAGTGCCTGTACTGTACCTGTAACCTGTACCTGTTACCTGTACCTGTACCTGTAACTGCCCCCATTTTTTGGTCACTCTAACCCGTTTTGGTGTTCCTTTGTGTCCCAGAGGTGGCGGCGCCCTGGACCGAGGAGACCATCAGCAGTACCTGTACCTGTACTGTACCTGTACCTGTGCTGTACTGCCGCTATCTTTGCTCACTATATCCATTTTTGGTCACTCTAACCCCATTTTGTGTCCCAGAGGTGCGGCGCCCACTGGAACCGAGGAAGACCATCAAGCAGTGCCTGTACCTGTACCTAGTACCTGTACTGTACCTGTACCTGTTGACGGTGCCTGTACCTGTACCTGCCCCTATTTTTGCTCACTATAATCCCATTTTTGGTCACTCTAACCCATTTTTTGTCAACTCTAACCCGCATTTTGTGTCACTCGTGTCCCCAGAGTGGCGGCGGCCCTGGACCGGGAGACCATCAAGCAGTGCCTGTTACCTGTTGCCTGTAACCTGCTGCTGTACCTGGTCAATTTTACTCACTATAATCCATTTTTGGTCACTCTAACCCCATTTTTGTGTCCCCAGAGGTGGGGGCCCTGGACCGAGGAGACCATCAAGCAGTGGCCTGTTACGCTGTACCTGGCCGCTGTCGCCCCACAACCACAAGCTGATCCATCGAGCTCGCCTCCGTCATACACGAGGCCATCGCCGACGATCAAGCGCAACGGTGCTGCGCGTCATCGAGCAGCCGGTCAGCGTGGACACTGGGGACACTGGGGACACCTGGGGACATTGGGGACATTGGGGATATCCATGGCACCGTGGGAAATCACCTTTCCTGCTCCGTTATCAAATTAGTGGGGTTCGGTTAATTGGGGCAGTTGGGTCGTCACCATCATGGAGGTCATCGGCCAGCCTGGTGAGGGGACACTGGGGACACTGGGGACATCTCAGGATGTTGGGACATCTGGGGATTTGGGGACATCTCAGGATGTTGGGGACATCTGTTGGCACTGCTGGAAAGCACATACTTAATTATAAATTAAATTATAAATATATAAATATATAAATCTTTAAATATATAACAATTTATAAATATATATTTATATAAATTATTATTATAAATCATATTTATTATGATAAATTATATTATGCTAATGTATATATAAACAATAAAGCATTATAATAAAATTATTTCAATAAGAATATTTCAATAAAATTCACTTAAAGCAAAATTATTTCAATAAAAATGTTTAAATAAAATTATTCAATAAAATTATTCCAATTGATTTGGAGTATAAATTATTCAATACATTATTTAAAGATTAAAAATTACTTCAATTATTAGACCTTTAAAAAAAAACCCATTTCGTGACAAAATTATGCTTTAAAAACTGCCAGTTCTTAGTGACAAAATTTGGCTTTCAAAAACCAATTTCGTATGACAAAATTTTGGCTTTAAAAAACCCGATTTAGTGACAAATTTGGCTTTAAAAAACTCGATTTAGTGGCCAATTTGCATTTCTTGCGCAGAGGTCCGCGGGATGGGGATGAACTCCCGGAGCTGCTGCTGCGGTGGAGAATTTGCCCCAAGGGCGCCGAGACCCTGGTGACGCGCTGCCTGGCACAGCCTGACGGACAAAGGTGGGCTGGGGACCCCTGCCGGACACACTGGACAACCTGGGGGCACCCTGACGGTGGCAGCAGCGGTGGCAGCAAGCGGTGGGCAGCAGCGGTGGCAGCAGCGGTGGCAGCAGCGGTGACAGCGCTGTCCGCCCGCAGTGCCGCCTCGCCGAGCTGGTCAACGCGCGTCAGGGACCTCTACCACAAGCGTTGCCGGACGTGCGCTTCCTCATCCCCCGTCCTCAACGGGCTGGAGAAGGTGGGGGTGGCCTTTGTCCCTTCCCCCGGTGTCACCCGGTGCCACCCCGGCTGTCACCCGGCTGACGGGGCCGGTTTGGTGCAGAAAGAGGTGATTCAGGCGCTGCCCAAACTCATCAAACTCAACCCCATCGTGGTCAAGGAGGTCTTTCAACCGCCTGCTGGGGACGCAGCACGGTGAGGGGACAGCTTGGGACAGCGCTTGGGGACATGGAGGAAGCCCTTGGGGACAGCCCTAGGGAGAAGGGGACAGGCCTGCTGGGGACGCAGCACTGGTGAGGGGACAGCTTGGGGACAGCCTGGGGACTGGGTCAGCCTGGGGACAGCCTGGGAACGCCCTAGGAGAGGGGACAAGCCTGCTTGGGGACGCAGCACGGTGAGGGCAGTTGGGGACATGGACAGCCTTGGGGACAGCCTGGGGACAGCCTAGGGGAGGGGCGACAAGCCTGCTGGGACAGCACGGTGAGGGACAGGCTTGGGACATGGACACCTGCCAGTTGGAACTTGGGACAGGCCTGGATGGCACAGCCTGTCCCTGTCCCTATCCCCTGTCCCTGTCCGTGTCCCTTGTCCATCCCTTCCCATCCCTGTCCTGTTCCTGTCCCTCTGTCCCTGTCCTTGGACCCCTCGTGACGTGTCCCTGTCCCTGTTCTTGTCCGTGTCCCTATCCTGTCCGTCCCTGTCCCTGTCACCCCGGTGTCCCCCACTGACGGCGCCTCGCGTGTCTCCGACCCCCGGGAGCTCCTGATGCCACTGCACAACATCGATCCTCCAAGTGTGCATGAAATCCTCATCAAAGGTGGGGACATGGGGACAACCGAGGGGAACGGCGGGACATTGATCACCCAGGGGAACAGGGACACAGGAGGGATCCCTGCACAACATGACTCCTCAAGTGTGACATGAAATCCATCATCAAAGGTGGGGACAGAATGAGGGATCATCCCAGGGGGTGACAGGGACACCAGGGGACATGGGGACACCAAAGGGACATCACGGGGACACCAGAGGGACACGGGGACCCATTGCACGAACATCGACTCCTCCAAGTGTGACATGAAATCCATCATCAAAGGTGGGCACGAAGGGGACATGGGGACACCCAGGGTGACAGGGACACCAAGGACCGCAGAGGAAGAGCTGAAGGAGCTGAGAACTCCTGGCTGGAGAGTTCTCCAAAAAGCTGTCAGGAGCAATAATAATATCAGCCTGCTCTAGACATTGTAGGAATGATGGCGATCCTCACCACAGTTCCATTAACAGTAACAGAGCAGGTGGTGTCTTTCTCCTCAGTTAGAGCTGAACATGCACCCAGTGCTCTGATGCTTCGGAAAGAACAGTGAACTAATTCATGATGGGGGGACACCCAAAAGGGAAACAAGGAGGGACAGAGGACACACATTACCGGGACCACCTGCACAACTATCGACTCTCAAGTGCTGACATGAAAACTCCAAAATAACGTGGCATCAAAGGGTTGGGGACATGGGACATCGTCTGGGGTGACAGGGAACAGAGGCCCAGGGGGAGCCTGGGACTACCTTCAAAGGCACACAGGGACACAGAGGGAGTGCTTGCACACACTGACTCCTCCAAGTGTGACCACTGAAATTCACACATCTATGCAAAGTGCTGGGTCACGGGGGACCATCGGGGAAAGCGGGTACCCGCGCAGAACGGGGATAACATGTTGGGAACCATTGATGGCAATTAGTTGGATCACCACACGGGGAGCGATGGGGGACAGTCCACAAGGGAACAGGGACACCGGTACACCAGGTGGGACTAGGGGGATACATAGGGACCTGTCCATGGACTCCAGTCCCTCCCAGTGCACCTTCTTAAATGTTCCCCAGGCCCTCCAGTCCTCCATTGCTCTCTCGCAGTCCCCAGTCCTTTCCCATGGTCCTTTGAATGTTCCTCGAGTGGCCATCCCCTCCAGTCTCTCCCAGTGCTTCCGAGCTCCTCCCAGTCCTTGCAGTGACCTTTAATGTTCCCTGCTCAGTCCCCACCGGTCCCTCCCATTTGCCCTCCAGATCCATCCCAGCATCTCCTCCCCAGTCCTCCAGTGCCTTCTAAATGTCCTCGCCACTTCCTCCCAGTCCCCATTGCTCTCCCAGCCTCCTCCAAGTCCCCCCAGTCCTCCAGTGCCCTTCTACATGCCGCCCCAGTCCTCCACATGCGCCGTGTCCCCGCAGCACCAACCTGTGCTTTTGCCGAGCGCAAACGTGAACCTCGGAGTGCTGCCGTGTGATCGCAGCAGCTGATGAGCAGAGCCCCGGCCCACATGCGTGCTGAGCGCACGGTGATCCAGGCCCTGACCATGTACTCCCCGCCTGGGGCTTCGCTCATGAACCCTGTCCAGGCTCCATCATGAAAACAGGTCTGGGGGGCTCAAAATCCAAAAATTCATATTGAAATTACCCAAAATCCCCCGCATAAAGCTTGGTCTGAAATCGCCCGAATGCAGACACGAGGTGCTACAGGCCCTGAACACATGTCGCAGCTCGGGGCGGCTTCGTCATGTAACATCCACACCAGGGCTCTCATATGAAATACCACGATCTGGGCACCCAAAATCCCAAAAAATTCGCATCTGAAGATAACGAATCCAACATTTTTCATGCAAACATTGTGAGAAAGAGTATACCGAACATGGTATAGAGACAGATGACAAATGTTACTCATCTTACCACAGGGCAGAGTCAGAATTTAATGCATCGCCCTGCACAACATCGACTCCTCCAAGTGTGACATGAAATCCATCATCAAAGGTGGGGACATGGGGACACGAGGGGACACGGGGGGACATGGGGACACCCAGGGGGACACAGGGACACAGAGGGATCCCTGCACAACATCGACTCCTCCAAGTGTGACATGAAATCCATCATCAAAGGTGGGGACAGAGGGGACACCCAGGGGTGACAGGGACACCCAGGGGGACATGGGGACACCCAAAGGGACACAGGGACACAGAGGGACACGGGACCCATGCACAACATCGACTCCTCCAAGTGTGACATGAAATCCATCATCAAAGGTGGGCACAGGGGACATGGGGACACCCAGGGGTGACAGGGACACCCAAAGGGACATGGGGACACCCAAAGGGACAGAGGGACAGAGGGACACGGGACCCCTGCACAACATCGACTCCTCCAAGTGTGACATGAAATCCATCATCAAAGGTGGGGACATGGGGACATCCCTGGGGTGACAGGGACACCCAGGGGGACATGGGGACACCCAAAGGGACACAGGGACACAGAGGGATCCCTGCACAACATCGACTCCTCCAAGTGTGACATGAAATCCATCATCAAAGGTGGGCACGGGGGACATGGGGACACCCAGGGGGACATGGGGACACCCACGAGGACATGGGGACACCCACGGGGACATGGGGACATCCACAAGGTGACAGGGACACGGGACACAGGTTGGGGGGAACATGGGACCCCTGTCCATGGACTCCAGTCCCTCCCAGTGCCCTTCTAATGTTCCCCAGGCCCTCCCAGTCCCTCCCATTGCTCTCCCAGTCCCCCCCAGTCTTTCCCAGTGCCCTTTGAATGTTCCTCAGTCCCCCCCAGTCCCTCCCACTCCCCTCCCAGTCCCTCCCAGTCCTTCCGAGCTCCTCCCAGTCCCTCCCAGTGACCTTTTAATGTTCCCCAGTCCCCCCCGGTCCCTCCCATTGCCCTCCCAGTCCCTCCCAGTCCCCCCCAGTCCCTCCCAGTGCCCTTCTAATGTTCCCCAGTGCCCCCCA
>NDFG01000119.1:186430-205120 GCA_002167245.1 Sporophila hypoxantha | reverse complement strand
TTCCAGGGTAGGGATGGGGCTCTTTGGGATGTGGTGGGATCTTGGTGGCTCCAGGAAAATGGGGCTGGGGCTGGAATCTGGGAATCTTGGAACCCTTTMGGTTGGAAGGGCCCTTAAAGCCCATCCAGGGACACCTCCCACTYTCCCAGGCTGCTCCAAACCCCATCCAACTTTTCCTTGGGCGCTTTGGGCATCCTGGGGTGACCACAGCTCCTCTGGGAATTCCATCCCAGCCAGGAATTCCARCCCACGCTCCCCTTTCCCAGCAGGATTCCATCCCTCTGCGCCTCCTCCCAACCCCTCTCCCGCTCTCCTGGTGCTTTTCCAGGCCCTGAATCCTCTCCCTGCTGCTCCCGTCTCCTTCCAGGCCTGCAGCTGATGCACCCCAAGCCCCCGGCMCCGGGCAGAGCGCGGGGCCGGCGGATCCGGGCGCGCTGGTGCGTGGCCTACACGCTCCTGCACAACCCCTCGCTGACCGCGTCCCGAAAAACCGCGCTGGCCGACCCCGCSGCCAACGGCGCCCAGCTCGGCGTTCCCAGGCCCTGAATTCCCGGGAATCCCATCCCATCTTCCATCTCCCATCCCTGAATTTCGGGCGCTTCCCGCGCGACCTTTCCCAGCCTCCGGACTCTCTCCGAGGGTTTATCCCTAAAATCTGTGCCGAGCCACTCCCAGAGGTGACATCTCTGAGCCCAGCCTGGACGGAGCCGAGCCAAGGAAAATTCTCCCAGCATCCCAAAAATATTTTGGGATTCACTCCTGCAGCCAGCCCGGTTCTCAGCCACTTTTCCAGCACAATTCCCAGGGAACTGGAAGAGGAGCTCGGAGGGATCCCCAGCCGGCCAAKGGAATTCTCAACCACCAGGAATTACCCCGGGAACTCCACGTGGGAGAAAWTTCCCATTCCCGGCTTCTCCCTTCCCGATCCGCCTCCATCTGGGCTCCACATCCACTCCCGGGACATTTTTTTCCCTGATTTTTGAAGSATCAAATCCCACCCTGCTCCCCATCCTCTTCCAATCCCAGTTTTGTGGTGATCCCAGGGTTTTCCAGGGCTGGGATCCATGGAAAACCTCACTGGGAAGTGCAGGGGAAGGAGAATAAATGGATACCTCGTTCCTGCTCCTGGGATGTGCAGTTTTCCTTGGATATTCCCCCTTCCAGCAGGATTTGGGACCACCCCAGCCCCGAATCCAGGGAATGGTTGGGATGACCTCACCCAGCAGAGATTTCAGGGATCTGCTCCAGCTGGGAATGTRGGGATCTGATCCGTGATCCCACTTTAGGGTGGATTTACGGGAAAACTGCTCCCTTCACATTCCCAAAGCTTTGGGAAGGGCAGGAATGGGAGCGGGGAATTTTGGGGATAAAACACCATCGGGATGCAAATGAGGTGGTCCTGGATCACCTCTTCCTGCTCTTAAATCCCGGAATTCCTGACTTTTTGAGCTGGAATGGGCAGGCTCCTGGTGGATCCCAAACACTCCAAGATTCCCTTGGGAATTCTCAGCCCGCTCCACATGGAGATGCCGGATCACGCTGGGATTTCCTTGGAAGTGGCCAGAGCTGCTCTCTGCAGGATCCCAGGGACCCTGTTCCCTCCCTCTGGAATGTTCCCAGCACCCTCAGGGTGGTTCGGGGGCACTGGGGGTGATTCCCATGTTTTGGGGTTTCCTTGGAGCATCCCCTCCCTTTTCCCAGGATTCCCTCCCCGCCCATCCCAACCCCTGCAGCTCCAAAGGCAGCCTAAAACCCCTTTAGAAAARCCCTTTWAWAATCTCTTTWAAAATCCCTTTAAAAATCCCAAARATCTCCAAAATATCTTCTAAGAAATCCCAAAAATCTCTAAAATCCATTTAAAAATCCCTAAAATCCGTGGCAGCTCCCTGCTACGGGCGGGGCTGAATTTTGGGATCAGTTTCRGCAGCCCCACCCAAGYCTCCCTGGAGATCCARGGAATTTGTGTGGTTTTCGGGATAGCAGCAGCGCCCTGGGCGGGATTTGGGAATTTCTTCCCCTTCCTGTTGCTTCCCGGCTCGTCTGGAAACCCCAAATCCGCATCCTCAGCCCTTCCATCCCAGCTGGAATTTCAGGAATAATCCTGGATCTCGCTGRTCCCAGGGATAAAATGGAGTTTAGYAAGTCGGATCCCGTGAAATGAACCCAAAACTTCCARTGGGGTCACGGTTTTTATCCCACAGTGGGAAAAATTTGTGGGAATCCAGGAGCTCCCCACGGAGACCTCGGCTGCCCTTTCCCTAAAATCCCTCTGGATAAGGAATTTTGGTGCTGGAGASCTCCAGGCTCTGCTTTTGGGGCCAATTCCATTCCCAGGCAGCTGCAGGGGGGAGGATTTTGGGGTATCCCAGGATTTTGGGGGTTCCTTCCAGGTTTGGGGTGGGGGGGAGAACAGGGAAATTTGGGGGATCTTGGGATGCTCCAGAATTGGGAATTCTCAAGCACTGGGAAGGAATTTGGGATAGCTGGGAATGACAGAAGTGTCCCCTGATCCAGGAGGGTTGGGGACAATCTGGGGGAGCCCAGGAGACGCCGTCTCAGGGAATTTTGGGATTTTGGGATGCACAGACCAAGCGAAGCCCAGCTGGTTTAGATTAAAAAAAAAAAAGGAGTTTATTCAAGGTGTTTATAAAAAAAGTAATTATTAATTCAAGGTATTTATTAAAATTGTTTCTTTATTACAGGTGTTTATGATGGGTATTTCTTAATTGAAGGCATTAATTAAAGGCATTAATTAAAGGCATTTATTGCTGTCCCTACAGGGCGTTATAAGGCCGGGGGGCTGCAGGGTGTGCCCAGATCCCACTGGGAATTCCGGTGCTGTTTCCCAGTCTGGGGGCCGTGGACATTCCCAAAATCCCCCGAGGGTTTCCCGGGARACCTGGAGAAGGAATATTTGTCCCGCCGGGAATTCTGGAGCACTCGGGGAATGTTTATGGCTTCAAGGCAGCTCAGCTTCTCTGCCGTTCCCAATCTTTCCCCCATTCCCACCGGGAACGCTTTGGGAATCTTTGGCTCAAGCCTGGTGGGTCCAGCCCAGARGGGTTTTTGGGATGGAGGTCAGGGGGGTTTTTGGGATTCCTGCGGCATTCCAAGGCCTTGGAGGCGCTCGGAATGCTCCTACAGGGATAAAACTGGTGAATTTCTTCCCAATCCAAGGCTGTGGGTCCAACCCAATCCTCCGTCCCATCCGTGTCCCCCAAGACCCCGTTTCCAGGGATTTTATCCTTGGATCCCTCCCTGGTAGCAGCCATGGGTGGCTCTGGGGCGGGATTGTCACCACTGTCACCTCCTGCGGCCGCCTCAGATGTGGGCAGGGAGAAAAGCGGGAAGTGGGGYCAGCCGGGAATTGGTGGCAGATCCCAGCTGGATCCGGGCTGGATCCACCCCACGTTCCCTGAGTTCCTCCAGGAACGGGAACGGCAAGGGCCGGATCGCCCACCCCTGCGGTGGCCCCGTCGGGCTCCGGAGCGCTCCCGGATGCCAGAAGCTCAGCAAAGGCGCTACGAGAGGAAAAACTACGGAAAAAACGGGAATCCRGAGGCGCCGCTCGCCCTTCACCAGAGCAGTGGCCCCAGAGCCAGCAGCAGAATTCCCAGGCGGAATTCCCGGGCTCCCGCYCCGCTCCGGGCCTGGCCGGCCACGCGGTAGACGATGACCAACTTCTCGCCCATGCCGGACGGGTCCAGCTCGTCGCTCTTGGCGCAGCTGTGCCCGCCGGCGTGCCCGGCCTGGGGGTCATCGCGGGGCAGCTCCTCGGCCGGGTTGGCCGAGCCGGCCAGCGCCACGTTGACRGACACGTCCCTCGTGCCCACGTCGTTGACCGCCACGCAGGTGTAGGTGCCCTCATCCTCCTTGCCGAAGCCGGGGATGGCCATGGTGCCGTTCTTGAAGGCCAGGAAGCGCTGCCGGCCCGCCTTGGCGCCGCCGTCCCGCGCCACCGTGGGCCCGTGGATGTCCACGCGGCGCGTGGCCGTGCGGATCTGCCAGCGGATCTCGGGCGTGGGGCTGCCGGCCACGCTGCAGTGCAGGCTCAGCGTCAGCCCGTCCCCCGGGCCCGACAGGTAGGTGAGCTGGGCCGAGGGCGGCACGCAGAGCGCGCCGGGGATGTCGGTGACCGGCCGGCCCCGCAGCCGCGCCGGCGAGGCGCACAGCGTGGAGCCGGCCCTGGAGAGCACCACCGAGGTGTCGTGCGCCCACTCCTTGAGCCAGAAGAGCTTGCAGGAGCAGTTGAAGGGGTTGTGGAAGAGCTGCAGCTGCGCCAGCGCCGGCAGCCCCTCGAAGGTGCCGCGGGCCAGCGTGGCCAGCTCGTTGTCGTTGAGCCAGAGCGAGCGCAGCTCCCGCAGGCCGGCCAGCGCCCCGCGGGGCARGGCGGCCAGGCGGTTGTTGCTGAGCTTGAGGATCTGCAGCGCGCTGAGGTTGCGCAGGTCCTGCCAGGGGAAATCCGCCAGCCGGTTGTGGCTCAGGTCCAGGTTCTTGAGGTGCGGCAGGGCGGCGAAGGCGCCGGGCTCCACCGKGGAGATGTGGTTGTAGCCCAGCCACAGCGACTGCAGCTCGGGCACCTCGGCCAGCGCGGCGCGGCCCAGGTGGCCCAGGCGGTTGGCGGAGAGCGTCAGGATGGTGACGTTGGGGGACAGGCCCCGCGGGACCTCCCGCAGCTCGCGGTAGGCGCACTCGGCCAGCAGCCGCCCGTTCTTCTTGGTGGAGCAGGAGCACGGTGCGGGACAGGCCAGGCCTGGGGACAGCAGTGRCACCAGCGCCAGGACGCCCAGCAGCGGCCTCATCCTCGCATCCTGCCGGGCACAGAGACGGGAATGAGCCCGGCCAAACAGCCGCGARGGGAAACCATTCCAGCTGGCAAAAGRGGTTTGGGAGATCCCCTAAATCCCYGCCCCTCTCCCCCTCAAGCTTGTCCTTCCTCCTCTGGAAAACCTTTTCCGGGTTTGGGATGAGGAGCGGGAGCCGGGGGGTTCCGGGTTCCTCCCGCTGAGCTGAGGAGGAGCAGAGCCGCCGCAGCTCTTTCCCAACCAGCCTTGCCATAAATCACGGAATTTTCGGGATTTCCAGCGGGCTCGCTGAGCGTGTCATGGAAAAAACCCGGCGCCTTCTCTCAGCCAGGGGCCGTGGGGTCCCCGCGGCCGCTGGAATTCTTGGGAAGGGAATTTTTTCCCGACTTAACTCCTCATTCCCCTCTCGGTGACTTTTCCAGGGCGCTCCAGAGGTCCGTTCCCGCTCGGAATTCCCAGCAGCTGGCAMCCAGACCCCTTTGTCTGAGCCTCGCAGGCCAATTCCCCTGCCCTCCATCCCCAGCCCTGCCATTCCCGGCTGGAATTTCTCGGGAATAAACCCCACCGGGATCTGAGGGGTGCCAAAGGCGCCCCGCTGGCTTTGGGGGAGCTCCAGGTAACATTTCGGGGTGCACAGGGAGGGTCAGACCCCATCTGCCGGGACCTGGGGAGGGCAATCCCGGACTTTTGTCCCTCCTGGAGCTGCGGGTGACATGCCCACCCGTTTGTCCAAGAGCCCTCCCGGGCTCCCCCCACCCCTTCCCGGCGCCATTCCAAGCCCGTGAATAACCGCCGCTGCTCCTTCCTTCCCTGCTTCACCTCCTTCCGCCGCAGTTTGTCCCGCATTTTTTTTCCTGGTTTTCCCCCCGCTCAAGCCCCGCTCCCCGCGCCCCCGCCCACGTCACCGCCGGTGGAGTCCCCGCTCCGGCTGGGCTCGGTCCCGCCGCTCCCGGGCCTCCTCGGCTTTCTCCTCCTCCTCCTCCTTCCTGCCTCCTCGCTGCTGCTGCTGCTCCTCGCCGGCCCGTCCCCTCCCGTCCCCCGGGCCCGGATTGTTTTCCCATGGCACCGACCGCGCGTGGGCCGCCCGCGGCCGGCCCGGCCTCGCGCTCATCCAAAATACCCTAAAACGCCTTCGCACACCCCTGAGCCCCAAAATCCCCTAAAAACAGTGCCCCCAAACCCCTGCCCCCCCAAAATCCTGTCAAACGACCCATTCAAGCCCACACCCCGGACCCCAAAATCCCCTAAAACCCGTTAGCACCACACCCCTGAGCCCAAAATCCTTAAAAGACAGTGGACCCCCAAATCCCTGCCCCCAAAATCCCCTTAAAATGCCTCAGCACGCATTCCTGAGCCCAAAATCCTCTGAAAAACCATTATCCAAATTCCCTTGCCCCTCAAATATCCCCTAAAACCTGTTAGACACACCCCTGAGCCCAAAATCCCCTAAAAAAATCGTCACCCCAAACCCTGCCCCACCCCAAATTCCCCTAAAAACCCGTCAGCACACACCCTGAGCCCAAAATCCCTTTAAAAAACATTGACCCCAAATCCCTGCCCCCAAAATCCCCTAAAACCCGTCAGCACACATCCCTGAGCCAAAATCCCCTAAAAACCATCACCCCAATTCAGCTCCCCAAATCCCCTAAAACCCGTTAGCACACACCCGTGAGCCCCAAAATCCTTCTGAAAACCATTATCCCCAAAAATCCCTGCCCCTAAATATCATCTAAAAACCCCATTACCTCAATTCCCTGCCCCCCCAAAATCCCCTAAACCTCTGTCACCCCACATCCCTGCAAACCCCAAAATCCCCTGAAAACCCATTACCCCATTCCCTGTACCCCAAAATCCCCCAAAACCCCATCACGCCCATTCCCTGCCCCCAAAATCCCCTAAACCTCGTCACCCCAATTCCCGGTCCCCCAAAACCCCACAAAACCCAATTCCGGAATTCCCTGTCCCCCAAAATCCCCAGGCACGCCATCACCCACAGCTCTGCCCCCCCAAACCCCCCAAAACCACCCACTCCAAAGCCCTGACCCCAAAATCCCCCGAAAAACCCGTCTGGGACAGGCGACTGGGGACAAGGGGTTGGGCACAGTGGGACAGGGGTTGGGGCACAGGATTGGGACAGGGATTGGGACCCCCAAAAAAAAGGCGGGGAAAACAGGGTGGGACAGTGGGGACAGGGTTTGGGACAGGGATTGGGGTCAGGGTTTGGGGGCTCAGGGTTTTGGCGGAACAATGGGACAGGATTGGGACAGTGAGGACAGGATTGGGACAGGTTGGGACAGTGTTTGGGGAGAGGGACTGGGGACAGGATTTGGGGACAGGGGTTGGCGGACAGGGGTTTGGGGTCAGGGTTTGGGACAGCGGGGACAGGATTGGGGACAGGGATTGGGAGAGGGTTTGGGGCAGGGGTTGGGGACAGGGCGTTGGGGACAGGGGTTGGGGACGTGGGACAGGGGTTGGGGACAGTGGGACAGGATTTGGGACCAGGATTGGGGACAGGTTGGGGACAGGGATTGGGACAGGGATGGGGACAGCATTGGGGACAGTGTTTGGGACAGGTTTGGGACAGGGTTTGGGGACAGGGTTTAAATGGGGGGACAATGGGACAGGGATTGGGGACCAGGTTTGGCGGACAATGATGACAGGATTGGGGAACAGTTTGGGAGACAGGGTTTGGGGAAGGGATTGGGACCAGGGGTTGGGCGAGAGGGATTGGGGACCAGTGGGACAAGCGGGACAGGGATGGGTCAGGTTTTGGGGACAGGGATTGGGCGTCAAGGGTTTGGGGACAGGGACTGGGGACAGGATTTGGGTGACAGGATTGGCGACAGGGGTTGGGGACAGGTTGGGGACAATGCGGGACAGTGGGGACAGGATTGGCGGACAGGCGTTGGGGACAGGCAGTGGGAAATGGCTTTGGGACAAGCGCCTGCGACAGGGTTTGAGCGGACACAGGGTGCAGGGGTGACCCCACAGACGGGGTTGTGGGTCCAGGGCTGGGTCAAGCAGGGAGAAGAAAAATTCCCAAATTCAGGGAGAATTGCGGCACCGGGCAATGCACCCGGGATGTCACCAGGGCGATGGCACTGGGGATGGCACCGGGGATGCACCGGGCATTGGCACCGGGAATGGCACCGAGGAGGCACGGGGGGGGATGGCACCGGGCATGGCACCGGGGATGGCCACCAGGATGGCACCTGGGATTTCCCCAGTGCCCACCTCCTCGTTTCCCTGTGGAGGCATTCCAAAGAAAAGCTCGGAAAAATGGATTGTGGGGCATTTCCATCCCCCAGATCCCACAGGGGAATGGCGAACGCGTCCCTGTCCACCCCAAAACTGAGTCAAACTGGGACATTCCAACTTGGTCAAACTGGACATTCCCAATGGTCAAACTGGGAACCTTCCCTATTGGTCAAACCTGGAGATAGATTCCAAACTGGTCAACTGGAACCATTCCCACCTAGTCAAACTGGATTCCAACTGGTCAATACTGGGACATTTCCAAACTGGTCAATACTGGGACATTCCCTAACTTGTCAAAGCTGGGGACATTCCAAACTGGGTCAAACTGGGATGATTCTTGATTGCTCAAGAACTGCGGACATTCCAACTGGTCAAACGGGGAATTCCTACTGGTGCAAACTGAGAGTTTCCAACTGCTTCAAAACTGGAGAATTCCTGACTGGTCCAACTCTGAGGACAAGTTTCAACTGCGTTCAAACTGGGAACCTTCCAACTGCTCATAAGAATTCCCAACCTGGTCAAACTGGGAAAATTCCCGACTAGTCAAAACTGGGACATTCCCAACTGGTCAAACTGAGAATTCCCTACTGGTCAAACTGGGAATTCCTGACTGGTCAAACTGGGACATTCCCAACTGGTCAAACTGGGACATTCCCGACTGGTCAAACTGGGAATTCCTGACTGGTCAAACTGGGAATCCCCTACTGGTGAAACTGGGACATTCCAACTGGTCAAACTAAGAATTCCCTACTGGTCAAACTAAGAATTCCTGACTGGTCAAACTGGGACATTCCAAACTGGTCAAACTGGGACATTCCCAACTGGTCAAACTAAGAATTCCCTACTGGTCAAACTGGGGATTCCCAACTGGTCAAACTGGGAATTCCTGACTGCTCAAACTGTGAAATTCCCAACTGGTCAAACTAGGACATTCCAAACTGGTCAAACTGGGAAATTCCCAACTGGTCAAACTGGGACATTCCAAACTGGTCAAACTGGGACATTCTGACTGGTCAAACTGGAACATTCCCACCTAGTCAAACTGGGACATTCCAACTGGTCAAACTGGGACTTCCTGACTGGTCAAACTGGGACATTCCCAACTGGTGAAACTGGGACATTGCCAGCTGGTCAAACTGGGAATTCCTGACTGGTAAAACTGAGACATTCCCAACTGGTGAAACTGGGACATTGCCATCTGGTCAAACTGGGACATTCCCAACTGGTCAAACTGGGACATTCCCAACTGGTGAAACTGGGACATTCTGACTGGTCAAACTGGGACATTCCAACTGGTCAAACTGGGAATTCCCTACTGGTCAAACTGAGATATTCCAACTGCTCAAACTAAGAATTCCCTACTGGTCAAACTGGGAATTCCCAACTGGTCATAATGGGACATTGCCAACTGGTCAAACTGGGACATTCCCAACTGGTGAAACTGGGAAATTCCCAACTGGTCAAACTGGGACATTCCAAACTGGTCAAACTGGGAAATTCCCAACTGGTCATAATGGGACATTCCCAACTGGTCAAACTGGGACATTCTGACTGGTCAAACTGGGAATTCCTGACTGGTAAAACTGAGACATTCCAAACTGGTGAAACTGGGACATTGCCAGCTGCTCAAACTGGGACATCCCAACTGGTTAAACTGGGAAATTCCCGCTGCAGGGCTGGAATTCTCCACTCATTCCAGCCGTGGGGATAAAACCAGAGGATTTTGGGGAATTCTGAGCACTCCGTGGATGCTTTAACCATTCCCAGCYGGAATTTTTTTCCCAGGAAAAATGCAAATCCCCGCCCCCCCTTGATTCGTGGCCTCCTGGAGAGCAGCAAATCCCGGCCTCATCCCGGATTCCCGGGAATCCACAGCTCCCTAATTAAAGGCAGCTGGAATGATTGTTCTTTTCCATTCCTGCCGTGACGCCCGAGCACGACACTCAATTATGGGAACGTCAACAATTATGGGAATAATCGCAATCATGGAAATATTCACAATTATGGAAATATCCACAATTATGGAAATATCCACAATTATGGAAATATCCATAATTAATTACGGGAATGGCAACGATTGTGGGAATATCCACAAATATTTATGGGAATAGCAACAATTATGGGACTGTCTCTTATACACATCTAGATGTGTATAAGAGACAGGGATGGGATTGGGAGCAGAAATCCCGTGGGAATTTTGGGATGAGTGCTGGGATCCCTTAGGGATTAAGGTGACGCCATCAGGGAGAGGAGTTTGGGGAGAAAAAAAGGGCAAAAAAAAAAAAAAAGCGAGGTTTGGGGTGGTTTTTTTACAAAAAAAAGAGAGGTAGGGATTGTAGAAATTCCATCAAAAATTAAATACACTACAGATAAAACGATAAATAAAAGATATCTAAAACGACAGAAATCATATCTAAAATGATAAAAACGTATCTAAAATAATAGAAAGCGCATCTCAAATTATAATAAAATGATAGAAATTATAATTAAAATGATAGAGAATGATCTGGAAAACGACAGAAAATGATCCATAAAACGATGGAAAACACACATCCGTGGGATGTTTCCTTGCTCCAYCGGATTCCGACGCTCACCGGGGGAAAATGGAATTCCTTTTTTTTCCCTCTCCGGGCTGAATTTATAGGGAAGATTTAATGGACTCGSGCGATTCCCTTCGCACGCAAACGCGATTTCCGCGCCTGCTTTATGGCCGGAAAAAATGAATCGATGTTTTTAGGGTATTAAAAAAAAAAAAAAATGTGTCAAACGCATCAAAGGAGGCGGCTGTGGCGGTGCCACCTCCRGGCTGTCCCCTCCCCGCCCTGGGGACAAAATCCCGGTTTTTTCCCCCCCAAGCACGGAGGCGGCTCCACTTTCAATCTCTTTTATTGACTCGTCACGGACAGAAGCGCGCAGAGGGAGCGCCCGCGGCTCTCCGCGGCACCGGGGGCAGCGGCCGGCGGGGCTGGCGGTCACCGGGGCCACCGCGGCCACCGCGGTCACCTCGGCCACCGCGGCCACCTCGGCCACCGCGGTCACCGCGGCCACCTCGGTCACCGCGGGCTCCGGGCGCGTCTGCGGCTCACACACTTGGCTACAAGGCTACTCTACCCAAAACACACCGAGGGGAGGGGATGGGACCGGGAACCGGGAATTGGGACCGGAGATCGGGGATTAGGGATCGGGGAGCCCCCGGCAGCTCGGGGTGCGGAGCTGTCCCGGTGAGCCCGGTGCTGAACGGGGAGAGCGGGACACAGCGGGAACGGGAATGGTGGGAACGGGGATCAGCTCCCGGGAGTGGCGGGAACGGGGATCAGCTCCCGGGAGTGGTGGGACCGGGGAGAGCGGGACCCACCGGGAATGGGAGCGGTGGGACCGGGGAGAACAGGGACCGGGGAGAACAGGGACACACCGGGAACGGGAGGGCGGGGAACGGGGATCAGCTCCCGGGGGTGGCAGGGACCGGGGAGAACCGGGACCCGCCGGGAACGGGAGTGGTGGGACCGGGGAGAACCGGGACCGGGGAGAACCGGGACCCACCGGGAATGGGAGCGGTGGGACCGGGGATCAGCTCCTGGGTGTGGCGGGGACCGGGGAGAACCGGGACCCACCGGGAACGGGAGTGGTGGGACCGGGGAGAACCGGGACCCACCGGGAACGGGAGCGGTGGGACCGGGGGGAACCGGGACCCACCGGGAACGGGAGCGGTGGGACCGGAGAGCACCAATATCCATCGGAGGCTGGACAGAACCGCCCGGGAGCGGCGGGGACCGGGAATGTCGGCGCCCAGCGGGGCGCGGGGAGCATCGCCCGGGAGTGCCGGGGACCGAGGAGCCCCGGGATCCGTCGGGAAGCGGGAAAACCGCCCGGGAGTGGCGGGGACCGGGAATGTCGGCACCCGCCGGGGGAAATCGGGGTGCGCCGGAGCGCGGTGGGGACACACCGGGGAGTGGCAGGGACACACCGGGGAGCGGCGGGGACACACCGGGGAGCGGCGGGGACAGCTCCGGGCCCGACAGGAGAGAGCCGGGGAGCAGAGGGGACTCACCGGGCACCGAGGAGCGGCGGGGACTGAACCGATTCCAGCAAAGAGAATTTGGGGCTATCGGGCTTTTTGCTTTTAGCCGTTTTCTCGGGGTTTTTTCGTTTTTTTTTTTCCTGGGAAGGGAAAGGGAACCGGGGGCTGGCGGGCGGCGGAGGGAGGCGGGGGAGAGGGAATCGTTGCTGCCGCCGAGCCGGCAGCGAGCACTGCCCGTGCCCGAAATGGAAACGAAATCGTGGGAGGCTCATGCCGGGGGCACCGGGCGAGAAGGAGAAGGGGGGCAGGAGGAGGAGGAGGGTGAGGAGAGGCGGGGAAGGCTCCGCTCGTTCCCGGAGGATTTTCCCCGGGCGGAGCGGGGACAGGGGGGTTCGGGGGGCTCAGCGGGGCCGCTGCCGGTAGTTGCCGTTGATCTCCGGGGAGATGGTGACGGCCTCGGCGCCCAGCGGCAGCTTGTCGCTGTACTCGGAGCGCACCTCGAACTCCTCGGCGCCGCCCTTGGACTGCGACTCCGCCATGGAGCTGGCGGCCACGCTCTCCTCCCGCTCCAGCTCCGCCGCGCCTTCCCCCTCCCTCCCGCGCCGCCACCGCGCTCCTTCTTCGTCGCCCGCCTCCTCCTCCTCCTCCTCCTCTTCCTCCTCCTCCTCGGCCTCGGCCTCGCCGGCACCGAAGTTCTTCTCGGACTCCAGGTAGGAGGCGCGGGGGTCGAAGTCGGCGGCCATGCGCTTCTCCATCTGGTCGGGGTTCTGCGCCTTCATGATCAGCTTGTAGGGCTTGGCCTGCAGCTTGGCGAGCAGGTGGCACCACGTGGCGCCCAGCAGCGGCAGCGTGGCCAGCAGCAGCAGGAASACGCTGACCACCACGATGATGACGAGCGACGGGATCTCCTTCTTGGTGGTGAACACCACCTGCACGCGGCACTCCTCGCCCGGCGAGCTCAGGCACACCGAGTAGTTGGTGCCGGGGCTCAGGCCCTGGAACCAGTAGGAGTTCACGCCGGCCTCGATCTGCGACCACTGCAGCAGGGCGTGGCCCTGGCGGCCCTGCTGGCACAGGTAGAGCACGCCCAGGTGGCCCCCGCCGGGCTGGGTCGGCGTCAGCTGCACGCGGGCGTCGCGCTCGGCCACGTCCAGGGCGATGACGCCCAGCTCGAAGCTGTGCCGCTTGAAGTCGCCGCTCTGGTTGAAGGCGTGGTTGGAGATGTACTTGGAGCCGCCTGCCGAGGCCCCGCACTTCTTCTCCAGCCCCGGCGGCTCCAAGGGGACCCGGCCCCGGTCCTGGGGCTCCGGCGCGGCCGCCGAGCCGGGCCGGCTCTGCCGGGTGGGGCCCAGCGCTTTGCCCCGCTCCTCCGGGGTCAGCACGCTGTTCTTGGCCGCCTCGGCGCCGGGTTTCTTGTCGCCCGCCTGCCCCTTTCCGCCCAGCGGGTCCCCGCCGGGCACCGGCGGGTATTTCTGCGGGCCCGCCACGGCCACGCTGACCGAGGAGTGGTTGCTGCCCACCTCGTTGGTGGCCACGCAGGTGTAGGTGCCCTCCTCGCGCTTGCTCAGGCGCGGGATCACCAAGGTGCCGTTCTTGAACGCCACGAAGCGCTCGGGCTCSGGCCGCGGCTCCTCCTTGGCCGCGCTCTCCGGGCCGCTGCCGCCCAGCTCCAGGCTCTGGCCGGCCGTGCGGATCTTCCAGCGCAGCTCGGGCGGCGGCGAGCCGCTGGCGGCGCAGTGCAGGCTCAGCGTGAGCCCGTCGGGCAGCCCGGCCGCGTCCGGCTCGGGCGAGAGGGCGATGCTGACGGCGGGCGCGGCGCAGCGCAGCTCGGGCAGCTTGGCCAGCGGCACGCCGCGCAGGCGCTCGGGCAGCGCGCAGGCGATCGAGTCCTTCTCGGGGATGGAGATGAGCGTGCTCTCCATCCAGCGCTTCAGCCAGCGCAGCGCGCAGGAGCACTCGAAYGGGTTGTTGTAGATCTGCAGGTGCGACAGCGAGCCCAGCGAGTCGAAGATGCCCTCGGCCAGCGTGGCGAAGCGGTTGTTGTTGATGCGCAGCGAGCGCAGGTCCTTGAGCGTGCGGAAGGCGTCGGGCGGCACCAGCGCCATGCGGTTGTTGTTCATCTTGAGCAGCTGCAGCGCGCTCAGGTTGCGCAGGTCCCGCCAGGGGAACTCCACGATCTGGTTGTGGCTGATGTCCAGGTTCTTGAGCTGCGCCAGCACGGCCAGCGCGCCGGGCTCGATGGTGGCGATCTCGTTGTGCGCCAGCCACAGCGAGCTCACCTGGGTCACCTCGGCGAAGGCGCCGCGGGGCAGCGAGCTGATCTTGTTGGCCGACAGGCTCAGGGTGGTCACGTTGGAGGGCAGCCCCGCGGGCACGGCCTGCAGCTCCTTGTAGGCGCAGTCGGCGAACTGGTGCGCGTACTTGTCCACGCAAGCGCAGGGCTCCGGGCACGCCCGGCCCGAGCCCAGCAGGGCCGCCAGCAGCAGCGCCAGCAGCGGGGCCATGTCCCCCTGGCACGGCACGGCGCGGGGCTCAGCGCCAGCGCGCCCCGGCCCCGCCCGGCGCCGCGAGGTGGAGGCGGCGGGGCCGCGCCCCATTGTCTGTGCCCCGCTCCCCCCGGCTGCCGCCCGCTGCCTCCCGCGCATCCCCGCCTCGCCCCCGCTGCCCTCCCCTTCCCGCCGGCTCGTCCCACCCTTCTCGCTCTCTTCTTCTCCGCTCCGTCAGGTTTTTCCTTCTCTCTCCCCTGGCCGGTTCTTCCCACCCTTCTCGCTCTCTTCTTCTCCGCTCCGTCAGGTTTTTCCTTCTCCCCTTCCCTGCCCGGCTCTTCCCACCCTTCTCACTCTCTGTTTCCCGGCTCAATCAGGTTTTTCCTTCTCCCCTTCCCTGCCCGGCTCTTTCCACCCTTCTCACTCTCTATTTCCCGGCTCAATCAGGTTTTTCCTTCTCCCTTCCCACCCTTCTACTCTCTATTTCCCGTCTCAATCAGGTTTTCCTTCTCTCTCCCCTGGCCGGTTCTTCCCACCCTTCTCACTCTCTATTTCCCGGCTCAATCAGGTTTCTCCTTCTCCCTTTTCCACCCTTCTCACTCTCTATTTCCCGGCTCAATCAGGTTTTTCCTTCTCCCTTTTCCACCCTTCTCACTCTCTATTTCCCGGCTCGATCAGGTTTCTCCTTCTCCCTTCCCACCCTTCTCACTCTCTATTTCCCGGCTCGATCAGGTTTTTCCTTCTCCCTTTCCCAGCCGTCTCTTCCCACCCTTCTCACTTTCTTTTTCCCGGCTCTATCAGGCTTTTCCTCCCCCACTCACTCCCCCCGCCCCGCAATAACCAACTAATTAACCTCCATTTTCTTTATCCTCTGCTTTCATCTCTCCTTCCCCAATTATTCCTTTCGCTCCCCTCTCCTCTCCCTTCCCTCCGGCTCTGCCCTCCCTCTCTCTCGCCCGTCTCTCCCTACTTCATCCCCGCCCTATTCCCGCTCTCCTGTCCCCCTGTCCCCCGCCACTCACCCTCTCCTAGGTGCCTCTCCGCCACCCTCCGCCCTTCCCGGCGCTCCTCATCCTCCTCTCGCCAGCCGGCCGAGGGGCGGGGGGACCGGGGGGACCCCGCCCGCTGCCCCCGCGCCTGCCGGGGCTGAGCTGCGAGCGGCGGCGGGGCCGTGCGGGCTCTGGGCTGCCGAGGCACAGCCAGAGGCAGCGATTTGCATTTCTGCCAGCCTCCCCTCCAACCGCCCGCCCGCCCGCCGCCCCCTTCCTTCTTCCCAAGCCTCACCCACCCACCGCACCGCCCATCCAATCCCATCCGCTCCCCCGCACCGCCGGGTACCCCGAAAATAACAGAAACTATCCCCCCAAAAAACGGGGGTTCGCGGTTGCGCTGCGGCCCGCGGGCGGACGTTCTCCGCCGCTCGGCCGCTGCTGCGCGGTTCCCCCGGAGCGGTCGGCGATTTGCCCCGTCGGGTGCGCGCTTTACCCCCTGTCCCGCGCCCGCGCATCCCTCGCAGGAAGAGGAAAAAGCGGGTGGGAGGCTCCCGTTGCCGCTATTCCCGATCCCGGCTGGAATTCCAGCGGCGATGCGGCCCGTGCGGGCGCTTCAGCGCGCCTGGAGCCAGCGGGAGGACGCGGCACGGCAGCGGGGGGGACGTGCTCCCGCAGCCCGCCCCCGAGCGTTCCCCCCCCGGAGCGGAACGGCGGGACGGCGGGGAGCGCGGCGGAGCCCCGAAGCCCCGGGCGGGAACCACCGCAGGCGGGCAGCGATCCAGCCCGCCGCTCCCGAGCCGAGCCCGGCCCCGCCGTCCCCGCCCCGCGGCCACAGGCCAGGCCCGGTGGGATCGGTCGGGGAACGGGGCGGCGAGCGGCTCTCCCGGTGTTCGCCCGACACGGCTGAGTCGCGACAGAGAGCGGCCCCGCCCACGAGCTTGTCCCTGCCGGCAACCAGTCCCCAATTCCAGAAATGGATGGATGGGATGGATGGAGTGGATGGATGGATGGATTGGATGGATGGATGGATGGAATGGAGATGATGGATGATGGATGGATGGATGGATGGAATGGATGGATGGATGGATGATGGATGATGGTGATGGATTGGATGGATGGATGATGGAGGATGGATGAGATGGATGGATGGATGGATGATGGATGGATGGTGCATGAAAGGATGGATGGATGATGGATGGATGAAGGATGAGGATGGATGGAATGATGATGGATGGATGATGGAATGGAATGTAGATGGAGTGGAGTGGATGGATGGAGATGATATGGATGGTCATGGAATGGATGATGGATGGACGGATGATGCGATGGAGGTCCGATTGGATGGATGGCGATTGGCATGGATTGATGGATGGAGATGACCATGGATGGCATGGATGGATCCACAGCACGGGCACAAATTCCGTTCCCATCCCCCACACCACATTTATCCGCAATTTTTCGCATCCATTTCCCCCTCTCCCTCATCCTCACTCCCTTTTCCCAATGTTCCATTTGGAAATTTATTGCTGGGCGCTGGGAATTATTGATCACCATCCCATCAGCATTCATCAACGTCATTCCAGCAGAGCCATGCAAACACCTAACCACCTGGGGAAAACGGGATTCCCTGGTATAGAAAGGAAAATTTGGGACATAGTGGGATATTCTGTGAATTTTTTAGACATATTTTTTCCAGATTGGACTTTTTGGGAGCCGTTATGCCGCTCTGGAATTCAGCCCCATTTTTTGGGATGGATGAGCTTCGGGGCAGGATCAGGGCAGGGAAAACCTCATCCCGATCCCACAGCCCGGGAGTGTGGGAATAACGTCCTGATCCTTTGGGATCACTGGTTCATTGGGAATAACGTCCTGGATCCTTTGGGATCACTGCTGGGTCAGGAATAACGTCCTGATCCTTTGGGATTGCTGCTGGATTGGGGAATTAAGTCCTCATCCTTTGGGATCACTGGTTCATTGGGAATAATGTCCTGATCCTTTGGGATTGCTCCTGTGGGATTAGGAATAATGTCCTGGATCCCTTGGGATCGCTGCTGGATTGGGAATAATGTCCTTGATCCTTTAGGATCGCTGGTTCATTGGGAATAACGTCCTGATCCTTTGGGATTGCTCCTGTGGGATTGGGAATAATGTCCTGGATCCCTTGGGATCGCTGCTGGATTGGGAATAATGTCCTTGATCCTTTAGGATCGCTGGTTCATTGGGAATAACATCCTGGATCCTTTGGGATCACTGGTTCATTGGGAATAACGTCCGGGATCCTTTGGGATTGCTGCTGTGGGATTGGGAATCATGTCCTGGATCCTTTGGGATCACTGCTGGATTGGGGAATTAAGTCCTCATCCTTTGGGATCACTGATTCATTGGGAATAACGTCCTGATCCTTTGGGATTGCTGCTGTGGGATTGGGAATAACGTCCTGGATCCCTTGGGATCGCTGCTGGGTCAGGAATAACGTCCCGGATCCTTTGGGATTGATGCTGTGGGATTGGGAATAACGTCCTGATCCTTTAGGATTGATGCTGGGTCAGGAATAACGTCCGGATTCTTTGGGATCACTGCTGGATTGGGAATAATGTCCTGGATCCTTTGGGATCACTGCTGGATTGGGAATAATGTCCTGATCCTTTGGGATCGCTGCTGGGTCAGGAATAACGTCCCGGATCCTTTGGGATTGCTGGTTCATTGGGAATAACGTCCTGATCCTTTGGGATCGCTGCTGTGGGATTGGGAATAATGTCCTTGATCCTTTAGGATTGATGCTGGGTCAGGAATAACATCCTGATTCTTTGGGATCTCTGCTGGATTGGGGAATTAAGTCCTCATCCTTTGGGATCACTGGTTCATTGGGAATAACATCCTGATCCTTTGGGATCGCTGCTGTGGGATTGGGAATAACGCCCTGGATCCTTTGGGATTGCTGCTGTGGGATTGGGAATCACGTCCCGGATCCTTTGGGATCGTTCCTGTGGGATTGGGAATCACGTCCCGGATCCTTTGGGATCGCTGCTGTGGGATTGGGAATAACGTCCTGGATCCTTTGGGATCGCTGGTTCATTGGGAATAACGTCCCGGATCCTTTGGGATCGCTCCCCCTCCCACCCTTCTTTCCT
>NDFG01000119.1:80255-91379 GCA_002167245.1 Sporophila hypoxantha | reverse complement strand
CRRRCTCCCTCTCCCTCCTCCTCCTCCGGGAGGAATTCTGCTGGAATTCGCGGGATTCGCTCCAAGGCTTCGCTCCCAGAGCGGTTCCCGCACTCCGGAAGTGCATCCAGGCGGGAAATAAACTTGGAATTTTCACTTTTCCTCACTTTTTGAAGCCCGGAGGGACTCCCGGAGTGAATTTTGGGTGGAATTCCTCGGGATTCAGTCCCGGGAAGCGCCTCCAGAGCGGGTCCTACCCTCCGGGAGAAGGCGGGAATTGCATCCAGCCGGGATAAAAAAAAGTGGAATTTCCCTTTTCCCCGCTTTTTGAACCCTTCGTGGATCCCTTTTCCCGCCCAATTCCCACCARTTCCCGATTTTCCCGGGAAAAGCGCCTTCCCAAAGGAAAACCCTGCCCAAAAATGGGATTTTCTCCCAGATTTTGCCTCTTCGGGGCCATTTGGTGTTTTCCCCCTGGATATTAAATCCTGAATTATGGRAGAGAACGCCTGGAATTAATCAGGAATTTGGCTGGAAACTTCTTCTTAGTTTTTTGGGATGTTCAATAAAAAATGGGATTCGAGGAGGGAATCCCCAAATCCCAAATCCCGTGGCTGCTGGGACCCCAAACCCCTCCGGATCCCCCAAGAATTCCAGGGGTTTTCCCCTCTGGGAATGCCGGAGTTGATGGAGCAGGGCGGGATGGAACTCCGGGACAATTCCCAAATCCCAAACCCGAAATCCCGGATCCCAAATACGCAATTCTCAAATCCCTGTTCCCAAACCCCAAATCCCCAATCCCAGATCCCAAATCCCAAACCCGGGATCCCAAACTCCAAACCCCAAATCCTGGATCCCAAATCCCAGCCTCTGGATCCCAAATCCCAGATCCCAAATCCCTGGATCCCAAACTCCAAATCCCAAACCCCAGATCCCAAACCCCGGATCCCAAATCCTGGATTCCAGATCCCAAACCCTAAATCCCAAACCCCAAATCCCAAATTCCCAAACCCCAAATCCCAAACCACAGCTCTCAAATCCCGGATCCCAAATCCCAAATCCCAGATCCCAAATCCCCGGATCCCAAATCCCGGATCCCAAACTCCAAATCCCAAACCCTGGATCTCAAATCTCAAACCCTGAATCCTGGATCCCAAATCCCATACCTCGAACCCTGGATCCCAAATCCCAGATCCCAAATCCCAGATCCCAAACTCCAAATCCCAAACCCCGGATCCCAAACTCCAATCCCCAGATCCCGGATCCCAAATCCTGGATTCCAGATCCTAAACCCCAAATCCCAAACCCCAAATCTTGTATCCCAAATTCCCAAACTCCAAATCCCAAACCACAGCTGTCAAATCCCAAATCCCAAACCCTGAATCCTGGATCTCAAATCTCAAACCCCAAACCCTGGATCCCAAATCCCAAATTCCGAGCCCTGGATTCCAAATCCCGGATCCCAAACCCCCAAATCCCAAACTCCAAACCCCAAATCCTGGATCCCAGATCCCAAATCCCATATTCCAGATTCCCAACCCCCAAATCCCAAACCCCAAATCCCAGATCCCATATCCTGGATTCCAAATCCCAACCCCCAAATCCCAAACCCTAAATCCCAAAATCCCAAACCACAGCTCTCAAATCCCGGATCCCAAATCCCAGATCCCAAACTCCAAATCCCCGGATCCCAAACCCCAAATCCCAAACCCCAAATCTTGTATCCCAAATTCCCAAATCCCAAATCCCAAACCCCGGATCCCAAATCCCAGACCTCAAATCCTGGATCCCAAATCCCGGATCCCAAGTCCAAATCCCAAATTCCGAGCCCCGGATCCCAAACCCCAAATCCCGGATCCCAAATCCCAGATCCCAAATCCCAAATCCCAAACCCCAAATCCCGAATCCCGGATCCCAAATCCCGAGCCCCGAGCCCCGCGGGTGCCACGGGCGGTGTCGCGGCCGCCAGGGGGCGCCAGCAGCCCGCGCTGGGGCGGCCAATCCCGGAAAAACCCGGGAATTTTTGGGATCGGGATTTCTCGGGATAGCGGAACTGGGGAATCCCAAACTCCCGGCTGGAATTGGGGAATCGCCTCCGTCCCGACATTCCCAGCTGGAATTCCCCGCGTTCCAGAAGGTTCTGGGGCTCCGGAAGGTTCTGATCCCAACACCGGGGCAGGAGAAATTCCCAGATCCAGGGGGTGGAGAGGATTCCCAGATGCCCAGTCTCAAATCCCTAAACCCCAAATCCCCAATCCAAATCTGAAATCCCAAATCTCAAACCCCAAATCCCAAATTCCCGAATCCCAAATCCCCAAATCCCCAAATCCCCAATCCCAGATCCACAGTCTGAAATCCCAAATCCCCAAGTCCTCAAGTCTTTAAATCCCCAATCTGAAATCCCAAATCCCAAATCCCCAATCCCACAGTCCCAAATCCCCAAATCCCCAAATCCCCAATCCCAGATCCCCAGTCTCAAATCCCTGAACCCCAAATCCCCAATCCAAATCTGAAATCCCAAATCCCCAAGTCCTCAAGTCTTTAAATCCCAAATCTGAAATCCCAAATCTCAAACCCCAAATCCCAAATTCCCGAATCCCCAAATCCCCAAATCCCCAAATCCCCAAATCCCCAATCCCAGATCCACAGTCTGAAATCCCAAATCCCCAAGTCCTCAAATCCTTCAATCCCCAATCTGAAATCCCAAATCTCAAACCCCAAATCCCAAATTCCCGAATCCCCAAATCCCCAAATCCCCCAATCCCCAATCCCAGATCCACAGTCTGAAATCCCAAATCCAAATCTCAAACCCCAAACCCCAAATCCTCAAATCCCAAATTCCAGATCCTCAAATCCTCAATCTCCAATCCCAAATCCCAAATCCCAAATCCCCAAATCTCAAATCCCCAAATCCCAAAATCCAGCCCAACACCTGCACAGAACAAATCCCATTGTCCAAGGGCTCCAGAAGATCCCAATCCCATGGGAATTCCCATCATTTCCTCCCACAGGTAATGGGAAGGAACTCCTGGGACATTCCCAAACCTGGATATTCCCAGAAGACTGGAATTCCCTCCTGCTGGAATCAGGGCTGAGGAGACTCCAAATCCATGGAATTTTCCCCCCAAAATTGGGAATTTTGGCAGGAAAATGATCCTGGATGGGATTTTTTTTTTTTAGATCCCCATTCCAAAGCTCCCAAATTCTGAATTCCAGAGCATCCCCGAATTCCCAACCCCAGCCAGAGGAAATCTGGAGCAGCTCCGGAATTTCTGAAGCTGTGGAGTGAGGTCCAGGTAATTCCAGATTTAAAATCCCAGGAAAAGCAGGAATGGGYAAAAGGTGGGAAACTGAACTGACCTTCCTATCAAAATAGCAAAGGGAACGGGAAAAAATGTGAAAAATCAGGATTGGTTTGGGAATTAGAGCTGGGGGGGGATCCCAGTAAATCCTGGATGAGCCTGGAAAAATTGAGGGAAAATTCCCTGCAGGAATTTATTCTGGGGATAAAATTTCCAGTTTTATCTCGGAAAATTCCAAGGAATTCCAGTAAAAATCGAGGCGGGAGGGTGAGGGAGGGAAATCAGGGAATGGGAAGAGAATCATCCCCATCTTTCCATTGTCTTCCATGGAATTCCCATGGGAAAGGCTCCACCCAGATGGGAATCCTTGGATTCTCCAAGGATGAACTTTTCCCAAATTTTGTCCCTGGATCCCGGAAGGATTTTTTGGGAAGTGCTCCCACTCCAACCATTTTTGAGGGATTTTTATCCACCTGAGGCCAAACTGAAATTCCCAGGATCCACCTTGGGATGGGAGATGGGAGAAGCAGGATCTGGGAGCAGCCGGAATTCCTTTGGATCCCSCACTGGGATTTCTCCCCTTCCCAAAACCATTCCATGGATTTTATCCCTGGATCTGCATTTCTATTCTTCCCATAAATCCATGTCCTGGTATTCTCCCAAATCCCTGTCCTGTATCCCTGTGGATTTTCAGGATGAGAACATGGAATTCACTTCCCGGGATGTGCCCATTGTTGCAAGGAGGGAATTACAGAAGGAGATTCCCACTGGGAATACCAACCCTTCCCAGGCCTGACATCACCTTGAGAAAGGCCATTCCTACAAATCCCTGAAGTCCAGGGACAGAGCCCTGTGGCGGCCTGGATGGATATTCCCAGATGGATTTCTGGTTTGGATGAATCCCTCCCATGCTGGACTCCATCCATCCATCCATCTCCATCCACCTCATCCAATCTCCATCTACCATCATCCATCCATCATCCATCCATACATCATTCATCCATATCCATTCCATCATTCATCCATCCATCCATCATCGCATCCATATCCATCATCATCCATCATCCATCATCCATCCATCCAAATCCATCCGTCATCGGATCCATACCATCATCCATCCATCATCATCCATGCCATCCATCCAATCATCCATTCCATCCATGCCATCCATCCCATCATCCATCATCCATCTCCATCCATCATGGATCCATTCCTCCACTCCATGGGGATCCATCCATCTACATCCATCCATCCATCCATGATCACCCATCCTCCATCCATGCCATCATCATCATCCCTCATTCCATCCATCATATCCATCCCCATGCCATCCACCATCCATCCATTCCATCCATCCATAAATTCATCCATCCATCCTCCCATCCATGGCCATCCATCCATCCATCCATCCATCATCCATGCCATCCATCCATCACCCATCATCCATCCATCATCCATGGATGTTTCTCTTCTTAGATCACTCTCACCCCATTCCCAGTTGGGTTTTCTGATCCCACAAAATCCATCCCAAATCCCCCGCAGGTACGGGGTGAGGGGAGCATCTTTGTAAGGAAGAGGGAAAAGCAGCAAAAGGAGACACATCCAAGGGAACGTCCCAGTGCTGCCATCAGTTTCCCGAAGATCTCTATTCCTCTCATCCCCTCTCTCATCCTCACATACACTCCCTCTTCTCATCCCCTCTTCCATCCGCTCTCATTCCCTAGCTCCATCCCGCGCTCTCAGATCCCCACTCGCATCCCCTCTCCAATCCCACTCCATTCCAGTCTCCTCCCTCTCCATCTCTCCATCCCCACTCTCCCTCTCCGTCTCCATCCTCTCCATCTCTCCATCCCTCTCCATCCCCTCGTCCATCCCGTCTCCATTCCCCTACTCAAATCCCTCTCCATCTCTTCGCCATCCCTCTCTTCATCCCCTCTCCCCAGTTCCTCCGTCTCCATCCCCTCTCTCATCCCAGCTCCGATCCCCTCTCCCATCTCAGTTCCACCTCTATCCAGCTCCATCCGCTCCAGTCCCAGCATCCCCGCTCTCATCTCGCATCCCCTCTCCCAATCCCTGCTCCATCCACGCTCCAATTCCCCTCTCCATCCCCGCTCCATCCCCTCTCCATCCCTCTCCATCCCGCTCCATCCCCTCTCCATCCCTCATATCCATCCGCTCCATCCCCGCTCCATCCCGCTCCATCCCCGCTCATCCCGCTCCGATTTCCTGCTCCGTTTCCGCCGTTCCCGCTCCCGCTGCTTTAATTCCCGTTTCCCGGCGCAGGCCGGCCCTGCGCGGTTGACACAGCAGCGCCTGGCGCGGGGCCGGGCGGAGCGCGGGCGAGGCTTGCGGGCGGAGCGGGGCCGGGCGGGCCCCGCGCTCATGGCCCTGCCCGGGGCCCGTCCGCCCGCCCGGAGCCCGGCGAGAGCCGGCCTGAGCCGCAGCGCCGCCGGGTGGCGTCTCGGGGGGGCCCCCGGGAAGCCCGGGCCGGTGAGGGTCCGGAGCGGGGGGGAAGGCTGCGGTGCGTCCGGGGGAGCGGGAGCGGGGGCATGGGGCGCCGGTGTGGAGGCGGGACAGCCCGGCCCTGCGAGCCGCAGCGTCCGGCGGGGCGTCCCGGGGTCTCGGAGAGGGGCAGCGGGGAGAGGGGATGCGGGAATTGGGAATGGGGATGCGGGATGCGGGGACTGGGAGTGAATGCAGGGAGGCGGGGAATTGGGGAATGGGATGCGGGACTGCGGGGATGCGAAGGATGGCAGGGAGCGGGAACCGGGGAATGGAGGAACCGGAGCCAGGGATGGAGGAACCGGCGATGAGGGAACGGGAAAGGAGGATTCGGGGATGGAGATCAGGAATAGGGGATGGAGGAACCGGGAATCAGGGAATGGAGAACCGGGGGGATGGAGGATTGGAATTAGGGAAATGGAGGACGGGGATGGAGGTATGCAGGGAGCGGGAGACCGGGGATGAGGAACGGGGATGGAGGTGCGGGAACCGGGGATGGGAAGGAACGCGGGGGATGGAGGAACCGGGGATGGAGGATGCGGGAACCGGGGATGGAGAACGGGATGGAGGAACCGGGCGATGGAGGATTCAGGAATAGGGATGGAGGATGCGGAACGGCGGTGATGGATAGGATCTGGGATGGAATGAACCGGGGATGGAGGATTCGGGAATAGGGAGACTGGAGGAACCGGGATGGAGGACCGGGGATGGAGGTTCGCGTGAATGAGGATGAGAGCGGCGGGGACAGGCCGCAGGGGGCTGCGGGAGCGGGAATGGGGAATCCGGGAAGAAGCGCGGATGGAGGAAGGAGAGCGGCGGGGCTGGGGGATTCGGGAACCGGGAATTGAGAATTCGGGAACCGGGAATTGAGAATTCGGGAACCGGGAATTGAGAATTCGGGAATAGGAGATGGAGGATTCGGGTCTGGAGCATTCGGAGAGCGGGGCTGGCAGCTGCGGATACCGGCAGCCTCCATCCCCGGAGCCCCGGAGGACGCGGGGACCGGGGCTGGGGGATGCCGGTACCGGGAATGGAGGTTGTACCGGGGATGTACCGGTACCGGGAATGGGGGATGCCGGTACCGGGGCTGGGAGATGCCGGTACCGGGGCTGGGAGATGCCGGTACCGGGGCTGGGGAATGGCGGTACCGGGGCTGGGATATGCCGGTACCGGGGCAGGGAGATGCCGGTACAGGGAATAGGGGATGTACCGGGGCTGGGAGATGCCGGTACCGGGGCTGGGAGATGCCGGTATCGGGGATAGGGGATGTACCGGGGCTGGGAGATGCCGGTACCGGCGAGGGAAACGCGGCCGTACCGGCTCCCCCGAACCGGCTCCCCCCGCCCCGCCGCGCTCCCCCCGCGCCGTTCCCGGTTCCCGGGGGGCACTCGGGGGCACGGCGCSTTCTCCCCCCGCCGCGGCCGGGGCGGGGCCGGGATCCCGAGGGGGCGATGGCGGCGGGAAGGGCTCCGGGAGGGGCCCCGGGGCCGCTGCCGCCCCCCGTGGGGCTGTGCCCGCCGGTAACGTGTCCCCGCCGGTAAGGTGTCCCCGCCGGTAACGTGTCCCCGCCGGTAACGTGTCCCCGCCGCGACAGCCAGCGGAGCGGAGCGGCCCCGGCCCCCGCGGGAAAGCCCTGAGGGAGGCGGGAGCCGGCGGCGAGGAGGAGGAGGAGGAGGAGGAGGGGGAGGAAGCGAGGGAAGGAGCCAGGGGAAAACAGGAGCGGGAAGAGCTCGGAGCGGAGCCCGGGAGCGGCCGGAGCGCGCCGGTGAGTGCGGAGTGTCCCCGTGTCCCCCGGGGTGTCCTGGCCGTGTCCCTCTGTCCCTGTCCGTGTCCCTCTTCCTGCGTGTGTCCCCGTGTCGCTGTCCGTGTCCCTCTGTCCCTGTGTGTGTCCCCCTGTCCCTGTCCATGTCCCTCTGTCCATCTGGATGTCCCCCTGTCCCTCTGCGTGTCCCCCTGTCCCTGTGCGTGTCGCCCCGTCCCTGTGCATGTCCCCCTGTCCCTGTCCGTGTCCCTCTGTCCCTGCGTGTCCCTCTGTCCCTGTGTGTGTCCCTCTGGGTGTCCCCCTGTCCCTCTGCGTGTCCCCCTGTCCCTGTGTGTGTCCCTCTGGGTGACCCCCTGTCCCTCTGGATGTCCCCCTGTCCCTGTGCGTGTCCCCCTGTCTCTCTGGGTGTACCCCCGTCCCTGCCCATGTCCCTCTGTCCCTCTGGGTGTCCATCCCCGGCAGGTCCCACCGTGCCCAGGCTCAGCCTGGTGGGGACAGAGGGAGGCCACACTGGGGGGTGACATTCCCAGCGACATTCCCAGGCCCCATCCTGCCCCCCCACAAACTGGGGCAAGGAGCGGCCGGAGCCCTTCCCAAGGCTCTTCCCGTCCCTTGTCCCTCTGTCCCCGCAGGAGGACAGCCGGACACCGGACCCGCCGCCCCTGCTCGGCGGCACCGCGCCTCCCTTTCCCGCTGGAATTCCGCTTCCCGGCAAACGCCGTCCTCTCCTCCTCCTCCTCCTCCTCCTCCTCCTCCTGCTGCGGCTGCCGGCGGCGGTGTCCCCGCATGGTGCGGCCGTGAGCGGCGGCGTTAAGATGGTGAGAGCTGCCCGGGCCGGGCCGGGCGGGGAGCAGCGGCATGGACACCGGCCCGGCCGCCGCCTAGGGCACGATGGACTCGCGGAGCCGCCGGGATGCGCAGCGCACGGAGCGGCCCGGCCCCGGCACCGGCGGCACCGGCAGCACCGGCACCGGCAGCACCGGCAGCGGCCCGGGCGAGGGAGAGCGGGAGCGCATCCGCGGCCGCATGAGGATGGTGATCGGGCAGCTCGAGGGCATCCTGAGGGAGCTCAAGGAGGTGGCCAAGGAGCTCCGAGAGGTGGGAAAGGCCGGGAGAAGCCGAGCGGGAGAAGGGAAGGGGTTGGAGCGGGTTTGGCCGCTCCTGGCTCGGGATGGGGCAGCGGCGGGGGGGATTTCACTGAGGTGGGTTTCCAAAAGAGAGGAGGAAATTCGGATCTTCCTGGACTGGATTTCCAGAAGAAAGGAGGAAATTTGGGTGTCCCTGAGGTGGATTTCCAAAAGACAGGAGGAAATTTGGGTGTCCCTGAGGCGGATTTGCAAAAGACAGGAGGAAATTAGGATCTTCCTGGGCTGGATTTCCAACAGGGAGGAGGAAATTTGGAAGTCTCTGAGGTGGATTTCCAGAAGAGAAGAGGAAATTTGGAAGAGAGAAACATTTCCAAAAATCTGGGCGGTCCTGAGCTGGATTTCCAAAAGCAAGGAGGAAATTTGGATCTCCCTAAGCTGGATTTCCAAAAGTGAGGAGGAAATTTGGGTGTCCCTGAGGTGGATTTCCAAAAGACAGGAGGAAATTAGGATCTTCCTGGGCTGGATTTCCAACAGGGAGGAGGAAATTTGGAAGTCTCTGAGGTGGATTTCCAGAAGAGAAGAGGAAATTTGAGTGTCAGAGAAGAGGAAATTTGGAAGTCCCTGGGCTGGATTTCCAAGAGAGGAGGAAATTTGGAAGTCCCTGGGCTGGATTTCCAAAAGAGAGGAAATCTTCCAAAAGAGAGAAAAATTTCCAAAAATTTGGGCGGTCCTGAGCTGGATTTCCAAAAGATGGGAGGAAATTTGGACATCCCTGGCTGGTGGCTCCGAGCTGAGGTGGGATCATGGATTGGGATCCCCTCAGGGCCACCAAAGTGTCCTGGAATTGTGACAATGAGGTGTCCCCATGGAGCCACCATGGAGGCTCTGGAATGTCCATCCCTGTGTCCATCTCTGCTCAGAGCCACCAAAGTGTCCTGGAATTGTGACATTGGAGTGTCCCCATGGAGGATTCAGGATGTCCCTGGCTGGTGGCTCTGAGCCGAGGTGGGATCATGGATTGGGATCCCCTCAGAGCCACCAAAATGTCCTGGAATTGTGACAATGAGGTGTCCCCATGGAGCCACCATGGAATCTTTGGAATGTCCCTGGTTTGTGGCTCTGAACCAAGATGGGATCAGGGATTGGGGTCCCTCAGGGCCACCAAAGTGTCCTGAKCTTGTGACATCCTGATTTTCCCGGTCTCCCTCCTTCCTTCCCATCCCTTTGTGTCCAGAATCATTCCCGGGCGTTCTGTGCTGGGGAAAACAATGATTAAAATCCTTGGATGGAAAAATCCCGTTCAAATCCCCCAAAAAATTCCCATGGGAAAGGCCCATCCTGTCTGGAATTTCTGGAATGGGATCCAAGGGGTTSCCTCCCAGCCTTTTCCCTGGAAAAATCCTGTCGGTGCTTCTCCATGGGAATAAATCCCCTAATAATGCTGAGATCAATAGGGGATTAACTGGGAATGCTCGGGAAGGTCCACGACTGTTATCCCAAAAATAACAGCTCTGGGAGAGGGCTGGGAATTATTTAGGAGCAGGGTTTTGGGGAATTTTGGGAGCTGGATTTGGGGGATTTGGGGAATGGGTTTGGGGATTTTGGGGAGCTGTGTTTTGGGGGATTTGGGAGCTGGGTTTGTGGGATTTTGGGAGCAGTTTTAGTGGGATCCAGGCCTGGATCTCTCCATCCTGGGCTTGGATTGACTTCCTCTTCCCAAATCCCTGTGGGGATGGAGGGGCCATCAGATCCCATCCTTTGATCCCATTGGATTTCAAACCCTTGATCCCATCAGATCCCACCCCTTTGATCCCATTGGATCCCATCCCTTGGATCCCACCAAATCCCTTCCTTTGATCCCATTGGATCTCAAGCCCTTTGATCCCATCAGATCCCATCCTTTGATCCATTGGATCTCAAACCATTGATCCCATCAGATCCCATCCCTAGGATCCCACCAGATCCTTTCTTTTGATCCCATCAGATCCCATCCTTTGATCCATTGGATCTCAAACCATTGATCCTATCAGATCCCATCCCTAGGATCCCATCAGATCCCTTCTTTTGATCCCATTGGATCCCATCCCTTGAATCCCATCAGATCCCAACCCTTTGGATCCCGACATCCCAACCCTTTGATCCCATCAGATCCCACCCTTTGATCCCATTGGATCCCATCCCTTGGATCCCACCAAATCCCTTCCTTTGATCCCATTGGATCTCAAACCATTGATCCCATCAGATCCCATCCCTTTGATCCCATTGGATCCCATCCCTTGGATCCCACCAAATCCCTTCCTTTGATCCCATTGGATCCCATCCCTTGCATCCCATCAGATCCCAATCCTTTGGATCCTGACATCCCAACCCTTTGATCCCATCAGATCCCACCCTTTGATCCCATTGGATCCCATCCCTTGGATCCCACCAAATCCCATCGTTTGATCTCATTGGATCTCAAGCCCTTGATCCCATCAGATCCCATCCTTTG
>NDFG01000119.1:27794-39773 GCA_002167245.1 Sporophila hypoxantha | reverse complement strand
CCTTCCCTTCCCTTCCCTTCCCTTCCCTTCCCTTCCCTTCCCTGCATTGCCCCCGCTCCAGCCCCGCGCTCCAAGAGGAGCTCCCAGGGGCCGGGATTTCTCTCCAAGCCCAACGGGAGCAGCTCCAAGGGACGGGGCTGCGGATTCCCGGCAGCTCCGGGGCAGCGGGGCTCAGCCCTGCCCGCAGGGAGGCGGGAGAAGCTGCGGGATGGGTGCCCGGAGCAGGGGAGCTAAAGCGGAGCCGGGTGTGGGGAAGGGAAGGGGAGGGCAGAGCGCCCGGCCCCGCTGGATTCCCGGGGAGCCGCAGGAACCGCTCCGGGCAGCGGCGCCACTGCGGGGCCCCCCTGCGTCCCACTGTGCCCCCTCCCTGGGTCCCGCTATGTCCCCTCCCTGTCCCCTCCCCGGGTCCCACTGTGTCCCCTCCCTGGGTCTCACTGTGTCCCCTCCCTGTCCCCTCCCCGGGTCCCCCTGTGTCCCCTCCCTGGGTCCCACTGTGTCTCCTCCCTGGGTCCCCTCCCTGCGTCCCCTCCCTGTCCCCTCCCTGGGTCCCACTGGGTCCTCTCCCTGTCCCCTCCCTGGGTCCCACTGTGTCCCCTCCCTGGGTCTCACTGTGTCCCCTCCCTGTCCCCTCTCTGAGTCCCACTGTGTCCCTTCCCTGGGTCCCGCTGTGTCCCCTCCCTGGGTCCCGTTGTGTCCCCTCCCTGTCCCCTCCTTGGGTCCCACTGTGTCCCCTCTCTGGGTCCCGCTGTGTCCCCTCCCTGTCCCCTCTCTGGGTCCCACTGTGTCCCCTCCCTGTCCCCTCCCTGGCCGATGCCAGCCCATCCCAGGGTCCCGCTGGGACCTGTGCCTGTGGGGTCACGGCACTGCCACATCTGTAGGGTCACAGCACTGTCCCTCCCTGTGCCATCCCATCCCCGGGTCCCACTGTGTCCTGTCCCTGTCCCATCTCATCCCAGGGTCCAGCTGTGTCCCCTCCCTGTCCCCTCTCTGTCCCATCCCATCCCAGGGTCCCGCTGTGTCACCTCCCTGTGCCATCCCATCCCCGGGTCCCCCTGTATCCTGTCCCTGTACCAGCACATCCCAGGGTCCCACTGTGTCCTGTCCCTGTCCCCTGTCCCCTGTCCCCTGTCCCCTCCCTGTCCCATCTCATCCCAGGGTCCAGCTGTGTCCCCTCCCTGTCCCCTCCCTGTCCCATCTCATCCCAGGGTCCAGCTGTGTCCTCCCCTGTCCCTCTTGTCCATCCCATCCCAGGGTCCGTTGTGCCCTGGCTGTCCGAGCGCCATGCGCAGGGTCCTGCCCAGAAGGGCCCCTTGGTACGTGGCATCGCACCCCTGTGGGTCAGGGACAGCCACGCTGTGGCTCCCACGGGGAAACTGGAAAAGGCCACAAAGAGGGGAAACTGAGGCACAAAGAGGGGAAAAAAGTCCAGGGAATGGGGGAAACTGGGGAAGGGAATGGGGGAAAACTGAGGCATCAAAGGGGGAAACTGGGGGCACAGGGATGGGGAAACTGAGGTACAAAGGGGAAACTGGAGGCCAATGAGTGAACTGGAGCGTATGGGGGAAACTGAGCAGCACAGGGAATTGGGGAAACTGAGGCACAAGGGGAAACTGGTGCAAAGGAAATGGGGGAAACTGAGGCGAGGGGGAACGCTGAGCCAAGGGAATGGGGGAAACTGGAGGCACAGGGAATGGGGGAAACTGAGGCATAAGAGGAACTGAGGCACAAGGGGAAACTGGTGCACAGGGAATGGGGGAAACTGAGGCAAATGAGGGAAACTGAGGCACAGGGAATGGGGTAAAACTAAGGTCAAGGGGAAACTGGTGCACAGGGAATGGGGGAAACTGAGGCACACCGAAGAAGGAAGCAGGGGGAGAGGAATAGGAAGAGGAAGAGGATAGGGAGAGACGAGGCGCGATTGTTACAGGAGAGGAGAGGAAGGAGAAGAGAGGGAGGGTAGTGAGGAACACGGTGGGAGAATGGATTAGGAGACGGAGTAAAGGCATAGGTAGAGATTGGGCTAAGGACAGAGGGGAGGGGGAAATGGTGCAAAGGGATGGGGGAACTGAGGCACAGGGGAAACTGAGGACAGGGAATGGGGGAAACTGAGGCACAAAAGGGGAAATGAGGGCACAAACGGGGAAACTGAGGCACAGGGAATGGGGAACTGAGGCCATTTCTACCAAGAGCCATAAGAAATGCTTCCCTTTTTCCTTCCGCCTCCTGAAGAGGCAAAACGAACATCAGGATTTTTCCACCCCGCTGTCCAACTTTTTATCCCAACCAAACGCAATCCAGGCAGCCGGAAGGGGGAAAGGGCGTGGGGGAAGAGGGAAACCCGACTGATCCCTCGAACCCTTGCCCTTTTCTGGGGACACGGAACAAATCTCTCTTCCCTAAGTGGACCCTACAGCTATGCCGGCTGGCTGAGGGCGTCAAGGAAGGTGACAGCCGTGTCCAACCCTGCTGTGACTCAGTTTCCCAAGACCTCAAGTGGGGATTCCCATCGGAATCAACAAAACTTCCTCAGGAAAGCAAGGGATAATGAAATCCCAGAACAACGCTCCTGGTTTTTTAATCACCCAAAATGATCCAGGGTCCAAGGGAGAAGTCCCTGGCTCCACTGGACCATTTGCAAGCCCCCGAGGAAGCTGTTAACCTTCCAGTGTTAGTCCTCACTCGGGTGAGAGAAAGGAAAAGATGTTGCCAAGAACAACCCAAGAAAACAAAAATTGAATGAAAAAGAAGTCCCAGATGGGGAGGGATGAGAGAGATGCCCTTAATTTAAAGGGTTAAAATCCTCACTGTAAGCTATGGAGAAATACTCTCTTTTCCCTACAACACATGAAACTACAGGAGATGAAGGTTAATAATAATTGAGAAAAGGGCTCTAATACTAAAGTAAGCGTTGTTAAGGTAGCTGTGATCCCATGAAAAGTTTAAACAGAGTAAAAAAAGAAAAGAGTGATTGAGACGCTGTGGCCCAGGAAGGAAAACGAAACAAATCTTGTTCCCAGAGATGATAGATCATTTTAGAGCTAGATAATGAGAATTTAACTTCAGACAACTCATCTTAAAACATCCCATAAGCTGAGCAAACCCAATAAACAAGCCTGGGAAGGCTTGTAAGGAATGAGAGAGGCTTCAGGATAACAAATAATAAGATTTCAGATAATAATTTCAGATATAAATTTCCTCCGGGCAGCTGCTATTTTGTAAAAGAACCACGAGAGAACTCGCAAAAAATCTCCATAACATCAACTAAGAAGACTTCTTTCCTAAGTGAACTAAAGAAGTCATTTTAGAGCAAAGTAACGAAATAAAAAATTAATTTTTTGGGGTGCATGGCTAGCACGACTGTGGTCCCTGCTCCTGGAGCAAGGGCAGGCTCTGCTCAGGACTAGTTTTTTAGGTGCTGTACAGCTGTGGGCCGTGCAGCAGAAATGCCTCATGTGGGACTCTGCGGGGATGGGGTGTGGAAAGAACTGGGACACGGCCCAAATCCATCGGGGGTTCAGGGCGGGGTGTCTGGGGGCCTAGAAAGGGACGAGGATTCAAGGGTGACACCTGGCAGGAGAAGAGATGAGGATTTGGGTGATACTGGGAAGGAGGAAAGGGATGAAGTTTGGGGTGCATTCGTGACAGAAGGAAGAGTAACAGAGATTTGGGGTTGATACTGGGAGGAGGAAGGGATGAGGAATTTGGGAATGCTATGTGGCAGAAGGAAGGGACAAGAGATTTGGTGCATACTGGGAAGGAGGAAGGACAAACTTTGGGGTAACACTGGAGGAGGAAGGGATTTTGGGGTGCAATACTGGGAGGGGGAAAGATGAAGATTTTGGGGTGCAATACTTGGGAAAAAGGAAGAAGACAAAGATTTGGGTGATACTGGGAAGGAGGAAGGGATTTGGGGCGCAATACTGGGAAGGGAGAGAGATGAAGAGTTTGGGGTGCCAATCTTTGACACAGAAGGAAGGGACACAGATTCTGGGGTGCCATACTGGGAAGGAGGAAGGGATTTGGAGTAATCTGGGAAGGAGGAGGGATGAGGATTTGGGGTGATAACTGGGAAGGTGGAGAGAGATGAAGAATTTGGGGTGCAATCGTGACAAGGAAGGGACAAGGATTTGGGGTGCCAATACTGGGTAAGGAGGAAGGGATTTGGGATGATACTGGGGGAGGAAGGGATGAGGATTTGGGGTGGCAATACTTGCAGAAGGAAGGGCAGATTTGGGGTGGCCATACTGGGAAGGAAGAAAGGGACAAAGATTTTGGGGTGCAATATGGGAAGGAGGATGGGATTTGGGGTTGATCTGGAAGGAAAAAAGGGATGAAAAGATTTGGGGTGGCAATCATGACAGAAAAGGAAGGGACAAAGATTTCGGGGTTGCAATACTGGAAGGAGGAATGGATGAGGATTTGGGGTGCAAATATTGCAGAAGGAAGGGACACAGATTTGGGGTGCAATACTAGGAGGAAGGAAGGGAATTTGGGGTAATAACTGGGAAGGAGGAAGGGATGAGGATTTGGGGTGCTACTGGGAGGAGGAAGGGATGAAGATTGGGTGGCAATCGTGACAGAAGGAAGGCGACCATCGAATTTGGGGTGCAATACTGGGAGGAGGAAGGAGATTTGGGGTGATACTGGGGCAGAAGGAGGGTTTTTGGGGTGCAATACTGGGAAGGGGAGAGATGAAGATTTGGGGGTGGCAATAACTTGGCAGACAGGAAGAGACAAAGATTTGGGGTGATACTGGGAGGAGGAAGGGATTTGAGGAATTTGGGGTGCAATACTCGGGCAAGCAAAGGAAGGGATTTGGGGTAATACTGAAGAAGGGAAGGGATTTGGGGTGATACTGGGAAGGAGGAAGGGATGAAGATTTGGGGTGCAATATGGACAGAAGGAAGGGACAAAGATTTGGGGTGCAAGTCTGGGAAAGGAAGGGATTTGATGAATACTGGGAGGGAGGAAGGGACACAGATTTTGGGGTGATCCTTGCCGGGAGGAAGGGATTGGATTTGGGGGATCCTTGCGGGAGGAAGGGACAAGGACTCGGGTGCTCCTTGCCGGAGGAGGGATTGGGATTCGGGGTGATCCTTGCAGGGAGGAAGGGACAAGGACTCGGGTCGATCCTTGCAGGGAGGAAGGGACTGCAATCGGATGCCCAGCGGGGCGGAGGAAGGCTTGGGCGGGCTCTCCTTTGTCTCGGCGGGGAAAGGGGAACCAGCGCTCCTCCCGGAGGCGGGCCGCCTTCAGCCGCACAGCGCTTCCAGTGGGATTCCGAGCTCCCGGGGTCCGCCCTCCTGCACCACCTGCTGGCGCCCCGGGGCCCGGAGGGACCCGCAGCCCCCAAGCCCGCGGGGGCTCCGAACCCCGGAGGAGCCATTAATCTCCTCCTTCCCTCCTCACTTTTCCCCCCATCCGATCCCGGAACCGGCCCGGCGCGAGCGCGGCCCGGCAGGAGGCAGCGTGAGCGCCCACCGCGGCTCCCCCGGGCTGGGCCGGGCCCGCTGGGGCCGCGCCTGGCCCGGACCCAGCCCCCCGGAGCCCGCACTCAACGGGCGCGGCGGAGGCAGCGCGGGCGGCGGCCCGAGCGAATCTGGCGGGGAGCGCTTTTTCCTGCCGGGAAACGGGCGGGAAGGAGCCTGAGCAGGACAACGGAGCCCAGGGATGGGGGAGCCGGAATGGGGAATTGAGGGAGCGGGAGCGGGACACGAAAGAGCCAGGGATGGAGGAGCGCAAAAATGCGGGATTGGGATGGGGAGCTGGAGCGGGACCGGAGCAGAGGAATGGGGAAGCGGAATGGAGGATTGGGGAGCCCGGGAATGGGACACGGAGCCAGGGAATGGGGAGCGGGAATGGGGATTATGGGGAGCTGGAGCGGGACTACGGAGCAGGGAATGGACGCGAGCCGGAATGGGGATTGGGAGCGGGAATGGGACACGAGCAGGGAATGGGGAGCGGGAATTGGGGATATGGGAGGCCAGGGAATGGGGAGCCGGAATGGGGATAAATGGGGAGCCCTGGAATGGGACACGAGAGCCAGGGAATGGGGAGCCGAATGAGGGACTGGAGGAGCCGGGAAATGGGGAATGGGGAAGCCGGGAATGGGCGATTTGGAGGAGGCCCTGGAGAGGGATGGGGATCCACAGGCTGGGAAGAAGCCGGGATGGGGATTGAGAAGAGAGCGAAGGAGAGGGGACAAGGAGCCAGGGGATTGGGGAGCCAACCGGACGAGAGGGGACCACGGAGCCAGGGGAATTGGGGAGCCGGGAATAGGGACAGGGGAGTGAGAGGGATTGGGGGAGCCTGAGAGCGGGACACAGCAGCAGGGGTCTGGGGAGAAACCGGGAAAATGGGGATTTTGGGGAGCCTGAGTTGGGACACGGAGCAGGGTTGAGGAGCCGGATGGGGATTTGGGCGAGCGGGAATCCGGGGAATTCGGGGATTGGGGTGCTGGAGAGGGACAGGCAGCACAGGGGATTGGGGAGCTGGGAATGAAGGTTGAGGAGCCAGGATGGGACACGGAGCCAGGGGAATTGGGGAGGCCGGGGAATGGGATTGGGGGAGCCCGGGAATGGGGATTGGGAGCTGGAGCAGGATCACGGAGCCAGGGGATTGGGGAGCCCGGATGGGGATTGGGGGAGCCAGGAATGGGAAAAGGGAGCGAGGGGAATTGGGGAGCTGGATTCGGGGATTGGGGAGCCCTGGAGAGGGATGGGGACTCCACAGGATTGGGAAGCCGGAATGGGATTGAGGAGCCGGGAATGGGACAGGGAGCGAGGGGATGGGGAGCGGAATGAGAGAGGATTGGGGCCGGAATGGGATTGGGGACGCCGGATGGGATTGGGGTAGCCGGGATGGGGATTGGGGGAAGCATGAGTGGGACACGAAGCAGGGATTGAGGAGCGGGAATGGGGACTGGGGCCTGGAGAGGGACACGGAGCAGGGATTGGGGAGCCGGGAATGGGGATTGGGGACCTGGAATGGGACACGGAGCAGGGAATGGGGAGCGGGAATGGGACACGGAGCCAGGGAATGGGGAGCCGGGAATGGGACACGGAGCCAGGGAATGGGGAGCGGGAATTGGGGAAAAACAAAAAACAAGGAGCCAGGGAATGGGAGCCGGGATGGGGATTGGGGAGCCGGATGGGGAATTGGGGAGCTTTGGAACGGGACACGCAGCTAGGGAATGGGGAGCCCTGGAGAGGGAGCAGCCGGAGTGCAGGGAATGGGAGCCGCAATGGGGATTGGGGAGCCTGGAATGGGACACGGAGCAGGGCAATGGGGAAAGCCGGAATGGGGATTGGGGGATTGGAGGAAGCCAAGATGCGGACCAAGAACGGAGCCAGGGGATTGGGAGCCGGAATGGGGATTGGGGAGCCTGGAGCGGGACACGGAGCCAGGGAATGGGGAGCCGGACAGGGGCAGCTGGGGGGGGAATGGGGATTGGGAGCCTGGAGCGGGACACGGGAGCAGGGGAACTGGGAGAGCGGAATGGGGATTGGGGGAGCTGGAGTTTGGGGACACGACCAGGGCAATGGGGAAGCCGAATGGGGATTGGGGAAGCGGGATGGGGATTGGGGAGCCTGGAGAGGGACACAACAGCAGGGGACTGGGGCCGGAATGGGGATTGGGGGAGACCGGGAATGGGACAGGGAGCGAGGGGATTGGGGACGTCGGGAATGGGGATTGGGGACCATGGAGCGGGAAACACGGGCCAGTGGGGATTTGGGAGCCAGAAGAGGGTTGGGGAGCGGGAATGGAACGGGAGCAAGGGGATTGGGGACCTGGAGCGGCGAAACGGAGCAGGGGATATGGGGAAGCCGGGAATGGGGATTGGGAGCGGGAAATGGGACACGGAGCCAGGGGGATGGGGAGCCGGGAAGAGGATTGGAGGGAGCGGGAATGGGACCGGAGCCAGGGGAATTGGGGAGGCCAGGAGAGGGACACGGAGCCCAGGGAATGGGGAGCCGGAATGGGGCATTGGGGAGCCTGGAGGCGAGGAAACGGAAGACAGGGATGGGGACGCCGGGAATGGGGGATTGGGGAGCGGGAAAGGGCTGATGGGGAGCCTGGAGCGGGACGGGGAGCAGGGAATGGGAGCCGGAATGGGGACTGGGGACGCCTGAGCGGGACAGGGAGCCAGGGAATGGGGAAGCCCGATGGGGACTGGGGAGCTTGGAACGGGAAAACACGGAGCCAGGGAATGGGGAGCCCGGAATGGGGTTGGGGAGCCTGGAGCGGGAACACGGAGCAGGGAATGGGGAGGCCGGAATGGGGATTGGGGAGCCGGATGGGACAAGGGAGCGAGGGGATTGGGGAGCCTGGAGCGGGACACGGAGCCGGAATGGGGAGCCTGGGAGGACAACGGAGACCAGGGGAATTGGGGAGCCGGAATGGGGATGGGAGCCGGGATGGGACACAAGAGCCAGGGGGATTGGGGAGCCCGGAATGGGGATTGGGGAGCCGGAAGGGGACCGGAGCAGGGGATTTGGGGAGCGGGAATGGGAACAGGGAGTGAGGGAGATTGGGGAGCCAGGAATGGGACACAGGGCACAGGGGAACCGGGGGAGCTGAGCGGATGGGGAAGCTAGGGATAGAAGGAGCTGGGAGAGGGAACATGGAGCCAGGGGAATTCGGAGATCAGATTGGTGGATTGGAAAGTAGGGAATGGGACAGGGAAAAGAAGAGGGGTGGGGAGCTGGAGAGGGAGCGAGGGGATTGGGGAATCTGGAATGGGACAGGGAGTGAGGGGATGGGGAGCCTGGAGCGGGGACCACAGAGCCAGGGGATTGAGGAGCGGATCGGGGGATTGAGGACTGGGGAGCCTGGAGAGGGAAGGGAGCCAGGCGGGAATTGGGGCCGGGAATGGGGACTGGGTGAGACCCATTCCCAGGAATGGGACTGGGGAGCCTGGAGAGGGACAGGGACGAGGGGAATTGGGGAAGCTGGGAATGGGAAGAGCGTGAGGGGATTGGGGAGCCTGACATGGGGACTGGGGGAGCATGGGGAATTGGGGATGGGGAGCTTAGAGCCAAGCATTGGGGAGCTTGGAGAGGAGGATGGGGACGCAGTGAGCTGGGGATTGGGGTGCTGGGATATATTGAGATCTGAGAGTCAGAATGGAGGTGCATGGGACCAGAAGATTTTTGGAGATCTCAGACTTTGGGGGAATGAGATACACGGAACAGGGATTTTGGCAGATCTCAAGATTCCAGGATTTTGGAAATCTCAAAGTCAGGACTGAGGTTGCAACAGAACCAGGGATTTGGGGGGGGGGGGGGGCGGGGGGGGGGGGGGTGGAGATGTCAGATTTGGGATGAGGTGCAAAGACCAGGGATTTTGGAGATCTCAAATTTGGTGATTTTGGAGATCTCAAAGTCAGCGATGAGGCGCATGGGAACGCAGGGATTCTGAAAAGATTTCAAATTCGGGATTTTTGAGACCCAGATTCATGATGAAGGTGCATGGAATGAGTGGATTTTGGAGATCTCACGATTCAGGATGAGAATACAAGGACAGAGATTTTGGAGATCTCAAGTCAGGGATTTGGAGATCTTAGATTCAGGATGAGGTGCAGGGAGCCAGGGATTTTGGAGATCTCAACGTCAAGATGTGGGGCACAGAACCAGGGATTTTGGAGATCTCGGAATTTGGGATTTTTGAGGATCACTCAAAGTTCCGGGCATGAGGTTACAAGGACCAGAGATTTTGGAGATCTCAGATTTGGGATGAGGTGCAAAGAACCAGGGATTTTGGGAGATCTCAAATTCAGGATGAGATACAAGGAACCAGAGAATTTTTGGAGATCTCAGATTGGGATGAGAATACCGGAACCGGGGATTTTGGAGATTCAGATTTGGGATGAGGTACAAGGAACAGAGATTTTTGGAGATCATCAATTCGGGATTTTGGAATCATCAAAGTCAGGATGAGGTGGCCAGGAAACGGATTCTGAAGATTTCAAATTTCGGATTTTGGAGACCCCGATTTCATGTGAGGTGCATGATGAGGGATTTTGGTGATCTCAGATTCAGGATGAGATCAGGAACCAGAGATTTTGGAGATCTCAAATTTGTGATTTAGAGTCTCAGATTTGGGATGAAAGCGTGCTGGAAGTGCACAACACACCGGGTTTTTGGGTGATCTCAGACTCAGGATGACACAGATACAAGCAACCCAAGACAGGAGAGTGGCAGGGAACGGGATTTTGGAGATCTCAAAAGTCAAGAGTGGTGACGACAGGATTTTTGAAATTCAAATTTGGATTTTTGGAGGATCTCAGATTTGGGATGAGGTGCACAATCAGGGATTGTTTGGAGTCTTGCGATTTGGGATTTTTGGTGATCTCAGTTCAGGATAGAGGTACACAAGGCAACCAGAGTTTTTGGAGATCTCTAGAATTTGGGATGAAGGTGAGGGAACCAGGGATTTTGGAGATCTGGAATTTGGGCATGAGATACACAGAATGGGGATTTTAATGGAGAATCTCAGACTACAGGATTTTGGGAACATCTCAAATGTCAGGATGAGGCGCCACGGAACCAGGGAATTCCTGGAGATCTCAAATTCGTTGATTTGGAGATCTCCAGATTTGATGAGGTGCATGGAATGAGGGATTTTGCGTTGGATCTCAGATTACAGGATGAGCTCAAGGAACCAGAGATTTTGGAGATCTCAAAAGTCAGCGATTTTGGAGGATTCAGATTCAGGATTGAGAAAATGAACAGGGAACAGGGATATAGGAAGATATATCAAAGTCAAGATGTTGTGGCAAGAACAAGAACCAGGATTTTTGAGATACTCATTTGGGATTTATTAGGATCTACAGAATTTGGGATGAAAAGGTGCAGGGAAAGCAACACAAGAGATGAAATAATTGGACACGATAAAACTCCAAAACAACAAAAAGGACTTGGTGAGTTATTGGCGGTTCTCCAAGATATAGCGAATAGAGGAGATCGTCAACAAGTCAGGCCATTGAGGGTGTGGAATAAGAGATGGAAACATTTTGGTGATCTCAAGATTTGGGACTGTGGTGCACAAGATCCAGGGATTAAAATTGGGGTTCTCAGATTCGGAGATGGGTACAAAAGGAACCAGAGATTTTGGAGATCATTCAGATTTGGGAGAGTACAAGGGAACAAAGGAGATTTTGGAGATCTACACGAACTAACAGGATTTTCTGGAGATTCATTAAGGATTTTAGAGATTCAAAGGATTTTGGAGGATGAGGTGCTAGGGAACCAGGGATTCTGATATTTTCAAATTTTGTGATTTTAAGAGATTCAGATTTGGGATGAGGTGCATGGAAAGTGAAGGGATTTGGTGATCTCAGACTCAGGATGAGATACAAGAAACAAAAGGACACAGAGACGATGGATGAAGGTGCAGGGAAACCAGGGATTGGAGATCTCAAAAGTCGATGATAGGTGCAGCAGAAATGCTAAGGATTTTTGAGATCTCAAATATGGGATTTTTGAAGGATCTAAAGATTTTGGATGGAAGTGCAGAGGAAACCAGGGGATTTGGAGATCTTTAGGAATTTGGGATTTATTTATTATGGTGATGCCTCTATTAAGAATTCAGGGATGAGTACAACTCAGGACCAGACGATATTATTGGAGATCTCAAGATTTAGGGAGTGAGTGCAGGGAACCAGTGGATTTTGGAGATACTGGAAATTTGGGATTGAGATAACACAGCTGGGGATTTTGGAGATCTCAGATCAGGATTTGGAAATCTACATGTCAGGATGAGGCCGCACGTTGGGAGACAGGGATTCTGGAGTTCTTCAAATTCGTATTTTTGGAGATTCAGATTTGGGATGATGGTGCATCGGAGTGAGGGATTTTTGGTGATTCAAGATTCCAGGATGAGAATGGCACAATAGGAACTTTTAGAGATAGGAGAGCTGCTCAAAGCTTCAAGGATATTTTGGGATCACTCAGATTCAGAGAATGAAGATGCAGGAAC
>NDFG01000119.1:1283-11631 GCA_002167245.1 Sporophila hypoxantha | reverse complement strand
CCCCCCCCAGAAAAAATCCTGGTTCTGTGCATCACAATCTTTGACTTTTTGAGATCTCCAAAGTGCCTTGGTTCCCTGCTAATCTCATCCTGAATGCTGAGATCTCCAAAATATCCTGACTTTGATGATCTCCAAAATCTCTGTTCCTTGCATCTCTAATCTGGAAATCTGAGAATCGTCCAAAACCTGACTTTGAGGATCTCCATATGAGATCCCTGTTCCTGCACTCATCCTGAATCTGAGATCTCCAAAATCCTGACTTTGAGATCTCCAAAATCTCTGTTCCTTGCATCTCATCCTGAATCTTGAATCACCAAAAATCCCTCACTCCATGCACCTCATCCCAAATCTGAGATCTCCAAATCACGAATTTGAAGATCTCCAGAATCCTGTTCCTGTGCGCCTCATCCTGACATTGAGATTCCAAAATCCTGAGTCTGAGATCTCCAAAATCCCCAGTTCTGTGGTATCTCATCCCAAATTCCAGATCTCCAAAATCCCTGTTCCCTGCACCTCATCCCAAATCTTGAGATCTCCAATATATCTCTGGTTCCTGTACCTCATCCTGAATCTGAGATCACCAAAATCCAAATCCAAAGATCTCCAAATCCCCTGGTTTCCCTGCCACCTCATCCCAAATCTGAGATCCTCAAAATCCCAAATTTGAGATCTCAAAAAATCGCTGGTTCTGCTGCACCACATCTTGACTTTGAGATCTCCAAAATCCCTGGTTCCCTGCCCTCATCCTGTCTCTGGTTCCTTGTATCTCGATCCTGAGTCTGAGATCACCAAAATCCCTCACTCCATGCACCTCATCCCAAATCTGAGATCTCTAAAATCACAAATTTGAAATATCCAGAAATCCCTGGTTCCCTGCACCTCATCCCAAACTCTGAATCTCTAAAATCCTGAATTGAGATCTCCAAAATATCCTGAGTTCTTGAGATCTCCAAAATCCCTGGTTCCGTGTATCTCATCCCAAATCTGAGATCTCCAAAAATCTCTGGTTCCTTGTACCTCATCCCGAATCTGAGAACCCCAAAATCCCTGGATCTGTGCACCACATCCCAAATCTGAGATCACCAAAATCCCCTATTCCATGCACCTCATCCTGACTTGAGATCTCCCTCATTCCGGAATCTTGAGAACCCCAATAACTCCCAAGTCCGAGATCTCCAAATACCTCTGTTCCCTGCACCTCATCCCAAATCTGAGATCCTCAAAATCCCAAATTTTGAGATCTTTCAAAAATCCTGGTTCTTTCTGTGCACCACATCTTGACTTTGAGATCTCCAATAGTCCCTGGTTCCCTGCATCTCAATCCTGAATCTGAGATCTCCAAAATCGCTGACTTTGAGATCTCCAAAATCTCTGGTTCCTTGCATCTCATCCTGAATCTGAGATCACCAAAATCCCTCATTCCATGCACCTCATCCCAAATCTGAGATCTCCAAAACACGAATTTGAGATCTCCAGAATCCCTGGTTCCGTGCGCCTCATCCTGACATTGAGATTTCCAAAATCCTGAGTCTGAGATCTCCAAAATCCCCAGTTCTGTGTATCTCATGCCCAAATTCCAGATCTCCAAAATCCCTGGTTCCCTGCACCTCATCCCAAATCTGAGATCTCCAAAATCTCTGGTTCCTTGTACCTCATCCTGAATCTGAATCACCAAAATCGCCAAATCAAGATCTCCAAAATCCTGGATCTGTGCACACTACCAAACTCTGAGTCCCTCAAATCCCAAATTTGAGATCTCAAATATCTGTTTCTGTGGCACCACATCTTGACTTTTGAGATCTCCAAAATCCCTGGTTCCCTGCACCTCATCCTGTCTCTGGTTCTTGTATCTCATCCTGAGTCTGAGATCCACCAAAATCCCTCACTCCATGCACTCTCATCCCAAATCTGAGATCTCTAAAATCAACAAATTTGAGATCTCCAAAATCTCTGGTTCCTTGTATCTCATCCTGAATCTGAGATCACCAAAATCCCTCATTCCATGCACCTCACTCATGAATCTGGGGTCTCCAAAATCCCGAATTTGAAATCTTCAGAATCCCTGGTTCCGGCCACCTCATCCTGACTTTGAGATTCTCAAAATCCCGAATTTGATGATCTCCAAAATCTCTGGTTCCTTGTACCTCATCCCAAATCTGAGATCTCCAAAATCCCCGGTTCCGTGTATTCTCTATCCCAAATCTGAGATCTCCATAAAATCTCTGGTTCCTTGTATCTCATCCTGAATTTGAGATCTCCAAAATCCCTGGTTCTTTGCACCTCATCCCAAATCTGAGATCTCCAAAATCTCTGGTTCCTTGTACCTCATCCCGAATTCTGAGATCCTCAAAATCCCAAATCCGAGATCTCCAAAATCCCTGGTCTGTGCCCCACATCTTGACTTTGAGATCTCCAAAATCCCTGGCTTCCCTGCACCTCATCCTGAATCTGAGATCTCCAAAATCCTGACTTTGAGATCTCCAAAATCTCTGTTCCTTGTATCTCATCCTGAATCTGAGATCCTTCCAAAATCCTCATTCCATGCACCTCATCATGAATCTGGGGGTCTCCAATCCCGAATTTGAAATATCTTCAGAATCCCTGGTTCCATGCGCCCATCATCCTGACTTTGAGATCTCCAAAATCACACAAATTTGAGATCTCCAAAATCCCTGGTTCTTTGCACCTCATCCCAAATCTGACATCTCCAAAATCCCTGGTTCTGTTGCACCTCATCCTGACTTTGAGATTTCCAAAAATCCTGAATCTGAGATCTGCAAAATTCCCTGGTTCCGTGTATCTCATCCCAAATCTGAGATCTCCAAAAATCTTCTGGTTCCATGCACCTCATTCTGACTCTGAGATCTCAAAATCCCAGGCCACCCAATGCCCCAGCTCACTGCTCCCCAACAGTTGATGTATTTTCTGGGGGAATTGATGTCTTTTGTGGCGGGGGGGGGGCATTATTTTTTGGGGGGAATTAATGTGTTTTTTTTGGGCAGCGTTCATGTTCTTTTTGGGGGGAATTTGTGACTTTTTGGGAGGATAATGTTTGGGGGATTTATGTCTTTGGGGGGTTTCATGTCTTTTTTTGGGGAGGGTTCATGGTTCTTATCTCCTCTTTCCAGCAGTGCCCAGGGCAGGGCTGCCCACCATGCCAGAGTCCTGATTTTGTCCCTTCTCCCACCAGTCCAGGTGATAAAAGCAGCACCACTGCTCGGATTTCTCAGCTGCTCTGCTCCTGGTGGTGTTTGGAGGCACCTGGTTCTGAGGGTTAAACAGAAACACCAAAAAATTATTAAAAAACAAAAAAACAGGAAAAACAAAGAAGGTTGGAACCAAAGGCAGGTTTTAACACCAAAACACGCTCAMAATTAAAATCCATGCTGCTCATAATTAACAGTGAAAAGGCTTCCAGGGGGGAGTTTCAGTCGGGGATGTCTCCATCCTAAATGATTCTTTTTGGCTTATTTTCCTTCCTCAAACCCTGCAGTAGCCCAGGTGTGTGGGGAGAAGAAATGTGCATAAAAATGACCCAAAACCCCACAGAAAGGTGAAGCACAGGGCTGGGATTTGCCAGGTTAATTCTTGCAAAATAATTCTTGCAAAAAGTAAGGCCAGGCTTCATTCAGGAGCAGGAGGGAGGTGCTGGGACACACCCAGGCTCGGCTCAGGGGATCAGGGCTGTTTCTGCTGGAGATAATTCCCATTGTCACCATGGAGATGCTGCACAGCTCTGCTTTCCAGCAGCTGGGAGCTGGGAATCCAAAGTGTGGGGCTCAGGAGGATCATTCCCAAATTTCCTCCCAGCACCCAGCAGGCTCAGGACTGACCCAGTGATGCCTTGGGAAGGCTGAGCTGGAACAGAGACTAGACTGAGTTAAAGAATAAAGAATCCCTCTAATTATATCCATTGAGGAGATATGAATATATATATTATATATATAAAGGGATTTATTAAAAGGATCTCCTCAGTAGATCCACCTTGGGCAGCACAAGAGCCCAGCCAGGGCCACACCCGAGATGAACCAAAATGGTCACAAAAATGGACAACTGGTCACGGGGTCTCTCACTTTTATCAATTCTGCTCCATTGGCATATTGGAGTTCATTGTCCAATTCCAGGTTTAGGTTATGAAGTCCCATCCTTGTTTTTCTCTCTTCATTCCACCACTGTTTGTGTTCTTGGGCCCGAAATTTGGATCATTTGTCCTTGGTGCCTGTGGTGTTTGCTGGGATGCCCTGATTAAGGCAGGAATGATGCATCTGACTCCATGGTGTCAGAAGGCAATATAATATAATATAATATAATATAATATAATATAATATAATATAATATAATATAATATAATATAATATAATATAATATAATATTAATATAATAGTAATATAATATAATATAATATAATATAATATAATATAATATAATATAATATAATATAATATAATATAATATAGGGATATAATATAATATAATATATATAATATAATATAATATAATATCATTATACTATAACTATAATTAATACTATACTCTTATATACTAGTATTATACATATATTTCATATTATACTATATTATTACTATACTATACTATAGCTATATTATACTTATATACTATACTATCTATATTGATAACTATACTATACTATACTAATACTATATTATACTATAGCCTAATACTATACTAAGTATATTAATATTATACTATACTATATTATATATATTATATATATATAATTATATTAATATTATAATTATATATATATATTATATTATATTATATTATATTATATTATATTATATTATATTATATTATATTAATTATATTATATTAGCATTATATTATATTTATTACATTATATTATATTACATTATATTATATTACATTAATATTTACATTATAATTAATGTTATACAGAAGGAATAGTTTCAGAATGCTAAAAAATGAAAAAAAATGAAAACTGGTGAACTCTTTCGCAGAGGCCCTGTCACAGCTTGGCCCTGAATTGGGCAAGAGTGAAAACAACTCACAGGAGAACGGCCAATGGAACAGTCACTCTGTGAATAAACAATCCTCCCAAACACATTGCACGGAGATCAGCTAGCAGGAGAAGCAAATGAGATAAAGAATTGTTTTCCCTTTCTCTGAGGCCTCTCTGTGCTTTCAGGAGAAAAACCTTGGGAGAAGGGATTTTTTTCAGAAAATGTGAATGCACATGTGCCCATCTGGAGCAGGAATTGTTTTGTCTCCCTGCTCTGTGCACTAGAGCTCAACCATCCATAATATGAAGCCCACAACACTAAATCTGAAAAATAGAAAAGCTCAAGCTGAAGGCATCATTTCCTCTCCAATAAATAGGTAAAATTGCCCGCCTTCCATCCCCAAAAAACCAAAACGCGCTGAGATAAGGAGGGTTGTGTGGGAAAAGGACTTTCAAGCCCATCTGGTGCTGTCAGATTATCCCAGCTTTTACAGATTGGGGCCAACTTTTAAGATTTTATTCCATTCTCAGTCTCATTGAAGGGTGAGACATAAAAACGTGTAAAACTCCAATGCATTCCATCAGAAAAACAGCTCTTTCCCTGCTTAAAATACCTTTATAAAATGGTTCTCAAAGCCTATTAGCTTTCCACAGAAATGCTGCTAATAACTCTCACACCAAATCACGCTCTATGTTTACCCTGGATTTTATCTATATTTTTAGCCTGTATTTTTACCTCTATTTAACACAAATCATCTCTATTTTTGCCCTATCATTTTTAGCTATATTTAATCTATATTAAACAAACAAATCCACCTATATTTTGAACCTATATTTAACACCAGTCAACCTGTATTTTTTACATATATTTAACAACCAATCATCTGTTGTTTTCACCTCTATTTTTACTCTTATTTTAGCCGTACCTTAACACCAAATCACCTATATTTTTACCTCCATTTTATCTATATTTACATAATATTTTTACCTATATTTAACACCAAATCATCTGTGTTTCACCTCCTATTTTTACCTGTATTTTACCTATATTTAACACCAAATCATCACCTCTATTTTACCTATATTTTTAGCTATATTTTAACATCTATCACCTATTTTTTAAAATTAATATTTTTAACCTATATTTAACACAATCACCTATATTTTGCTATATTTTAACCTAAATATTTAACCCAAATCACCTATACTTTTTTTACCTATATCTTTACCTATATTTTAACACCCAATCACCTAATTTTTCCTCTATTTTTACCTGTATTTAACACAATCCATCTGTATTTTCACCTGCTATTTTTACCTGTATTTACCTACAATTTAACACGCAATGCACCTATATTTTTTTACCTATATTTTATCTGTATTTTTACCTGTATTTAACACAAATCAAATCTCTATTTTAACCTATATTGTTAACGTCACCATATTTAACCGTAACCAATCCCCTCTATTTTTTCCCCCTACGTGGTCCTGCTCCGATGCAATCTTTCCAGTTGAATTCTCCAGAATTTTCTGCTCTTTTTATAAGGCCATCTTTCCCAGCTTGGTTTTTTGGTTCCACCTCTCTCTCAGCACTGTCAGCCCCCAAGGCTGTTCGCCCGCTCCCTCGGGGAGGCTCGTGCCCTTTCCCAGAGCTTTTCCAGGATTGAAAAGCTCCTCTGTTCTGGGAGGAGTGAAGGGAATGAGGAACCAGCTGTGCTCCAGAGCCCTTCCCTCCCCAGGCATGGAAAATGAAGGCTTTTCCCTTCTCCTGCTTCCCTCCCCTCATCCTCCCTCCCAGCTTTGCTGCCACCAGCGCCCCACATCCAGCAAGGAACAGCAGGAAAAAGGCAAAAAGAGTGATTTTTCTGGGATTTAACCCTTTTCTGACCTAGAGATTGGGGCAGCTGAGAGGTGTTTAAAAACTTTTCATTCCATTTTCAGTCTCATGAGAAGGGTGAGACAATACAGATTGTTTATAATTCACACCATCAACAATGCAGAAACCAATTATTTCCTAATTACATTATACAGTGTTTCTGGGCTCATCAGCTTTTGTCACCACCATGCTGGAAATGCTTTAAAGCCAATCAATCTAAATGCCATCTTTCATAGTTCTATTTCTCCCAAAGTATCTGGTTTTATTTGCAACTTTGAAAGTTTTTCTAGTTCCATTTCTCCTCGTCCAACAATGTCTGTCCTATTCCAAGCATTTCTCAGCCAGCATTTCTTATCTTAGGGTTGCATTACAGATATGTGAGCCTTCTGTCAGGCTGTGAGAATTATTCTATAAATTCCATTTTTCCCCCCCCACAGTTGAGGAAAATAGGAAGACCTTCTCTCCCAAAGGCATGCACCCTTGGTGCTCTGTAAATCCCCCCTCAGCCCCTGGAGCCGGGCTGGAAAGCAGCAGGAGCAATCCAGCTGCAAAATTGCTGGCAAAAATTCCGCCTGAAATTCCCAGACAGCAGGAAGAAGGAGGCAGGGGTTCCCTGCTTCCAGTCCCAAAGCACAGTGCAGGGTTTTGATCTGCCCAGGGAAAGTGAATTCAGCTTCAGAGCAGCCCAAGCTATCTGTATATCAGCCAGGTATTGTTTATCAAGAGAAAAGCCACCAGGGCTTTTCTTTGGCCCAGCAAAGATCGCTTTCAAATCCCTTCAGGGTTTGGGAAAAAGAAGGCTGTTATCTCTAAAAGGTTTCTTTGAGGTCTTGTCTTCTAATGAACTAACAAACGCACGTGCTAAACAAACAAACTCCTCCTGGGGGCATCCCGCAGAGCAGGGGCCAGCCCGCAGGACAACAGGCCTGGCAGTGCCCACGGGGTCACCATGTCCCCAGGGAAGTGGGGACACCACGGCCCCAGCCATGTGGGATAGCTCAAGAGAGCTGGGAGGGACCTGCCATGCCCAGGGCCGCCAAGTGCCAGCTGGTACACGGTGAGGACAAAGGACCAGAGCTGCTCCAAAGAGCTGACAGACCTGGAGGCTTCGAGCGCTGCACTTTTATTTAACCCCTAGGGTTAACCTGAAGTTGGCCAAATTCCTAAAGCCAGGGCTTTTGCCCAGAGCAGCTGTGGCTGCCCTGGCAGTGCCAAGGCCAGGCTGGACAGGGCTGGGAGCAACTCAGGACAGCGGGAGGTGGCTCTGCCCCGGGCCAGGATGGGGTTAAGGTCCCTCCCACCAGGGGCTGAGCCCATGCCGAGAATCGCAGAGGAGATGTGCGCCTGTTGCTGCTGCCCCGGGAGGTCCACCAGCATCACCAGGGGCCTGGCAGAGCGCTCCGTGTGCCGTGAGGGAATTCCAGGGCAACAGCCTGCGTGCACGGACACACGGAACAAGGGGATGCATGGGCACACCTGGGACACACAACACACTGCCCTGCACCAACTGCCGAAGAGGCACGTCCTGCTATCCTGCTGGCACACGGACACACTAAGACACACAGACATACAGAAACAGCCATGGCCATACGGACACACTGCCCTGTCCCACACTGCATTCTGATGCCCCAGAGGCACATCCTGCGTGCAGGCTGCACATGGACACACAGACACAGGGACAGCATGCCGCTGTCTCACATTGCATCCCCGCTGCCCAAGACACACATCCTGCTGCACATGGACAGACACATAAGACAGGCAAGACACACTGCCCTAGCTACCCTGCACCCCACTGCCCCAGAAGGCACATCCTGCCTGCCAGGCTGCACAAGACAACACGGACACAGGGACAGCAGGGACACAGGGACCACAGTGCGCTGCCCTGTCCCACACTGCATCCCAGTGCCCCATGGAGGCACATCCTGCTGCCAGGCTGCACACAGCCCACCATAGACAACACAGACACAGGGACTACAGGGACACACTGCCTGTCTCGAGGGCACTGCACCGCCAGTGCCCCAGAGACACACCCTGCTGCACATAGGACAGACAGACGGACCCACTCGCCCTGCATCCCAGTGCCCGAGGCACAAATCCTGCTGCACATGGACACACGCAGACATTACAAGACACACAGATACACGGACGCAACAGGCACATGGATGCATGGACAACAGACATCATGAACACATGGATCCACACAGCCCTGCCTGTCCGCACACTGCATCCCAGGTGACCCCTGAGCACATCCAGCTGCCAGGCTGCACAACGGACACACAGACAGATTGGACGCAACTGCCCTGCCCTGTCCTGCATCTCATGCCCCAGAGGCGACATCCTGCTGTGCACAGACAACACGGACACAGACACACAGACACATGGACACACACCCTGCCCTGTCCTGCATCCCCACTGCCCAGAGGGCAGCATCCTGCTGCGCAACAGACACCAAGTGACAACAGGACACATGGACATGCAGACACACAGACACACAGCCCTATCCGTGCAGTCGCAGGGCCCCAGAGGCACATCCATGCTGGGCCAGGCTGCACACGGAACACATGAACACAATAAGACACGGATATACGGAACACATGGACACACGGACAACACTGCCTTGTCCCACACTGCACACCCACTGCCCTGAGGCAATGCCTGTGCAGCTGGAAACACGACAACCACAGGACTACAGATACACGGACACAACAGCGCCTGCCCTGTCCTGCATCTCCTGCCCCAGAGGCACATCCTGCTGTGCACAGACACACGGACACACAGACACAGGGACACACTGCCTGTCCCACACTTGGGCATCACTGCCCCAGAGGCACATACGCTGCGCACGAGACCACAAGGACAAAAAGGACACATGGACATGCAGACACACAGACACACTGCCCTATCCTCATCCCGGGCCCAAGAGGCACATCCTGCTGCCAGGCTGCACACGGACACAATGAGCACATAGACACGGATAATACGGAACACATGGGACACACGGACACATGGACATAACGGACACATGGACACACTGCCTTGTCCAGTACAACTGCAGCCCCACTGCCCCAGAGGCACATCCTGCTGCCAGGCTGGACACGGACCACAGACAACAGGGACGCAGCAGACACATGGATTGCATGGACACACAGACACGGCTGCCGCTGCCACTATCCCAGCACTGCAGCCCACTAGCCCCCAGAGGCACATCCTGCTGCAGGCTGGACACGGCCACCACAGACACAGGGACACACAGACACAGGGACAACACAGACCAACATGGATGCATGACACACAGACCTGCTGCCCTGCCCTAATCCCACACTGCACCCCACTGCCCCAGCGGCACAATCCTGCTGCAGGCTGCACAACGGACACACCGGACCCACAGACACATGGACACACATGCCCTGCCCTGTCCCACACTGTATCCCACTGCCCCAGAGGCAACAATCCTGCTGTGCCACAGACCACACATCCTCTCTCAACAC
>NDFG01000118.1:689746-711749 GCA_002167245.1 Sporophila hypoxantha | reverse complement strand
GGTGGAGATGGTCTCATCTGTGGGGCCCGTCGAGCAGGGGTGTTTCCGGGGGATCCGTTAGGAGTCCGCGGAGAAGGGTCTCGGGGGGCCGACCCCCCCCCCCCCCCACAGCTCCATGCCGCGTCGGTGCCCTGGACGGGAAAGGGACCCTGCCGGGGGAGAGAGGGGCAGGAGAAAACTGGTGTGACGCCGGAGGACACCCTCACGGCCGGGCCGCTGCCGCCCCCAAGGAGTGGTTCGGCCTGGCCCGAAAGCCTCTTCCGGGCCCCTCCTGGACGTCTGTGGGGTCACACAGCCACGAGTGACATGATGGCGCTTGCCCCTTCAACCCCACCACAGGCCCCCTCCACTCCCCCTGGAGTGAACCCCTATATCTGGGGGGGGTCGCTCCCTCTAGCCCCTCCTCCCGCAACTCAGCAATCGCGGCGGAAGCTCTCGGAAAGGGGAAGCGAAAAAGATAAGGACCACGGCGGGACCCGAGGGGAATTGCTCACTCTCAGTTTTTTGGGGGGATGTCCCCGGTGGCCACCTCCACCGCTGTTGCGGAGCACCGGGGGCTCAGGGGGCACCCGGACGAGGCCGGCGCGAAGGGAAGGGCCCGCCGGCCGCCATGCCGCAGACGCGCTGGGGCCGAGGGGGGGGGGGAGGCCTCCGAACACCCCCAAATCCGTTCCAGGGCGACCCCCACCAAACTGCACCCCTGGGAGGGAGCCAACTCCCCCCGCCCCCCCTCAAAAAAAAAAAAACCAAAAAAACGGAAGAACAATAAGCGACCCTCCCACCATCGGTGGAGGATGGCTTGGGGCAGTCAGAGGGAGGGGTGCCAGGTCGGCTAGGATTGGGGAAGACAAACCTGGGGGCGGGACCCACTCTGGCGGACGCTGAGGGGTGTGGGGGAACACGGCGATATGGGCACTGCTGAGGGGATTGGGATTTACACTGGGTGTCAGGGATAATGGAGAGATATGCTGGGAATTGCGGAGATGTTCTTTTGTGGAACTGCGGGGTTACTGGGGGATTGGGGAATACTGGGGCGGACTGGAAACTTGTGGGGGCTGGGGAGACTATGGGAATTGGCGGCGATACATAGTGCGGGCCTGGAGACCACTGAGGGTGCGGAGGACTGGGGTGAGGTTGGGGGATACTGGAGGGACTAAGGACTGTGCAAGCGACTACTGAGGGCTTACTCAGGGGTTACTGGGGGGAAACTGGGGAATGGGGGCTGGAGAATACTGAGGACTGGACCACTGGGAAGGACTTTTGGGTGACTGGGAGTACCAGGGACTGGGGGTTTACGGAGAGGGACTGGGGAACTGGGGTACTGGGGTTTGGAGGGATTGGGGGTTTACTGGGCGGTACTGGAAGTGACTGAAGGGCTGGGGGGATTGGAGGATTATTGGGGAGATTACTGGGAAGCATTGGGGACTCGGGGCTGGGACCAACTGGCCCAAAAACTCACTTCCCCGCACCCCCCCGAAACCCGCCCCGGAGCCCGCAAAAACCGACGCTCCGGGGACTCCGCTCCGGACGGGCCCCAGGCGCCACCGGCAGGACCGCGCCCCGGCAGGACGCGCCCCGTCCGTTTCAAAGCGCCCGCTCCGCTGCTGGCGGGAGAGGAGGCCGCGCCCCCTCCGTCGCCTCACGAAACGGAACCGCCGGGCGGCAACGGAGCGGGTGAGAGGCGGAGCGGCGGCGGGGGAGAACAAGGGCTTGAGGAAGAGAACTGCGGGAATCCGGGTATGGAGTACCGAGGGCGCCGAGATTTGTGGGGACCGGAAGAAAGGGCGGCTAGGCACCCGGCGGCGAACATCGGGAGGACATCGGGGGGAGCCAGGACAGAGTGGGGGCACTGGGGTTGACCACTGGTGGTCCCAGGCCCAAGAAGGATGCGGGAGGCACAGGGGGGACCCAGCCCCAGTTGGGGGGCCACTGGGGGAGGATCGGCGGTCTCAGGCCCAGGGCAGGGGGTTGCTCATAGGGGACGCTGGGAGGGTTCAGCCCCTAGCGTCCCGCCTATTGACGGGACACCGGGGGCACCAGGAAGCCCTCGAGTGGGTTGGTGACCCATCTACCCCCACGTTTATGAGCACAGGGTGACCCCTTTCCACCCGCACCCCAAATTGTTTGGGGGCCCAGGGGGTGGTCCCCTTTTCCCCCACTTTTTGGGCTGCGTGGTGATTCCTCTAGCCCAGACCCTTGTGTCCAACAGTGACCCCATTTCCCTGCGGATTTCTGCCCCGATGGCGAGAGACGAGCGGGCAACGCTCTGGATGTGCACCGGGCACGCTCTCGGAAGACCAATTCCATGACCACTGAAGATAACCTACTGGAAAGCAAATTATACCGGCTTGTGCTGCAGCGCGAATTGTGCCCGGAATACCCCTCCAGCGCTTTCCCGGGGAAATTCCCTGCATGTGGACCGCCGGGATCTGCGGCGCAGATCGGCCGCTCTCGACCTCATCCAGCGCTTCCAGCTGCCCCTTGGAAGAGCAAACCCCGGAGGGGAAACGCCCAGGGGAACTAATGGGGACACCCCCAACGTGACGGGGGACCCCACTTCAGGACCATCATCCTGGAGGGATTCCAGCTCCACCTGTGAATTCCCGACGCTTGACAGAGAGGGATTTGAGTGACAGTCGACCAAAAGATTGGGAAGAGAGTGGCGGAGGTGGGAATTCTAATCTAGGGCTGGAGCGGAGCCGGCTGGAGCAGATCCAGGAGGGAAAATCAGAAACAATTCCGTCCTGTGGAGTTTCGAGATGCTGCGGGATTGGCATCGCGGCAGCGACATTGAAGCCCACGGTGTCCCAGTGTCCCAGCTCCTAGCCTGCCTTGAGCATGCACGTATTGATCCCGAAATCCTCGACTTCCTCCGGAACCTCCAGGGGAATTGAGGGACCCCCAAACTCCATTTCTGGGGGAGGGGAGTGTGATATCAAATTCATATAAAATTGGGACCATTCAATGCTGTTTTATTCCATGAGTGTGGAGTTTTAGGATGAAGCACCGAGAACATCCATCTTTACTCCTGATTTAAAGATCCCAGAAGGAAGTCCAGGCTCTGCTCCGCTTCCTCAGGGATGGACGCAGCAGGTTTTGCAGTACTCTCCCAAGAGTTTTTCAAGTACTAACAGATCCTCTTCCCTACAAATTCCAACCTCTGGCGCTTCAAGAAGTCATGGGAATGTCAGGAGAGTCACAAGGCCACGACATCCTGATCCCAGAGTCCACAAACTCCTCTGGAGCTTCCAGGGGAATTAAGGGACCCCCTACGCCCCAAACCCTATTTTGAGGGTGGGGTTATATCAAATTATTATCAGATCAGGACCATTAAATACTGTTTTATTCCATAAGTGTGGAATTTTGGGGTCATTTCCAATTTGGGATGTGGGGAGGGAATCAAGGCTCTGCTCCTCTTCCTCAGGGATGGGGGGAAGGTTTTGGGGTTTTTCACAGGGGTTTTTGGGAGTGCTCACAGATCCCATCCCAATTCCTGTATCTCATCCAGGAAGAAGTCCAGGTCCTGGCGGGTGACAGCAGGATTGGTGATAATCTGCCGGAAGAAGTTGACGTGGCATCCTTGGGGTTGGTATCCCACCATCATGGAGCCCCTCCGGATCATCTTTTCCTTGATGGCTGGGGCCACCTAGGGGGAAACACCATTTCAGGAGGATTTTGTTTTTCTTTTTGGGTGATTTTTTGGGGATTTGGAAGGCTGTTGTTGGTGGGGGGAATTTGGAATTCTGGGCTCACCTTTCCCAGTTTGTCCCAGAATTCTGGGGAGTTCTCCTGGCCCCGCAGGCTGGGTGGGATGAACCAGAAGCAGAGGTTGATAAATTCCGGCTGCAGGAAGAGGAAGAGGAAGAGGAAGAGGAAGGAGATCGTGGCCATTCACCCAATTCCCAGAATCTGATAGGGATTCGGACTGCCAGGAATTCAGCCATGTGTATTTAATTGTCTGGAGTTGGAACCTGCAGGATTTAATCCTCCAGGATTTAAACCTCTGGGATTTCAACCCCTGGGATGATTTCAATCTGTGGAGTTCCAAATGCCAGGATTTCAGATCCTGGGATTTAAACCTCTGGGATTTGTCCTCAGGGATTAAACCTCCAAGATTTAAACTTCTGGGACAATTCAAACCTCTGAGATTTCAGACTCTGGGATTGAGAACTCTGGGATTTAAACTTTGGGGATTCAAACCTTTGGGATTAACCCGCAGGGAGTTTAAACCTTCAGGATGATTTAAACCTGTGGCATTCCAACCTCCAGGACTCTTAGGTGTCCATATCCCCCATCCTACATTCCACCATCACCCTTACCTCCATCACCAGCTGGAATCCCTCCCTCCTCTTCATCTGCTCCAACAGRTACCTGGGGAGAGCAAAGGGGTGAAGCCAAGTTTGGGAGGGTGGAGGGTCCCCCTGATCCTGGGGCTCACCGAGTGGCACCGAATGCCCGCTCCACACGCTGTGCCAGCCCCCGGGTCCCCACAGCTTTCCAGAGGATCCAGAGCTTGAGGCCGTCAGCGCGGCGGCCGCACTGAGGGCTCTTGTCCCCTGTGTCCAGGGACACGTCGTAGAACTTGTCCCGCTGGAACAGGTACGAGGCCCCCACGCCATGGCAGCGCTGCAGGAGCCCCTGGGAGGGGCAGGGGGCACCAAAATTAATGAGGGGGCCCGGGAGGCATCCTAGGGGCACGAATTCAGGATGGGGGGCACCTACGGAGCTGTCACGGAGCAGGAATGCCGAGCACTGCAACCCCACCATCAACAGCTTGTGGGGGTTCCAGGTCACTGAGTCAGCTCTGGTGGGGGGGAACAGCACAGTTTGGGGGGGCCCTGTGGGGAAAAAGGGTATCCCCAAAAGCTCAGAGGGTGGGTGGGAGTCTTTTGTGGGGGTAGGGGGAGGGACGCACCTCTGGATGCCGGCAAGGAGATGAYGGAGTCGGGGGGACAGGAGGGCGCTGCCCCCCCATGCTGCCTGCAGGAAAAAGGGAGATCAGCACCCACAGGGGGACCCCCGAGGCCCCCCCAGCCAAGCACCCCCGAACTCACGTCCACATGCAGCCACAGCCCGTGGCGGGCACAGACATCAGCAATTGCATCCAGCGGGTCGAAGGCGCCCAGGACAGTGGTGCCACTCGTAGCACACACAAAGAGGGGCTCCGAGCCCTGGGGGGGATTAGGGAGCGGTCTGGGGGTATTGGAGGGTGCAGGGGGCATGGAAGCGGGTAGAGGGCAGGGGAGCACAGGGAGTCAAAGGTGGCCCAGGATGGTGGCACAGAAAACGAAGGGGATCTGAGCCCTGGGTGGGCATTTGCGAGGACTTTGAAGGGTCTCAGGAGGAAGGCTGGGGGGGCTGGAGGATACAGGGGGACATTGGGGGTGCAGGAAATGCGGTACAGAGAACTTTGGGGCACACAGGGGACTGACTTTAAGGGGGGACAGGAGTTCTGGCAAGGACAGGAGACATTGGGCGCATTGAAGAATTGAAGAGACAGTGGGGGAGCATTGGAGGACATTCAGGTTATTTGGGGGGACATTGGGGAGATTTGAGGAGACATTGGGGGACATGGAGGGTGGTTTGTGGACATGGGAAGGGCTTTGGGAACATTGGAGAGGCATTGGGGACTTAGAAGGGGACACAGGGACTTTGAGGGAGCTTTGGGATCACTGGGAAGGCCGTTGGGGATACTGCGGAGGCATTGGGGAGTTTGAGGGACTTTGAGGTGTGCAGCCTCTCCTGACCTCAGCTTTCACCCTCTGGATCTCCTTCTCCAGCTCTTCCGGGATCATCTTCCCCCTGAAGGGAAGGGATAGGGATGGATACATGCAGGAATCCCCTGACCTGGGGTCCCTTGGGACCTCCCAGCACCCACCTCTCATCTGTCCGCACCAGGTGAACATTGTCCGTGCCAATTCCCAGGAGAGCAGCTCCTTTTAGGATGGAGTAATGGCTCTGGGCAGGAGAACAGGTATGGGACTGGGGGGACCCCAGGAACCAGATCTGGGGTAATCTCAGGGACCAGACTTGGGGTGACCCCATGGACCAGGTTTTGAGGTAACCTCAGTGACCAGGTTTTGGGGTGACTCCATGGATCAGGTTTAGGTCAACCTCCAAGGATCAGCTTTGGGACGACACCAGGATCAGGTTTTGGGATGACCCCAGGTGACCCCCTGGATCATGTTTTGTGGGGATCCCAGCAATCAGATTAGGAGTGACCCAGGGGATCAGGTTCGGTGTGACCTCAGGGGGCCACATTTGGGATGACCCCAGGAATCAGGTTTTGGGATGACCCCGGGCATAAGGTTTGGAATGACCCATGGATTAGAATTGGGATGACTCTCAGGGTTAGGTTTTGGAGTGACCTCGAGCCCCCACTCTCACCTCCTGGGATGCAAACAGGCCCAGGCGAGGCAGGGCCCAGTTCCCTCTGCTCCGGCTCTCCGGGAAACGCTGGAATCGCGCCACATTCATGGCCAACATGTTGGACATAGAGCCCCCTGCCCAGGACAGGGACCTCTGTTTCACCCCCAGGGCACCATGGACAGGCTTCCAGGGGCAGAGGGAGGACAGGGATACCCCTCGGGAAGGGTCTGGGTTACCAGGAGCGAAGATCCCATCGCCGCTGCTCCACCYCACGAGCTCCCRGAGCTTGGTCAGGACCTGCTCCTCCATCAGCACCAGCACTGGGGCCACTTCATATGTGTACCTGGAAGGGCCCAGCAGGAGTCGGGCGGTTCCCCTCCCCCTGAAACCTCAGAACCCCAAACAACTTCCCCCAGAGCCTCAGCACCCCAAAACCCTCCCCCCAGAACCCCCCCGTCCATCAGCACCAAMACTGGGGGCTAGATCAGGGGAGTCAGCACAGGGTTTTGGCAGGTCCTTTCTCATTTGGGCTCCTCAACACCCCCAAAACCCTCCCTCCAAACCTGAGCACCCCAAAATCCTCCCCCCAGCACCTCCCACTCCATCAGCACCAGGGGCTCCTTGCAGGTGGATCTGGGGGAGGGGAGGGTCACGGCAGGTTTTTGAGGGGTCTCCCCACCCGCCAGCCCCCCTTTGGGAGTGTCGGCGGCTCACGGGCTCGTGTTGAGGGTCTCGGTGAGGAACCGGCCAGCCAGGGCATGGTGGTCCAGCCCTGAGAAAAGCTGGTTGAAGAACCGGGGATGACCTGGGGGGGAACACGTTGGGGACAGAGGGTGGTCAGGAGAGGACATGGGGGGGTGGACAGAAAGAGATATGGAAGGGGATAGGGGGAAATGGGGCGGAACATGAGAGGGTTGGGGATGGCACATGGCGGGTGGGACACGGGAAGAATAAGGAAGGGAAGGACCTGGGAGGTTCAGAGAGGTCATGGCAGGGTCATCAGGAGACTGGGGAGAGAGGAGGAGGACATGAAGGGCAGAATGAGGGGGTGTGAGGAGATGGGAAAATGGGGGGGCAGGGGGGATATAGGGGAATCAGGGGAGACACAAGAGGGACATGGAGGATGGGGGGACATGAAGGATTGGGGGTGGGTAGAGAGGGAACAGAAGGGACATGGGAGAGTTGGGGGTACATGGGGAGGGTCAGGGAGTGGATGCAGGGGGAAATGGGGGGGCACAGGGGCAGTCAAGCGAGACACAGAAGATCGGGGGGACATGGAGGAGAACATGGCAGGGACCACAATGTTTGACACTGGGAGGCACCAGGGGCCACACTGGGAACCGCTGGGCTGAAGTGAGAGCTGCCGTGCCAAACGGAGTTTGTGAAGGGCTAAACTGGGAGGCACTGGGCCTGCCCTGGGGCTGTACTGGTGTGCACTGGTGTGTACTGGGAGCGCACCAGTGCGGACGCTGAAGCGCAGCACGTCCCGGCAGCGCTGCAGGAGCCGCTCCTGCCCCTCCCCGTCGCTCCGCAGCTCCAGATCCAGCAGGTCCCRCAGCTCCTGCGGCTCCTTCCAGTCACACACCTGGGAAAGCGCTGGGAATGACTGGCAGGGACTGGGAAAGGGACTGGAAACTGCAGGGGGAATGGGCTGGGAATGATGTTGAGAATGGGCTGGGAATGGAAACAAGACTGGGAATGGGACTGGGACTGGAGCCAGGAACCAGAATAGGAATGGGACTGGCATCGGAGCTGCAAACAGAATGGGGAATGGGAATGAGAATGGGGCTGGACGTGGGACTGTAAATAGGACTGGAAATGGAAACAAGATGGGGAACGAGACTGGAAATGAGAATGGGACTGCAACTGGGACTTACTCTCATTCCCAACCCCAGTGCCACTCCCAGTCCTGTTCCGAGTATAAGATTGGGAAGGGGACTCGGAATGGGAACAGGACTGGAAATGGGAAGGGGACTGAGAATGGGATTGGGAATGGGATTAGCCGTTGGAATAGGGGTGGAAGTGGGATTTGTACTAGGAACAGGATTGGGAATGGGACTGGAAGTGGGTTTCAGAATGGGAATAGGACTGGGAAAGGAGCAATATTGTGACCCTCACCCCCTTCCATGTCTGCTTCCAGTCACACGCACCTGGGAATGACTGGGAATAGGATTGGGAATGACTGGGAATGAGAATGGGATTGGGACTGGAACAGGGAATGACTGRGAACAGGACAAGCAATAGGGACAAATCGGGAACCCCACCCCCTCCCAGGGGGCTCCTTCCAGTCATGTACCTGTGGGGACAGGAATGGGATTGGGATTGAGAATAGTACTGGAAAGAGGAATAGGATGGGATGGGACTGGGGACCCTCCCCTCCCGAGTGCCCCAGTGTCCCAACCTTCTGTGTCACATCTGTGCTCTTCCGCACGCCCTCCTCCAGCAGGATCTGGAACACTTCCTGCAGGAATTCCTCCCCAGCGGCCGTGTCCAGGCCAGGACATTCCAATGGGATGCTGTCCCCAACCCCAGAGGGCTCAGCCATGGCAGGAGAACACAGGGAGACCCCGAAGTGCAGCGGGAGGGACCCTGGAATCAGCAGCAGGTGGCAGGGGTGGGGGATCCCAGGATGAGYTTCTCCTGGAAGGAGATAATCTTGGGATAAAGTGATCCCGGGACAAGGATCTCCTGGGATAAGGCGGTCCCAGAACGAGGTGATTGTGGGACAAGGATCTCCTGGGATAAGGTGATCCCAGGCTGAACTTCCTCCTGGGATGAGGTGCTCCTGGAATAAGGCTCTCTCAGGATGAAATTCTCCTGGGATACGGTGGTTCCAGAATGATGCTGTTCTTGAATGAGGTAGTTCTGGAACAGGATGATTGCAAAATTAGGTGTTCCCAGGATGGGTTTCTCCGGGCATCAGGCTCTCTGGGCTCACCTCTCCTCTCACCTCTGCCAGCTGGAATTTTCCAAGATCATGTGCTGCCAGGAACAGGTTCTCCTGGGATTAGGTGATCCTGGGACCAGATGATCCTAGAATTAGGTGCTCCCAGGAGAAGCTTGTCCTGGATCAGGCTCTCCTAGATCAGGCTTTCCCAGCTCCTCTCTCTTCCCTCCCGAGGATGGAATTTTTCTCTGGTCACGTTGCCAGGGGGCAAGGAGCAAAGTCCAGGACTCGGGAAGGAGCCCTGGAGGGTTCTGGGGACAGGGGGCAGGGTTAGGACTGTGTCCCCGGATGTGTGGGAAGAGTGGTGACCCCATATGACCTCCCACTCCCAGTGTCCCCACAACCCATTCCCAGTGTGGCCCCCACCCATTCCCAGGGTCCCCAAACTTATTCCCATTGTCTCCCCTGTCCCCAGTGTACACCCCACCTGTCCCTAGTGTCCCCCCATCACCCCCAGTGTGTCCCCCCACCAGTGTTTGGTGTCGCCCATGTCCTGTGTGCCCACACCCATTCCCAGTGCCCTTCATTTCTAGTGTACCCCAAATCCCAGTGCTCCATTTCCAGTATCCCCCTCGTTTCCCAGACGCCACGGGGGGACCCAGTACCGGCCCCGTGGGGGTGGGGAGGGACAAAAAGTGGGGCAGAGGAAAGGGGCAGACCAGCCCCTAAGAGGAGTCACGGTGGACACCCCAAGGGAAGGGGTAGGAGTGAAGGGGGGGCCCAAAGCGGGGTTGTATTAGTGGGTCCCCAAGGGTATGTCGCGAGTGGGGGCCGCGGGGCGGGGCGCCGGCGGAGGATTGGCGGGTGGGAGGGGGTCGGGGTTGGGGTCGGGCCGTAGTGGGTCCCGCTCGCGGTGAGTCAGGGGGGATCGACGGGGGGTGCGACCCTCCCTGGGTGGGTCCCTGCCCTGGGGAGGGTCGGGGGCTCTCGGCGGGGTCCAGGCCGCGCCGTTGCCATGGTAACTCCCCCTCCCCAGTATGGCGGCGCAGTACTCGCCCTCACCCCGCCGCCTTGCGCATGCGCACGGTAGCCCGCACTTCCGCCAGGCGCCCTGCGGCCCCGGAAGCGGCGGCGGGGGCGGGGGCTTCCGGTTCCGGGTGTCGGCGGCGGGGGGGCGGCGGGGCCGGGCTCGGGCGGTCGGAGCGCGGAGGGGCTGCGGCAGGTACGGATCGACCCCCCCGTGACACCCCCTGCGAGCCTCTCTGGCACCCTCGGGGCCGCCCGGACCCCGCCCGGCACCGGGGCGCCGTTCCCACGGGGGTGGGGGGAGGGGAACGGGCTCGGGGTGGGAGGGGGATGGGGAGGGATTGCGGGGAGGTCCCTAACAAGAGAGGCGGCCCCGATCCCCGGTGGGGCCCCTCCCGGCGTGACCCTCCCCAGGCCTTTCTCCGGTTGTGACCCCCCCGGTATCTCTGCCCCGCTGTCCCCGGGGTCTCCCTAGTGTGTCCCATCCCCTCCGTGCCCTCCCCCTCCCCGCTCACCCCCGGGTGTGACGCCCCCCCCGGGACTTGGTGATCCCCCCCGTGTCACCCCCCGACCCCTCCAACCCCCGCAGGTTACGGGCACCCTCGGGATCCCCCGGAACCGTCCCCACGCCCACCTCCCGCTCCCCAGAGTCACCCACCCCCGGGACCCCCATTTTCCCCCTTCCCCTTCCCTTTCAGGAATGTCCCCCCTCAGTGCCATCCTGTCCTGGGACACCCCCCACATTCCTCGCGGCGTGTCCCTGTTCCCCCCCTGGCTGCCACCCCGAGGTCCTCTTCAGTCCCTTCCCTGACCCCCTCCGGGCCCCCCTCTGACCCCTTTACCTGCCTTTCCCCCAGGCGGATCCCTCTGGATTCAGCTCCGTCCCTGCAGATCCAGCACCCGCCCGGCTCGGGGGGTCCCGGCTTTGGGGGGGAGCCCGGCCCTGTCTTCCCCCCCTTCCTGCCCCAGTGGCCCCCTCGGGAGGAGGAAGAGGAGGAGGAGGAGGAGGAGGAGGAGGAGGAGAAGGAATGGCGGCGCCGTGGCGGGTACTGGAGCCCGCCCAAAAATCCATAAAAATTTACTGATCCCACCTTTTCTTACCCCAAACGAGCTTTACCTGGGCGAGAAGTAAGGCCAAAGGCTCCCACAGCATGGCTCAGGTAATGAGCCCCCACCCCCTGCATCCTGACACCCCCAGGCCCAGGAATTTGGGGGAACAACGGCCCCAAAAAATGGGAAAAGGGAAAGAAGAGGGGAGAGAGCTGGAGCTTCCCTCCCCCTGCACCAGGGTGGGGGGTGCCTCCCCATCCCCCCATCCTGCTTCAGGGGATATCACAGGATTATCCCTGTTTTCCTCAAGATTATCCTGATTTTCCCCAGAAATACCCTGAATTTTCCCCTTAGCCCTGAGGGCCTGTGAGGCCTCAAAAAAGGAGGTTCAAGCTGCCCCTCAACACGTGGACTCTTCCCAAACTTCCACAGTATTATCCCAAATTTTTCCCCTGATTATCCCAGTTTTCCCCAGGATTTCCCAAATTTCCTCAGTAGCCTTTAGGGCCCCAGTAAAGGCAGGTCAGTCATTCAGTAGATGGTTTGGGGGTGTCTTTGCCTCCCCCCACCTTCCCCTCCCCACTTTTGTGGTTTTTCCAGAGTTATTCCTGAATTCTCACAGTTTCTTCTGGAATTGTCCCAGTTTTCCCTGGGATAATCCAAATTTTCCCCAGGATTATATTGAAATTTCCTGTTATCCATTAGATTCTCTCTAGGCTTGAAGAAGTTTTTCCAACCCCAAACACACCCTGGGGTCTTCCCAGAGCTACCCCAGGATTATCCCAGTTTTCCCTGGTATTCTCTCAAAATTGCCTCTCATTTATCCTGAATTTTCCTTGTGATTATCCCAGTTTTCTCCAGGATTTCCCAAATTTCCCCGGTAGCCTTTAGGTCCTGTCAGGCCTCAAATTTGGGGTTCAGCGCTCCCCAAAATCTCCTTCTCTTGGGCTCTTAACAGAATTATTCAGGAATTACACCAGATTTTCCTCATAATTCCCCATTTTTTCCCTGAGATTATCCCCTAATTTCCCATTAACCCTTAGGTCCCAACAGGCCTCAAAAAAGGGGGTTCATCCTCCTCCATTCCAAGTTTTGGGTTCTTCCCATTTTGCCATGGGTTTATCTCACTTTTCCACAGGATTATCCCGAAGTTGCTGCATAATTCCCTTGAATTTTCCCATTTGACCTTAAATCCTCATTGGGCTGAAAGAAGAGGGTTCAACCCCCTCTGTTCCACTTCAGGGTCTTCTCAGAACTATTCTGGGATCATCCCAAATTTCCCCTGACATCATCCCCAAAGCTTCCCCAGATTATCTCAAACTTCCCTTGACATCATCCCAAAGTTTCCCCAGAACTTCCCTCAAGATCATCCCAAATTTCCCTCGAGATCATCCCAAAGTTTCCCCAGATTATCCCAAACTTCCTCGAGATCATCCCAGAGTTTCCCAGGATTATCCCAAATTTCTCTCGAGATCATCCCAGAGTTTCCCCAGGATCATCCCAGAGTTTTCCCAGATTATCCCAAAGCTCCCATCAGGGCCCAGAAGCAGGGGCTGCTGCTCCACCCCCCTGCAGGGTGCCCCCCGGTGTTCCCGGGCTGATCCTGGGGCTCCCTCCCTGTTCCAGGCGAGTCTCCTGGCCTGCGAGGGGCTCTCGGGCGTCTGCCTCGTCCCCACCGTCGCCAGCAAGAAGATGATGCCCAAATCCGGTGGGAAACAGGACGGGAACCGGGAACGGGGCTCCAGCCCTGACCTCCTGGTACGGAGTGGGAATCCCTGGCTGGGATCTGGCACCTTCCATGGGGGATCCCACCTTTCACTGGGGGATTTCGCCCTTAATTTGGGGGTTTATGCTGTCAGTCTGGCTTTTCCCACCTTTAATTTGGGGCTTTCCTGCTTTAATTTGGAGTTTTCTACATTTAATTTGAGTATTGCTGCACTTAATCTGGGGGTTTCCACTTTTAATTTGCTTTTTCTATGTTTAATTTCTTTTTTTCTGGCTTTTTTGGGGGTTTTCCAACTAATTTTTTTTCCTGCTTTAATTTGGGCTATTCTGCCCCAGATTTGGCATTTCTACCTTTAATTTGCCTCTTCCTCCTTGAATTTGAATTTTTTCTCCTTGAATTTGAGGTTTTCTCCCTTTAGTCATCCTTTTCTATATTTTATTTGACCTTTTCCACTTCTAATTTGGCTTTTTCCTCCTTTAGTTTTCCTGCTTTAGTTTCATTTTCTGACTTCTCGTTTGACCTTTTTCTGCTTCAATTTAGTTTTTCGTCCTTTCATTTCCTATTTCCGGCCCTTACTCGATTTTCCTTCCTTCACTTGCCCTTTGCTTTCTTTTATTGGACTTTTTCTCCTTCATTTGGATTTTTCCTCTTTTATTTGGTCTTTTCCTGCCTCAGATTTTCCTGTTCTAATTCCATTGTTTCCCCTTCAATTCCATTATCCCCCCAACCTCCCCATTCCCTGCTCATCCTCAACCCTCCCTCCCCAATTTGCTGCCCCAATTTACCCTCCCTAATCCCCCCATCCCAATTCCTGTCCCCCAATTCCTGCTCCCCAACCTGCCCCAATTCCTTCTTGCCCAATCCCCCATTCCCAATCCATCCTCCCCAATTCCTGCCCCCTTCCTAATCCCTGGTCCCTCCATCTCCCTTTCCCAAATGCCCCCTGGTTCCTTCCCCCTTCCCAACCCCTCCCCCATCCCCCCATCCCAATTGCTGCCCCCCAATCACCCCTTCCCAAACCCCTCCCTGACAATTCCTGGACCCTCAATCCCCTCTTCCCAATCCCCTCTCCCCAATTCCTGCCCTGCCTCCCAATTTCTGCCCCCCAAACCCCCCTTTCCAACCCCCACCCCAATTCCTGCCTCCCCAGTCCCTCCGCCAGGACCCCGACAAGCCCCGTGCCCGCAAGGACGATGATGCTCCTGAGGCCTCCAACCCCAAGAAATCCATGAAAAAGGCAGGTCCCCTCCCCCAGCGGGGGTTCCCCCGTCAATTTTGGGGTCTGGGGGGGGTCGGGGGCCATTTCGGGGGCCGCTGACACCCCCTCGCCCCCCCGGCAGCGCCGCAAGCGGGTTCCCGGCGCCGAGGGACCCCCGAGCTCCTCCCGCCGAGGATCCCAGGTTTGCCGCCGCGCCGCACGAGGAGGAGGAGGAGGAAGACAATCTCCCAAACTCCGGCAGGCGCAGGACGGCCGGGAGGGGGGATTTGGGGGGGCTGCTGGGGGTCCCCCCGGCTCTGAACCCCCAAATTCCCCCCATTTCAGATGGTGGTGATTGAGCAAAATGGCTCCTTCCAGCTCAAGAACTTCATCTGTGACCACTGTTTCGGCGCCTTCCGGAGCAGCTACCACCTCAAACGGCACATCCTCATCCACACCGGTAATGAGCCCTCGTTAATAAGCAGCCCCCCCACCTCCCCCTTCCACCGCTAATGAACCCTCGTAAATGAGCAGTCCCCCCAGCCCTTCCCTCACTAATTCCCGGCCGGAATTCCAGGGGAGAAGCCGTTCGAGTGTGACATGTGCGACATGCGCTTCATCCAGAAGTACCACCTGGAGCGGCACAAGCGCGTGCACAGCGGGGAGAAGCCCTACCAGTGCGAGCGCTGCATGCAGGTATTCCCGGAGAATTCCCGTGGGAATGGGCAGGGCCCCCCGCCATCCCCAGCGCCACCGCCAGAGCTGACCCCGCCTTGTCCCCGCAGAGCTTCTCCCGCACGGACCGGCTGCTCCGACACAAGCGCATGTGCCAAGGCTGCCAGACCAAGACCCCGCCTGACTCCCAGCTCCTGCTGTGAAAATCTGGGAATACCGGGAAGTTCAGGGGGTGCGGGAGGGGGGTGTTTCTTCCTGCACCCCCCCACATCACCATGCTCTGCCTCACCTGGATTTCTCACCCCTCTAAGGATGGGGAAGAATGCGAGCGCTGCCAGCATGAAAAAAACTCGGATCGTTCCTGCCCTCCAGCCTAAAAACTTGGATTATGATCCCAAAAATCCTCCTGGAATCTTCAAGTGGCCCCCCCCTGCCATCGTTATACCCCTGAATCCATCCCTCCCCCTCTTATAGGAAAGACTGGGAACCCCCAAACTGCCTGAAATCCCGGTGGATCCGGGATGCCTGTGCACAGGTAGGAGGGTCCCACTGGGAACAGGAGCATCTATCCCTCTCTTCTGTGGGAAAAGGAGGAAAACTGAAGATGTTGGGGGGGTGCCTCAGCTTGGGGGAGTGCACCCCCTTTTTTTTTTTTTTTTTTTTTGGAAGATAGGAAAAAAAAAGGAATTTGGGGGCCCCCCCTTGAGTGGTGCATCCTGTGGGACACTCAACAGCACTTCCCATTTCCTCTGGAACTCCTTCAGATTTTGGGGGGCTTCCCCTACTTCCACATAGTTTTGGGGTGCTGCCTATGTCCCCCCATGCTGGGAGGTCTACGCCCTAGGTGGAAGCGAGGAAGGGGGGGCAAGGGGACCCCAGTTTCTGGGAAACCCTGCTCCAAGGGAAAGGAAAACCCCTGGATCGGGGCAAGGCAAGGGGGGCAGGAGCAGCCCCTAAAGACCACGAGGTGGGCCCTGCTCTTCCCCCGTCACAGACTGCTCCAAGGAGCAAGAGAGATGAGTTTGCGCCCACCCATTTTTGTGCCCTGAACCCCCTTTCTGGGCCTGCAGGAGTTTTGGGAGGGGCCCAAATTTTGGGRACCTCCCCCAATGACACTTCAAGAAGAACTTTGGCTCTGCTGAGCCCATTCCCCCAAATTTGTGGGGCCCAGGGGGGCAGTTCGGGGGCTCCGGCAGGGTTGGGGTGCTGGGGGAGGTTGGGGGATTCTGGTGGGAGAGGTGGGGGGAGGAAACTCCAGGGCCCCTCACCTGCGAGGGCTCCCAGCCCCCTCACACCCCCTGGCTTCATTTTTGGGGTGTTTTGCTGGGATTTAGGGTTTAATACAGTTATTTTGCTATGGGGGGGTAGCGGGGTGCAGCCCTAGGGGGGGGCGGGGGGGTCACTTTTAAACTGTAGATTTTTCTAAGGGTCCCCAAATTTTGTGTCCCCCCTTTCCACTGTGTCCCCCCAGTTTCCCCCTCCACTGTGTGTCCTCCCTCCTCCTTTAGGGTTTATTTAAATAAAAACTTGGGTTTTTGCTTTTTTTAACCCCAAATTTAAGTCCTTTGGGGGAGTGAGGGGGGACCCCAGAACCCACTCATGCCAAAGAAAGTCAGGGGAGGTTACATTGGGACTATGGGGGATTTAAATTGGGGAGGGGCGCAGAGGTGTCCCCTCTTTATAGCTAGGGGGAGTCCCCGGGTGCCCCTCTTATTCTGGGGGGTCCCCCCAATTGGGGAGGAGTCCTCAAGTAGCCCCTTTGTCCCTGGAGGAGTCTCTAAGTCAGAAGGGACCCCAGGTGCCCCCCCCCCGACCCCCATACCCCAGAGGTGTTCCCTCACCTCAGGGGGGTCCCAAGGTTCCCCTCTCCCCCCAAGTTCCCTGTACAGCCCCCCCCCAAATTCATGACCCCCCCCCCAAAATTTCCATAACTTTATTTTGCAAAAATAGAAAAGTCCCGTGTCCCCCCGAGCGCGGGAGGGGGTGGGTGGGCTGTAAACATGGCAGGGGGGCCCCCCAAAAAGGGGGGAATTAGCAGGGTGCAGCAGCGGGGGGGGGGCCCTGTACTGAGGGGGGCCCGATGTAAACGCAGAGGAATAAATAGGGGTGAAAGTGCAGCCCCGGGGGGGCCCTTCTGTGTAGTGTAACAGGCTCCCCCTGAGGGCTCTGCACCCCCGCATTCGGGGGGCAGTTGTAGGGGGGCCAGTAAGGCCGGACCCTACAATCCAGCCAGGCTGGGGGTAACAGAGATTTGGGAGGGCAGTTGGGTCTGGGGGGACCCCCAGGATTTTGGGGTCACCCTATGGCTTGACCCCCCCCCCGAAATGGGGGGGGTTTGTGAGGGTCACCTTGTGTCCCCCATCTTTGGTCTCTGTAGTGTTTGGGGGGGACACCAGGGGAGGGCAGTTTTGGGGTTTCCCTCCTCACCCCAACAGCATCAAAAAAGCAAAACCCACAAGCAGCCCCCTGCCAATATAAACAGTGTGCCCCCAGATTTGGGGGGTAGGATGTCCTGGGGGAGAAGGGGGGTGTGTTCCCCCTCACAAATCCACTTGTGTCCAATAAATAAACCATGGGGGGGCAGCGTGGGAGTGTCAGGCATTAATTTGGTGGGGAGGTGCTGGGGCCCCCAACTCTCCCTCCCCTCACAGTCCCCCCAGTACAAGGGGGGGGTGGCAGCAGGGTCTGAGGGGGCTTTGGCGTGAAGCTGAGGTTTGGGGGGCGCCCCCAGACTCCCCCAGCTTAAGGCAATAGCTTTGCTCTGTCAGTCTCTGCCCCCTTCCCCAAATTCAGGGGGGGGCACTTTGGGGAGCTCCCCCTCCCCAGAGCAAAAGGGAGGAGGAAGGCAGCTTCCCTGGAAGGCAGCTCTGAATGTCCCACCCCACTGGGGACAGGTTTTGGAGATCCCCCCGAGCTGGGGGGGCTATGGGGATGTGGAGGGGCCAGGGGGACTGTCCTGGGCAGCAGGAGGGTCTGGGGGTGAGTGGGGGGCATCCCCCCCCACTTCGGTGAAGATTTCAGGGTTCTCCAGCATTTCCCGGATCAGGGGGGGCATTGGCCCCGGGATCTCCGTGCGCAGGGTGATGGCTCGTTCTGCCCCTGGGGGAGCCAAAATGTCAACACCCCTGAAGGCCGTGGGCCCCTCCTGAGAGATGGAACCCCCTTTCAAAAAAGGAGCTTCAACACCCTCTCAAATTTCAACTCCCRCCCAAAACCCTGAACCCCCAAAACCCTGGACCCCTCCAAGACCTTGAACACCTCCAAAATGAGCTTCAGATGCTGCAAAGCCTTGACAAGCCCCACAAGAGATTGAATCTCCCCCTGAGGCTTTGAATCCCACCCAAAAATGAACTTTAATGCCCTCCCAAATATCAACAGTCCCCAACTTTCAAAACCCTGCAAAAGCTTCAATGCCTTCGAAACCTTGAACCTCCCCAGATACCCTGAACAACCCCAAAATGAGCTTCAACCCCCCCCCCCCCAAAAACCTTGAAGCACCCCCAGGACCTTCAACTGTGCCTCTCTGAGAGCTTCAAATCCTGTGGTGCCAGGGGCAGGTTTGGGGGTGTCCTGATGGGTTTTGGGGTCCTGGGACAGTTTGTGGGTTGCTGCCTTTGGTGGTGACTTTGAACAGCGTTTGGGAAGATCACTGTGGCTAGGGGGTTTTGGGGGAATCCCAAGGGGGTTTGGGGGGTTCTGGGGTCCCGGCAGGGTTGCCGCAGTTTGGGGGGCCCTGGGGATCTGGGGATTGCTCACCCTTGGTGCTGATGCCACGCAGGTCAGTGATTTTGAGCAGCATCCGGGGGAAACGCTGAGGCTGCCACGGGCGCCGGCGCCGGGCATAGACCCGGAGAGCCTCGAGCAGCGGCTCCTGCAGCCGCTCCACGCGCCGGGGCTGCTCCAGCTCCATCCGGTCTGGGGAGAGAGAGACACCACCTGCATAGACATTGTCCCCATTTCCCCCGTCCCTGTGTCCCCATGTCCCCACATGCCCATCTTCTGTCCTAGAGATCCCCCTGTTCCCCCAGTATCCCCTCATGTCCCCACCTCCACAGCTGAGCGGCCACAACTCAGTCCCACGTCCCCATGTCTGCCATAGCCCTGATATGCTCCCACATCTCTGCAATGTCCCCCAAAACCTCACCCTGACAGATGAGGCAGATGGCACTGAGCAGCCCTGGCTCAGTCCCCTGTCCCCCCCATTCCCCCATGTCCCCCATGTCCCCACCCCCACAGATGAGGCAGATGGCACTGAGCAGCCCGGTCTCGGTGTCATCAAGCTGCAGCGGCAGCAGCTGCCCCGCGAAGGCGAACACGAGGTCGGTGAGGGGCCCGAACCCCGCGTTGTGCATCTGGGTCCGGGTCAGCGTCAGCCCGTCCGAGAACGTCATCGTGTCCTGCTCCGGCGTGTAGCGGGTGCAGATCCGCAGCATCTGCAGGGCAGGGACCCCAAAATCACCAAGGGGCACCACAACACATCCAGGGACACAAAAAATCCACCCAGGGTCAGCCCCTCCCATCACTGTGTCCTGCTCTGGAATGAAGCAGGTGCAGATCCACAGCATCTGCAGGGCAGGGACCCCAAAATCCACCCAGGATCTGCCCATCCTGGAGCATTGTTGTGTCCTGTTCTGGCTCTGCCACAGGACAGACACAGCACTGGGTGGGGGTCGGGGTCAGGGACACCCCAAAATAGCCCAAGGTCACAAAAAGCACCTAAGGGACCCTAAAGTTTCCCACCAAGTGATCCTTAAACCCACCCAGGCCCTCCCAGGAGACCTCCCAGCCCCTCTCCAGGACATCTGTCTGTGGGGTGGCAAGGTCAGGACCATCGTGGACCACCCCAAGGAGCCCCTAAGCCCCCTGAGGAGCCCCCCCAAGCCTCACCAGGATGTCGAGGCAGGCAGCCTTGAGCAGAGTGATCTGGTCGGCCATGCTGAGCCCCGTGAAGCCTGGGAGCCTCTTGGCAAACTCCACGATCTTGATGATGCACTTGGTGGCCAATTCGCTGAACTTGTCCCACAGCCCCAGGTCCAGCTGCACCCGGTGGTCAGCGCTTGAGTTCTGGGGTCACGGGGGGGCCACGGCTGTTAGGGGACTGTTCAGGAGCCCCTGGGACCCCCTGGAACCTCTGGGACCCCAACCCCAGCGCCCTGAACTTGTCCCACAGCCCCAGGTCCAACCAGTGGTCAGTGCTCAGGTTTTGGGGGGGATTGGCTCAGTTATGGGGGTTCAGGGTGGATTGGGACTCCCTGAGACCACTGGGACCCCCTGAGACCCCAATCTCAGTAACCCCCAGCCCTAGGTCCAGCTACACTATGTGGTCAGTGCTCAATTTATGAGGGACACAGGCTCACTTATGGGGGTTCAGGACCTGCTGGGACTCCCTGGAAAGTGCTGGCACTCAGCGACCCCCAGCCCCAGGTCCAGCTGTCCCCCCTTACTCAGCAGTTGAGTTTTCAGGGGTCAGGGCGTGCAGAGACCCCGCTCTGAGCTCCAGCATTAGAGTCCCTCCCATAAGTAACCCCCCAAACACCACCCAAGACCCCCAGTGCTGTCCCAGTGCCCCCCCTAGCCCTGAACTTATTCCCAGCCCCCCAGTGCTCAGCACTTATGGTTTGGAGGGATCAAGAGGGAACAGGGACCCAACTGTAGGTGTGAGGGCTGGGGTTGGGGTCACCCCCAAAGGGACCCCCAATCCCCCTGGGGACAGAAACCTGGTGCCCCACTCGCTCTGAACATGTCCCCAGCCCCAGCTGCCCCCAGTGCTCATGTTTGCGAGGATCAGGAGGGAGCAGCGACCCTGCCCCAGATCTGAAGGCTGGGGGAGGGTTGGGGCCCCCCTTGGTCCCCCCAGACCCCCAGCCCTGCTCACCGTGGTGTACTTGCCCAGCTGGCCCAGGGAGGGGAAGGTCTCCTGGTGGGCTCTGCTCACCCTCCGCACCAGCTCGGCCAGCTCGGGGTTCAGCTCATCCCCACCCAAATCCTCCTTCACCTCCTTCTTCCTCTTGTTCCGGTCTTTCTGCACGGCTGGGGGGGTGGGATTGGGGGTTGGGGGCATTGGTGTGCCCCCTCAGATCCCTCCCAGGTGGGGTTTCCTCCCCCCTCTCCCAAAAATCCCCCCATGGGACAGGATCCCATCCCCAGAACCCTGGGACCCCTCAGCAAAGCTTTGGGGAAGGGGGTCTCAATTTTAGGCAACTCCTCTGCAGGACCAAGGGGGGAAAGGGTCACACCCACAGTCGCCCCCACAGCCCCAATCCTCCCCAAGTCCCTCCCAAGAACAGAACATCCCCAGGCCCACCGCGACACCACCAGGGCCCCTTGGCAATGTTTGGGGGGGTCCCCGGCCCAGACCCCCTCGCACCTTCCTTGGACATTCCGACCTGGAAGCACTTCTGGAGGCGGCAGAACTGGCAGCGGTTGCGGGTGACCTTGTCGATCTGGCAGTTGCGCTCCCGGTGACACGTGTACACCATGTTCTTCTGGATGCTCCTCCGGAAAAACCCCTGCAGCGGGAAAACGGGGGGTCAGGGCACCCCCAAACTGGGAGCGCCACTATCACACCCCCAGGGATCCCAGTAAGGCTCCCCAGTGCTTGGGATGGAGCTCCTCAGTGGCTCCCCAGTATCCCAGGGTGGGGCGCAGGCCTTGGGGGGCCCCCACTTCCCCAGGGGGTGCCCACTGGCCTAGGAAGGAGTCCCCAATCCCCAGGTGTGGTCCCACTTGCCCCACAGGGTCCGTGATGTCCCCAAGTGTCCCCATTACAGCTCCCCAGTGCTTGGGGGATCCCACTCTCCCAAGGGGTTACCGTTCCTCTGGTGGATCCCCACTGCCTGTGGCGAGCCCCTTTTATTGGGGCAGGTCCCCAGTGTCCCCAGGACCCCCGCTCCTCCAAGTGCTGGGTCCCCACTGCCCCCGCTCCCATCACAGGGTCCCCACTGCCCCCCCCGCTACGGTTTCCACTGTCTCAGGGGTCCCCACTGCCCCCCCCCCCAGGGCTTCCACTGTCTCAGGGGTCCCCCCCCAGGGTTTCCACTATCTCAGGGGGTCCCCCTGCTCCCCCCCCCCA
>NDFG01000118.1:664768-688635 GCA_002167245.1 Sporophila hypoxantha | reverse complement strand
CATCAATACTGGGGATTCCCCGCGGAGGGTTGAGGCGGGGAGGGGGTTTCATTTGCGGGGTGCACATCTGGGGGACCCCACCGTGCGTGTTTTCTCTTAAAGTTTGATTTTTGAAGGGGGAGGAACCCAAATTAAAGCATCCACCCCCCAAAAAACAGCACCCCAAAAACATCGGCGGGGGCCACGACTCTGTGGGGACCCCAGTTTTCTGGGGTCTCCACGCTCCAAGGGGCAGTCTCCCATCAGGTCTTAAACTGGGGGAGGTGGCGGGAAGTTACTCCGCCCAGGGTGGAATTTGGGGGGGCCACTGGGGTTCCCCCCAAAACCCGGGGGGTGACGCCCCCCCCGCCCTGCTGGGAAGGGCCCCCTCCCCCCCGTCCCCATGCCAAGTGGGGTTCGGGCGGGTTTGGGGCAGCCCCGCAGGGGTTAAAGTGCCACATTGGCAGAGCGGGGGGGACGCGGGGGGACGCGGGCGCGGCCACGACTGGAACCAGTTAGGCCGAGGAACTGGGAGGGAGGAGGACACAGGAGGGGGCAACGCACCACTAGCATAGGTGGAAAGGGGGAAATTAGGGGCATTTTAGGGGATTCTGTCCCCTCCCACCGCATTTGTGCCCAGATGTACACAGTAGGGCTCCTGTGGGGCCCCCAGGACCCCCCTCGTGGGCCCCCCAAAACCGGGTGCCTCTTTCTACCCTCACAAAGGGGTCTGCGACCCCCCCAAAAGAACAAGGTTCGGGGCCCCCGAGCCCCTCCAAAGCAGAGTCCAGGACCCCGACCCCCCAAAAAGTGTCCTGTGTGGTCCATGTCCCTGTGCCCCTCCAATACTGGGTCCCCATTTCTGCCCCCCCAAAGGGCTCCGGGACACCACGACCTCCCCCAAAAACAGGCTCCGTGTCCCTCGAGCCCCCGAAGGGCTCCCCCAGTGCGGTCCCCGCGTCCCTGTGCCCCCCCCAACCCGGGTCCCTCCTAGGGGGAATTTGGGGACGTCCCCCCCTTACACACTCGCCCCCCACTGCGCGCACGCCCCTGGCCACCCCCTCGCGTCATTCCCGCACACGCCCAGGCCGCTCCGGCACCCACGCGCGTCACTCCCGCCGCCCCCGCGGCATCCCCGGGTCGCTCTCACCCCCCCTCACGCGCGTTCACACCCTGGGACACGCTCGCACCCCAGCTCCCGGCACACCACGCACCCACCCGCGGACACGGGGCCAACCCCACGCCCGCCCCGACACGCCGTCTCCCGCACACGGGCACTCGCTGGCGCACTCGGGCTCACTCTCGGAGACCCCTCCCCAAGGCCCCGACCCCCCCACGCTCCCCACACCCACTCGCAGCCGCGCCCCCGCCCCTCCCGCGCAGTCACCTCCGCGGGGGCACAGCCAGCGCACGCTCACGCTCACTTGCATACGCACTCGCACGCCCAGAGGGTCTCCCGGGCACCCCTCGCACCCACTCGCGACACTCCCCACTCACGCACCGCGCGCCCGCACTCGCTCTCACACCCATTTGCACGCTCAGTTCACACCTGGCCGCGCCTCCCCGCCCCCCCCCCCCCCCCCCCCCCCCCGGCGCTCCCGATCCCCCTGGCTCCTCGACCCCGGCCCCCCCCGGTACCTCTGCGGGCGGGGCCCCCGCAGCCGGCGGGCACCGGGACCCTGCGCAGGGCGCAGCCCCCGCGGTTCGTCACGTCGTGCAGCCGCCGCGGCGCCGCCGCCGCCTCCACGCAGCCGAACATGGCGACCCTGGCCCCCCCCCGGACCCCCTGGGCCCCTCGGCCCCGCCGCGATCGGTCGCGATCGCCCCCGGTCGCGATCGGCCCCGAGCGGCCCTGGAGGGTGCGGCTGCGGGGGCGGGGCCTGGAGGCGGGGCCTGCACCAGGGGCGGGGCCTGAACACGCTGGGACTGGAAGGCCAGCGGGGAATGGGGCGGGGCCTGGGCGGGGCTTCGGTGGGAGGCGGTGAACGGCGAGGGGAAACGGGCCGGGGCCTGGAGGGGCGGGGTCGTTTGGAATGTGAGAGCTGGAGTATGGGCGGGGCTTAATTGGGAACAGGGCCGGGGATGAACAGGAGGGTCTTGGAAGGGGCGGGGCCTGGAGTGGCCGGGCTGAGTAGGAACGAGGCGTGGCCTCAGGGATAGGCGGGGCGGAGGCGGGGCCCGAGCGCTGCAGGGGGCGTGGTCTGAGCGAGGGGCGGGACTCGTGGGCGGGGCTGGATGGGGAATGGGCGGGGATTGGAGCAGAGGGCGCGGCCTGGGGCGCGGACACACTGTGTCGCGTACACACGTGTCACATGTGTCACACGGTATCAGACGTGTTCCTCCCCTCGTGTGTCCTCCCTCCCTGGGGAGCACCCAGGCCCCGCCCCTGTCTCCCCCAACCCCTCCCAGTCCTCCCAGTCCCCGGGTCGTCACGCCCTCCCCAGTCCCTCCCAATTCCACGCCGTGCACTCCCAGTCCTCATGTCATCACCCGTTTCCCTAGTCCTCCCAGTTCTTCCAGTCCTTTCCAGTTCCCTGTCACTACCCCAGCCCTTCCCAGTCCCTCCCAGTCCCCTTGTCACCCCTCCATCCCTCCCAGTCCTACCAGTTCTCCCAGTCCCCCGCACCATCTCCCCAGTCCTTCCCAGTCCCTTCCAATCCCTTTGTCACTTCCCCCAGTGTGTGCACTGTGGACAGGTGTGTGTCAGCATGTCCAGGTGTGTGTGAGCCTATCCAGGTGTGCACAGGTGTGTGTGAGTGTGCGCAGCTGTGTCTGGGTGTGCATGGGCTGTGCCAGCACCGCCTGCCCGACTGCATTTCTGGGGCTCTGCAGGAGTAACACACCTGTACACGGGATCACTGCACAGGTCACTGCACAGCTCACACACCTGCACACGGGATCACGGCACAGCTCACACACCTGCACACAGAATCACTGCACAGGTCACTGCATAGCTCACACACCTGTACACGGGATCACTGCATAGGTCACTGCACAGCTCACACACCTGTACACAGAATCACTGCACAGGTCACTGCATGTGTCACACACCTGCACACAGGTTGATCACATGTAAAGAAAGGCGTGTCACACACCTGTACATGGGATGATCACGTGTCACTGCTTGTATCACACACCTGTACACAGGATGATCCCATGTCACTATGTGTGTCACACACCTTTACACGGGATGGTCATGTGTCACACACCTGTACATGGGATGGTCACATGTCACTGCACGTGTCACACACCTTTACCCAGCCTCCAGTGAGCACACACATGTCTGGGCATGAGGACACGTGTGCAGGGTGTGTCCCTACACATTACATACACGCACACACGTGTCCCCATGCCTGGACACACGTGTAATCCCCCCCACCCCCGCCTCTCCCCCCGTGCCGGGAAAAGGGGAGGGGAGGGGCTGGAGTGGGGGAGGGGCAGGAATGGGCTCATGGAAAAAGTTTTGGGTGGAAATTCCTCTCCCCGCCCCTCCCCCACTGCAGCTCAATGGCCCCTTTGTGCAGCCCCGGCCCTGCCCCTGCCACGCTAGGACCCCCCCGTGTGTCTCGCCCAACTCCCGTGTCCCCCCGTTTGTCCCCCTGTGTCTCCCCACAGCCCCCATGGCCCCATAATTCCCTGTGAGCCCCAATCGTGTCCCCCGCGTCCCACATGTCCCCAACCTGTGTCCCCCCAGTAGCATCCCCCCGTAATCCCCGTGACTCCCAAGTCACCATAACTCTGGGTCCACCCAATCGTGTTGCCCCATGTCTTTCGTGTCCCCTGTGACCTCCCCATGTCCCCAGTGTCCCGTGTGTCTCCCCATGGCCCCCGTGTCCCTTATGCTGCTGCATGTCCCATAACGCCTTCCTCCCCCCAGTCATGTCTCCCCGGTGTCCCTTGTTCCCCACGTCCCCTGTGCCCTACCATGCCTCCATAATCCCGTGTCCCCAGCCGTGTTCCCCATGTCCCCTGTCCACCCCTATGTCCCCCCAGATGTGTTTCCCATGTCCCTGCACATCCCCATGTCCTCCATGTCCCGAGTGTCCCCCGTGTCCTGTGTGTCCCCCATGTCCCTGTGTCCTCACATTGCCCCCAAACTCATGTTCCCTGCCCTCAATTTCTTCCATGTCTCCCGTGTCTCCTGTGCCCCCCGTGTCCCCGGCGCCCCCCCATATCCCCTGTGCCCCCTGTGCTCTCCCGCATCCCTTGTGCCCCCCCGTGTCCCCGGTGCTCTCCCACATCCCCCGCTCCACTGTACCCCCCGCATTCCCCCTATCCCCAGCTCCTCCCCACGTCCCCCGTCATCCCCCCACCCCCATGTGCCCCACGTCCCCGGTGTCCCCATGTCCCCTTGTGCCCCACTCCGTGTCCTTCATGTCCCCTGTCTACTCCCCAGGTGCGCACGATGCCCCCCCCGCTCCCCCCGCCTCAGCGCTTTCGCCCGTAAATCCCCGCGGGGGGCGGCTCCGGCCATGTGGCTGGCTGGCCTCGGGACCCCGCCCGCGCCGCGCGGAACGGTCCCCCCGTCATCCCCCTGTCAACCTCCCGCCCTGCGCCCCCCCCCTTCTGCTCCCCGCCTGCCCCTTCTTCTCTCCCCCCCCTGCGCCCCCAGTGCCGCCCCCGGCTACCTGCTGCGGCCCCCCCCTCTGCCCCCTGCCCTGTCACCCTCCTGCCACCCCTTCCTGGTTGCCCCCCACCCCCCTGTCCCCAGTAGTCACCCCCCACCCCAGTGCTTCCCCCAGTGCTACCCCCTTGCCCTGCTTGCCCAGTGTCCCCACCTTGCCCTGCCACCCCCCTCCCTGCTGTGCTCCAATATCACCCCCCGCCCCTGCCGCCCCCCCTGCTGCTCCCCCTGCTGCGCTCCCCCGGCCTGTCCCCAGTGCCACCCCCCGGCCTGTCCTCTCCCGTGTCACCCCCGATGCTGCCCCCCCCCGCGCCGCGTCCCCCCCCGGCCCCGCCTGAGCCTCAAGTGAGGGGGGCCCGGCCCCCCCGCGCAGCAGCGCGGACCCCCGGAGGCGGCGGTGAGTGAGGGGCGGGCGGGGCAGCCCCCGGTACCGGGACACGGAGAGGGGGTACGGGGGGTACCGGCGGTTACCGGGGGGGTCACCAGGGGGGTTTGCTCGAGGCTCTTCGCACGAGCTCTCTGAGGGCGGGGGTCCCCACAAACCTCCCGCGGCGTGCCAGGGGGCGGCGGCTCTTTGGGCTGGGATGCCGCAACCCCCCCGGGAGGGTACAATGGGGGACACTCGGGGGTCTCCACAATCCCCCGTGCGCTGTCTGGGGGTCCCTCGGGGGGTCCCCACCGGTCCCCGCGGGTCTCTGTGGGCACCTGGAGGGGCCCGTGTGGGGGGCGGGGGGCCCTGTGTCACATGACACGGACCAACATGGCGTCGCCCATGGGACCGGAAGCGGAAGTGGCTCGGCAGAGGCGCCGCGGAGCAGCTGCGACGCCGGCGGGGCCCGGGGGTATGGGGGGGACCCTGAGGGATCCGGAGGTTACCGGAAGGGATGGAGGGGCTTTGGACGGTCTGAGAGGTGTCTGGGGGCATCCTATGGGGCAACTCTGGGGTCGAGGGGGGGCTATGGGAGTGGAAGGGGCGCTGTGTGGCGCTGTAGGCGGTATATGGGGGGGTTTAAGGAGGATTTGGGGTGCGAGGGTCCTGGGGGGGGGAGGGGGTTCTGTGAGGGTCTTATGGGGAGTCTGTGGAGGTTCTATGTGGGGCCCGTGGGAATCTGGAGCGTGGGGGGTATGGGGGTCTGTGGGGGTTGTGGGGAACTCTGGTGGGGGTTTGGGTCTGTGGGGGTTCTGTGGGGCCTGGGGGGGGTCTGGGTGGCTTTGGGAGGGGTGGCCTGTGGAGGAGCTGTGGGGGACTGTGTGGCGTATCAGTGATGCTGGGGGTCGCTGCGGGGTGGGGGGTCCCTAGAGAACCATGGGCTGTCTGGAGAATTTGGAGCACCTGGGTGCTGCCTCTGGACTTTCCCAGTTCCTCCTAGTGCTGATCTCCCCTTTTCCCTTCCCCAGGGCCTCCTGAGCCCCCTCCCCACCATGTTCCTGCTGCCCTGCTCTGCCCTCGCCCTCCTCCTCCTCACCTGCCTGGCTCTGGAGCCGGCCCCGCGCCGCCCCCCACCCTCCAACCCCGCGTTCCGCGGCTTCCAGCGGCGGTTCCTGCTGGGATACCTGCCGGCGCTGGCCGCCGACTGGCTGCAGGGTCCGCTGCTCTTCCAGCTGCTGCACAGCCGGGGCTTCCTGCGCAGCCAGATCGCCGCCCTCTACTCCTGCGGCTTCGCCTCCAACGTCGCCTTCGGCCTCATCTCCGGGGTTTTTGTGGACCGGCTCGGCCGCAAGAAGTCCTGCGTGCTGTCCTCGGGGCTGTGCTCCGTGTCCTGCCTGCTGCAGCTCTCCCACGATTTCCTGGCCCTGGCGGCTGCCCGGGTTCTGGCGGGGCTCGGCACCTCCCTGCTCTTCTCCGCCTTTGAGTCCTGGTACCTCCATGAGCACCTGGAGCGCCACGACTTCCCTGCTGAGTGGATTCCCGACACCTTCTCGCGCGTGGCGCTCTGGAACAGCGGCCTGGCCGTGGCAGCCGGCCTGCTGGCCTGGCTGCTGGCCGAGGGGCTGCCGCTGGGCCCCGCGGCCCCGTTCCTGGCAGCGCTGCCCTTCCTGGCTCTCTCGGGGATCTTCGCTGGGAAAAACTGGGATGAGAACTACGGGAAGAGCCGTCCCTGTGGGAAGGCCTGCGGGGAAGGCCTTCGGGGCCTCGTGTCCGAGCCCCGGGCGCTGCTCCTGGGGCTGGTGCAGGCCCTGGTGGAGAGCATCCTGCTCATCTTTGCCTTCCTTTGGACGCCCGTCCTGGAGCCGCACGGGATCCCGCTGGGAATCGCCTTCTCGGCGTTCACGGCCGCCAGCGCCGCGGGCTCGGCGCTGTTCCGGCGCGGCGCCACCGGGAGGCTCCGGCTGCAGCCGCTGCGGCTCCTGCCCGGCTCCGTGCTGCTGCTGGCGCTGGCCCTCGCGCTCCTGGCCCTGCCGCTGGACGCCCCCGGCGACTTCCTCGCCGTGCTGCTGCTGCAGCTCTCCTGCGGGATCTACTTCCCGGCCATGGCGTTCCTGCGGCGCCGGCTGGAGCGCGGCGGGGACGCGGCGGGCGGAGCGCGGTGGCTGCGGCTGCCCCTGGGCCTGGCGGTGGCGCTGGCGCTGCCGGCGCTGCCCGGGGACCCCGCGGGGACGCGGGCCGTGCTCGGGGCCGCCGCCCTGGCCGCGCTGGTGGCGCTGGGGGCGGCCGGGGCGGTCCTGGGCACCAGCCGTGGGGACGAGGGGCTGAGGGTGGGGGATGAGGGGCTGCTCGAGGGGGACACTGGGGAGTGACAGGCGCACTGGGACAGGGACACTGGGACAGCTCAGCAGCGACACCCGGCTCTGATGGGTGACACTGGGACAGTGTGAGGGGGTCACCAAGGTGTGACAGGAACAGTGGGCTGTGACAGAGGCAGGGACACTGGGACAGCTCAGTGGGGACACCGGGGTGGGACAGGGGCACTGGAACAGCTCGACAGGGACATAGGGGTGTAATGCTGGGGTTTGACAGGGACAGCCTGATGGGAGCACCAGGGTGTGATAGGAATGGGGATGCTGGGGTGTGACAGGGACGGCAGGACAGCTCAGTGGGGGTGTGACAGGAACACCGAGATATGAGAAGGACAGAGACACTGGGATGTCACAGTGACAGGAGCACCGGGACAGCTCAGTGGGGACACCAGGGACACAGGGACTGCTTGATGGAGCACTGGGATTTTACGGGGACAAGGACAGGGACAGGAACACTGGGACAGCTCAACAGGGACACCAGAATATGACAGGGTCAGGGACAGGGGATGAGCCCATGGGGTCACCAGGCAGCGATGGGGTCACAGTGTGACCCCCGTGCTGAGCTGTGACAGAAACACCCCATGGGGACACTGAGCGGTGAGGGGTCACAGTGTCACCCCACAATGGACTGTGGGTGACTGGGGCACCCCTTGAGGACACTGAACTGCAGTGGTTCACAGTGCCACCCTGTGATGGACTTTGGGTGACAACGACTGGGACACCCCGATCGTGACAAGGAATTGTGACAGGTCATGGTGTCACCGCCATGGCTGAGCTGTGGGTAACAGTGACACTGGGACACCCCACTGGTGATATTAAGCTGTGACAGATCACAGTGTCACCTCCATAATGAAATGTAGGTGACAGTGACACTGGGACACCCCGATGGTGACACAGAGCTCTGCTGGTGACCCATTACCAGTGCCATCCTCACAACGAGCTCTGGGTGGCAAGATGGGGACACCCCGAGGTGACACTGAGCTGGGACAGATCACGGTGTCACCCCTATAACGGGATGGGGACACTGGTGCACCCCCAGGTAACCCCTGGGCTGTGACAGTCACAGTGCCACTTCCCCCATGGCACAGCAGAGGGGACATGGGGACACCAGACCAGCTGTGGCCTGTGACCAACCCCATGTGCTGTCATGGGGGTGGGGGGTGTATTAATTACTTAATTAATTTCTAATAAACCCACCCAGTAGAGGTGTTTGTGAAGTCCTCCTCCTCCCCCCGCCCCCCAAACCTGGGTCTGGGGGACCCTGAAACCCCCCTAGAGTGGCCCCAGTTCAAACCAGTGACTCCCAGTCCAGCCACACCTCCAGTGTGAGCACAGCGCTGGTTTGTCCCCAAGCTGAGCCTGTCAGTGCCCCCAGTATCCTCCAGTTCCCCCAGTCCTCCCAGTAATCCCCCCATCTTCGCAGTTCCCACCTGTCTCCCCAGTTTCCTCCATTCCCCACAGTCCCCCCCAGCACTCCCCAGTCCCTCCCAGTTTCCCCCAATCCTCCCCAGTACCCTCCAGTTCTCTGCAGTCCCTCCCAGTTCTCCCCAGTGCCCCCCAGTTCTCCTCAGTTCCCTCCATTCCCCCCAGTTCCCCTCAGTCCCTCCCAGTCCCCCCCAGTCCCTCCCAGTTCTCCGCAGTCCCTCCCAGTCCCCCCCAGTTCTCCTCAGTTCCCTCCCTTCCCCACGGTTCTCCCCAGTTCCTCCCAGTTCCCCCCGTCCTGCAGGGGGAGTCCTTTCGCCTCTCGCCCCATGCCTGCAACGTCACGCGATCGTGACGCGCTCTCCGCTTTCCCCGGTAGGCTCCGCCTTCCGCCCATTTCGTCATCCGATTGGCTGAGGAGCCGTCAGTCGGGGCGCAGCGGGTGGCGATTTGTCCGCGGGGCGCAGTGGGCGGGCACAGGGAGGTGGAAGCGAGTGGGACCCGGATGTGAGCGCGGCCCATGGAGGGGGCGGGACCCCCGGTAAGGGGCGCTGGGGGCCGGGGGGCTCTGGGGGAGATGGGGAGGGGTCCTGAGGAGCTCTGGGGAGACGGGGAGAGCCCAGGCTGGGGAGTACGGCAGGGATTTGGGGGAACTGGGGAGGTCGGGGGGGCTCGCATGGTGGGGGGGGCGCGGTGCGGGGGGAACGGGCGGGGGTTGGGGGGTGCTGGGGAAGGGAGACCCCCGGCCTGGGGGGACCTTGGTGTGGGGCGGGGGTCGGGGTTGGGCTGTCAGGTGTGATTTGGGGGGGTGAGGTGTCATTTGGGTGTGCCAGGTGTGATTTGGGGGGGGTCAGGTGTGATTTGGGTGTGCCAGGTGTGGGTTTGGGTGTGCCAGGTGTGGGTTTGGGGGGGGCAGGTGAGGGTTTTGGGGGGTATCAGGTGTGATTTGGGTGTGCCAGGTGTGATTTGGGTGTGCCAGGTGTGGGTTTGGGGGGGGCAGGTGGGGGTTTTGGGGGGTGTCAGGTGTGTTTTAGGTGTGATTTGGGGTCTCCAGTGAGTGTTTAGGACAGTTTTGGGGGGTCTCCAGTGGGTTTTTTGGGTTCAGGTGTATTTTGGGGGTCCAGGTGTGTTTTGGAGGACCTGATGGGTTTTGGGGGGTTACATGTATTTTAGGGAGTCGGGTGTGTTTAGGGGGCTCAGGTGTGTTTGGGGGTGCAGGTGTGGTTTGGGAAGTCAGGGATGTGTAAGGGCTTCAGGTGTGATTTGGAGGATCGCGTGTGTTTTGGGGGAAGTTTTGGGGAGGCAATTTTGGGGTGTCAGGTGTGTGTTTGGGGTGTCAGGTGTGTGTTTGGGGGCGGTTTTGGGATGTCAGGTGTGTGTTTGGGGTGTCAGGTTTGTATTTGGGGGCGGTTTTGGGGGATCCCGGGTTCTGCGGGTTCCTGTCCGATTTGGGGTGTCAGTTTCGGGTGTGTCAGTCCCACCCGTCCTTTCGGGGGTCCCAGCGTTGCCTCCCCGCAGGAGCCCCCCCGCCATGGATGACCTGAACCTGCACTTCAGGTTCCTCAACTGGCGCCGGCGGATCCGGGAGATCCGGGAGGTGCGGGAGGGCCGGGACCGGGACCGGGACCGAGATCGGGGCCTGCGCTGCCAGGAACGCGCCCGGCACATCCTGGTGGACGGGGACACCCTCAGGTACCCGGGGTGAACCCCAGGAGGGGCTGGGGGCTCGGGGGGGCGCGGGAGGGGGCTGGGGGCACCCACAAAAAGGGGCTGAGGGGGCCCAAGGAAGGAAGGAAGGTGGGGGGATGCACCCGGGGGGGGTCGGGGGCTGTCTCAGCCCCCGGTGCTGTCTCAGCCCCCCCCCGCTCCCCGCAGCTACCGCGGCCCCTCGGGCGAGGTCGGCTGTTACGTGGCCCCGCGGCCGCTGACCCGCGACAGCAACTACTTCGAGGTGAGCCGGGGGTGCGGGGGGCGCGGGCCGGCCCAGGGGGTTGTCCCGGGGGGCTGTCCCTGATCGCTGTCCCGGGGGGCTGTCCCTGATCGCTTGTCCCGGGGGCTGTCCCTGATCGCTGTCCCTTGATCGCTGTCCCGGGGGCTGTCCGGGGGGCTGTCCCTGATGGCTGTCCCTGATCGCTGTCCCGGGGCTGTCCCTGATCGCTGTCCCTGATCGCTGTCCCTGATCGCATGGTCCCGGGGCTGTTCGGGGGGCTGTCCCTGATGGCTGTTCCCTGATCGCTGTCCCGGGGGGGTTGTCCCGGGTTTGTCCCGGGGGGTGTCCCTGATCTGCTGTTCCCGGGGGGCTGTCCGCGGGGCTGTCCCTGATGGCTGTTCCCTGATCGCTGTCCCGGGGCTGTCCGGGGCTGTCCCTGATCGCTGTCCCTGATCGCTGTCCCCGGGTTTGTCCCGGGGGGCTGTCCCTGATCGCTGTCCTGACGCTGTCCCTGATCGCTGTCCCGGGGCTTCCGCGGGGCTGTCCCTGATGCTGTTCCCTGATCGCTGTCCCGGGGTTGTCCCGGGGAGGCTGTCCGCTGTCGCATTGTCCCGGGGGCTGTCCCTGATCGCTGTCCCGGGGGGCTGTTCCCTGATCGCTGTCCCGGGGGCTGTCCGGGGGGCTGTCCCTGATGGCTGTCCCTGATCGCTGTCCCGGGGGCTGTCCCGGGGGACACGGAGCCCTGACCCCGCCGGGCCATGCCCAGGTGTCCATCGTGGACAGCGGCGTCCGCGGCACCATCGCCGTGGGGCTGGTCCCGCACTGCCACAGCCTCGAGCACCCCCCGGGATGGGGGCCCGGCTCCGTCGCCTATCACGCCGATGATGGAAAGTGAGTGTCGCGATAGCGGGGGGCGGGGCCGTGAGGGCGGGGATTGTTCGGGTAGTGGGGATGTAGTTCGGGTAGTCGCGATTGCTAGCGTAGAAGAGTTGGGATAATTGCGGGTATTGGGATAGTAAGGAATTTCAGAATGTCAGGATGTGAGATGATGGATGAAATTATTTGAGATGTCAGGGGTATTGGGTAGCAGAGGGATGTCGGGATATTGGGGAGCGTTGGGACCTCAGGGGTGTCGGATACTGGGGAGTGCTGGGACCTTGGGGATGTCAGATATTGGGGAGTGTTGGGACCTTGGTGATGTCAGATATTGGGGGGTGTTGGGACCTTGGGGATGTCAGATATTGGGGAGTGCTGGGACCTTGGAGGTGTTGGATATGAGGGGAGCCAGGGGGGCAGCAGGACTTGGGAGGTGTTGGGGGGCACTGGGGCCTGTCACGATATTTGGGGTCTGCTCCAGGTTTGAGGTCCCCCCCTAGTGACACTCCCCCCAATCTGACCCCGCCTTTTTGGGGTCCCCCCCGGTTTTGGGGTGCCCCAGGCTCTACAGTGGCCGGGCCAAGGGGCGCCAGTTCGGCTCCAAGTGCAGCTCCGGGGACCGGATCGGCTGTGGCGTCGAGAGGGGCTCATTCGGAGCCCCACCAGCCCAGGTTTTCTTCACCAAGAATGGTCAGAGGGTGAGGCGATCCCCACCCTGCCCCAGAGCACCCTCAAAACTCACCGGGGCACCCCCAAACCTTCCAGGACCCCCTAAACTGGGGTCCTTCTACTCCTCCTCCAACTGCTCTTCACAAAGAATGGACAGAGGATGGGGAGACCTCCAAAGCTTCTGAAACCCCAAAGCCTTCAGAGCCCCCCCCCTTCCTACTTTGGAGTTTCCCTAGATCCCAGATGGGGGGCCTGGGGGTGCCCCTGAACCCCCCTCACGCCCTGACTCCCTCACTTGCAGGTAGGGGGTCTGGGGGTGCCCCTGTCGCCCCCGGGGCTGTTCCCAGCCGTGGGGCTGCACTCGCTGGGCGAGGAGGTTCGGCTGCACCTGCCCCCCCCCGGGCCCCCCGAGGATGAGGGGGGGGCCATGCTGGTGGACAGCCTGGAGGAGGAGTGGGGGAGGCTCCACGACGTGCGGCTCTACGGCTCTGTGAGCACCCGGGAACCCGGGGGGAAAATGGGGGGCTGGAGCCTCCCCAGGACTGGGGATGGCCCAGGGAACTGGGGAGGGGGCTCAGAATGAGGGTGCAGGGGAGTGGGGTTGGATGAGATTGGACCCCCTCCCTGGGTTGGGAGGTCAGAAATTGAGGTTATGGGGTGAAAAGAATTGGGCTCTGGGAGTTTGGGTAAGGATAGTTTTGGGGATGGGACAAAAGGGGTCCCCAGTCCTGGGGAGGGTGAAAAGGGGGGCCATGACACAGGGCTGGGGTAAGGGGGTCCCAGCAGAAACATCAGGAGTCTGGGGGTTCATGGGTGCCCCTCAAATCCCTTGTGCTTGCCCCCCCAACCCTCTATGGCTCCCCCCCTCAGCCCCTGTGATCCCCCAAATTCCCCCAGCACCCCTCAAAACCTCCCAGGTGCTGTTTTAAGATGAGGAAGGGAATGAATTTCATGGATCTGGGGCTGGTCCGGGTTGGGGGGTGCCCCCTTTCCCCCCTGTCTGAGCCCCCCCGTGCCCCCTTAGGTGTTGGAGTATGTGGGGAAGGGGAAGAGCATCGTGGATGTGGGGCTGGCCCAGGCCCGACGGCCGCTCAGCCCCCGCAGCCACTACTTCGAGCTGGAGATCCTGGACCCCGGCGAGAAGTGCTACATCGCCCTGGGCGTGGCCAGGAAGGTGGGCGGGGGGCTCGGAATTGGGGTACGCGGGGGCTGAGGGGGGGTGGAGACACCTATGGAGCTGGGGGTGGTAGGGAAATGTGGGTCAAAAGTGGGGGTCTGGGGGGTTACAGAGGGAGTAAAGCGGGGCTGGAGCCACCTCCAGGGCTGGGAGTGGCCAAGGAAGGAGGGGAGGGGGCTCAGGTTTGGGGTCCGGGGGCCTGGACCTCTCCACCGGGCTGGGGCTTGGATGAAAGGTGGGGGGAGGGGTGTCAAAAATGAAGGTTTGGGGGGGAAAATTGGGGTCTATGAGTTGGGGGGGGGCTTGACCCCCCCACATTGCCATTGCCTTCACATCTCTTCCTCCCCTGTGAACCACCTCAGGATTACCCCAAAAATCGTCACCCTGGCTGGAGCAGGGGCTCGGTGGCCTACCATGCAGGTGAGCCCCCCAAAAGTGGGGAGACCCCCAGAATGGCCGGGACCCCCCCCAGATGCCAGAACCTCCCAAACACAGGACCCCAGTAGTGGCACCTCCTCCTACTCTTTCTGCCCCTTTCCCATTTTTCCTCTCTATTTTGGTATTTTGGGTTATACCCCTATAATGGGGCTCTGGGGCTCTCCCCCATGACCTCGGGGGTCCCCCCAAATTTGGGGGTCCCCATGGCTCCTCCCTTCTCCCTTCCTCCATCTTTTTCCTCTTAGTCCTCTTCCTTTCCCAACCCAGTACCCTTTTTTTGGGGTGCACTTCTATGGGGAGGTCTGAGGGGTGGTTTCCAGCCCCTTGGGAGATGGGATCCCTATGGCCTCTTCCTCCCCCTTTTCCACCCTTTTAGCTCCTTTCTCCCCCTTTTCCCTTTCACCTCCTTCACCCTCTTTTTCCTCCCTTTCCTCCCTTTCCTCCCTTTCCTCCCTTTCCTTCTTTCGGGCCTATTTGTCTCCTATTTTTGGGATGCAGCCCCATAGGAAGGCTCCTCCTCATGACAGGATTTGGAGATCCCTCTGTGCACCCCCATCCCCAGCTGTCTCCTTCTCCCTTTCCCTTCCTCCTCCTCCTCCCCTTTCTCTTCCCATTTCTCCCCCTTTCTTTGGGGTGCACCCCCATGGAGGGTATCTTGGGGTTTCCTCCACGAACTCTGGGGGTTCCCCCTAATTAGAGGTCTCGCCCCCAGACGACGGAAAACTGTTCCATGGCAGTGGGGTCGGGGATCCCTTCGGCCCCCGCTGCTACAAGGGCGACGTGATGGGCTGTGGGATCATGTTCCCTCGGGACTACAGCCGGGACAGCGAAGGTACCGCGGGGCTGGGGCCCCCCGAGGCTGGGCGGGCTCGGGGCGGGTCCCCTCACCCTTCTCCCTGCCCCAGGTGACAGCGATGACTCCTCGGAGCCCCCCGAGGTGAAGGTGAAGGTGCGCAACGTGATGTACCTGGAGGAGGAGGAGGAGGAGGAGGAAGAGGAGGAGGAAGAAGAGGATGGAGAGGACATGGAGCAGGAGGGCAGGAAGGTCGTGGTAAGGGTGGGGACACCCCGCAAAAAAAAAAAAAATCTGTGCCCTAAAAAAGCCCCCCAAAAGCTCCTTCTTCACCCCAAAATTCTCCTTTGTCCATCGTTGGGATTCTTTTGAATCAGTCTGGGGGCTCCAACACCCGGATTTTGGGGGGGTTGGGGTGTCCCGCCCCCCTAATATTTTAGGGTGACCCCTGGTTTGTCTACAATTCCCACACGTATTTGACCCCACCCCTGGATCCTCCATCACACCAAAAATCCCCCCTGCAGCTCCCTTGGGTTCCCTTTACAGTGACTCACCCTGGGGTCACCCCCTTTGCCCCCACTTTATTGGAGATTGGGGTCTCCCCGCCCCCCCCCTCATATTTTGGGGTGACTCTGCTGTCCCTGAACCCCCCCTCCATGTGTTTGTGCCCTCTGACCCCAAAAATCCCCCTACACCCCCCTTTTGGCTCATCTTTCCTTGCCTTACTCCCCCCTTTACCCCTGTTATTTGGGGGGGGGTGGGGTGTCCACTGCCCCCCCCATCTCAGGGTGACCCCCCTGGTTTGTGCCCCCCCAGGTGTTCTTCACACGGAACGGGATGGTCGTGGGGCGCAGGGAGGTTGGGGTGCCCCCCGGGGGGCTCTTCCCCACCGTGGGCATGCTCAGCACTGGCGAGAGGGTCAAGGTGGACCTGCACCCCCTGAGTGGATAAAGGGGGGGCCCGCGTGGGGCCCCCCCAAAACCTGAAACCCTGCGGTGCTCCTGGTGCCCCCCCGGGCCCTCCCAGTGCACTTTAGGGGGTTTCCACAGCAGTGGAGACCCCCCCAAGGTGGTTTTTAGGGGGTTCAATCCTGCCCCCACCCCCATAATGTCACTCTTATGTGGCCTCTTTGGGGGGGTTCCCCTAATTGAATCCCCCCTCAAAAGTACCCCACCCATGCCTCCCTAGATGGTTTTTGGGGAGTCTCAGCCATGGCCCCCCCAATTTTGGGGGACTCAATCCTGCCCCCCCCCCAGTTACCCCAGTGACCCCCCAGGTGGATTTGGGGGGTCTCAGTCCTGCCCCTTTCACAATGGATGACCTTCATGCCCCCCCAGAGCCCCCCAAATCACCCCCTTGACCCTCCTCAGCCCACCCAACCCCTCCTACTCCACTGACCCCCAGTGCCCCCCAAATCGCACTTGCACCCCCCTCATCTCTTCCAGCGCTCCCCATTCCGGGGGGGTTCCAGGGGGCAGAATTTGGGGTCCCCCATCATGAATGTAACCAGACCCTTCCAATTCCATGGAACCCCCAGAGTCCCCAGCTCTGTGCTGGGGGCTGGGCTGGTTTTGGGGTCCCCTTTGATGTTTGCACATGGCGGGTGGGGGTCCCCATGCTGCCCCCCCCCGCCAAATAAACCCATTTCTTACACCAAAATAAATGTGGATTTATTGGGGTTCCTCCAGGACCCCCCAAATTTCAGGGGGTGTCCCTGTGCCCCCTCTTCTACCAACCTCCACTTCTTCACTTGAGGGGGCGGTCGGGGGGGTGTAGGAGGTTTTGGGGGGCCTTCAAGGGCGGTTGGAGGGTCTGGGGAGTATTTGGAGGGGTCTGGGGGGGGTTGAGGGGGAGTTTGGGGGTCCCCAGTAGGACTCTAGTGCTTAAGATGGTGGGAAGGATGGTTATGGGGGTCCCCTTGTGCTCCCTCAAATCGGCGGTGTCTGGGAGGGTTTGGAGGATCCGGGGGTGGTTTTGGGGGGGTCTGGGGGTGTTCAAGACCAGGTGATGAAGGTGATGATGGGGGAGGGGTTGGTTATGTGTGTCCCCCTGTCCCCCCCTTGGGGACTCCAGGGTGTTTTGGGTGTCGCCTGATGTTTTTGGAGGTCCCAGGGGATTCTGGGGGTCCCTCAGTGTCGTGTCCCCAGCAGGACCTCCGTGAAGGGGGGGGAGTCCCACTGGGTTTGGAGGGTGCCCCCGAGCCCCTCCTGCCTCGGGGGGGTTTGGGAGTCCCCAGGTGGTTTTTGGGGCGTGGGGGCAGTCCCTGGTGTCTCTCAGTGCCGCGTCCCCAGCAGGACTTTGGTAACGAAGGTGACGATGGCCCCCGCTGGCTGCTCGGGGTCCAGCTCCGCGAACACGTGGCACGCGTTGCCCCCCCCCGGGGCCCCCGCCTGCTTCGCCACGAACCCGAAAATCCTGGGGGGCCGGCGGGGGGGGAGGGGCGAGGCCAGAGTCAGAGCTGTGCCCCCCCTCCTTCCCGGGGGTCCCGTTCTGGGGGTGTCCCCACCTACCTGGCCGTGGTCCCGTCGGGGTTCGCCCACCTGGGGGTGGTTGGAGGGGTTGGGAGGTCTGGGAGGGTTTGGGAGTTTGGGGTTCCCCCCCGTGCCCCCCTCGTGCCCCCCCGTGCTCCCCCGTGCCCCCCCATGCTCCCCCGTGCCCCTCCCCCCGTGCCCCTCCCCCCGTCCCCCCCCCGTGCTCCCCCCGTGCCCCACGGTGCCCCTTCCCCCGTGGCCCCCCCGTGGCCCCCCCCGTGCCCCCCTCACCGGCGCTCCTGCGGGTCGGTGCCGCAGTGGGTGACGCTGCTCACGGGGTAGTGCCGGCGGAAAAAGAGTCTGGGGGCACCGGGGGGGAGCACGGGGTGAGGGGGGAGCGTGGGGGGCAGGGCAGGGTCGGTGGGTGCCGAGGGGTCTGGGGAGAGGCCGGGCTTGGTTTTGGGGGCTGTCGGCGTGTGGGGGATTCGGGGCTTACAGGGGTTGGTGGTTCAGGATGGGGGTTTGGGGCGTTTGAGGTGTCGGGGTTTGGGGGGTCGGTGGTTTTGGGGGGTTCAGTAGTTTGAGGTATCGGGGTTTGGGGGGCTGGGAGGTTTGGGGAGCGTCGGGGTTTTGGGGGGGGTCAGAGGGGTCGGGGTTTGGGCTGGGGGGAATCAGCGGGGTCTGGGTTTGGGAGTTTGTTGGGGGTTGGAGGGGGTCAGAGGGGTCTGGCTTTGGGGTTCGGAGGGGGCTCGGGAGTGCCTCACTTGCGCTGCCGGTCCGTCAGGGTGATCCCCTGCACCGACACCTTGAAGTGCACGGGGCTGGGGGGGGGCCGGGGGGACCCCCCCGCGCTCGGGGCCCCCTCCAGGAGGGACCCCACGGCCTTGGCCACGGCCTGGGGCCCGGTCAGGGCCTCGGTGCCCACCGAGCCCAGGAACAGCACAGAGCAGGCTGGGGGGGCAATGGGAGGAGCTGCTCAAACCAGGACCAGCGCCCCAGAACCAGCACCAGCACCCCAAAACTGGGACCCAAAACCGGGACCAGAGTCCCCAAAACCGGGACCAGCACCCCAAAACCAGGACCAGCACCCCAAAACCAGGACTAGCACCCCAGAACTGGGACAAACCTCCCCAAAACCGGGTCCAACCTCCCCAAAACCAGGACCTGCCCCCGCAGTGCCCCCTGTCCCGATGCCAGCCCCGCATGGTGACCCAATTCCCGTGCCTGCAGTGCCCCAGTGTCCGTCCCACCGCAGTGCCCCCCACTCCAGTGCCCCCAATGCCCAGCCCCACCTGCCCCCTGCCTCAGGAGGGCTCCGGCCGTGCTGACATTGGGTGGTCCCGGCGGCTCCGGGGGCTCCTCCTGCAGCTCTGGGGAGGAAGGCTCAGGGTGGGGGGGCGGCCGGGCCCCCCCGGAACCAACCCGGCCGGGGAAATGAGGGACCGGGGGAGTTTGGGGGGACTCTGGGGGGATTTTGGGACTGCAGGAGTCTCTAGGGGGTCCTGTCAGCTTTTCGGGGGGGGGAGTCTCTGCTGTTTGAGGGTGTCCCCGCAATTTTGGGGTCTCCTGCGGTTTTGGGGCTCCCGCGGTTTTGGGGTGTCCCAGAGGATGTTCAGGGGGTCCACGTGGGGGTTTTAGGGCGTTCCCGCGGTTTTTGAGGTGTTCCCTCGTGGGTTTTGGATGTTTCCCAGGGGAGTTTTGGGAGTTGCCCTGGCGAGCTTTTCGGGGGTTCCCGGGGGTTTTGGGGTGTCTCCGCGAGGTTTTTGAGGCGTCCCATGGCTTTGGGTTTCTCCCGGGGGCTTTTGGTGTGTCCCGGTAAGGGGTTGAGGAGGTGTACCCACGGTTGGAGGGGGGGTTCCTGTGGGGGTTTTGGGGTGTTCCCGCAGTTTTTGGGGTGCCCACCTGCGTGGGGGATGCGGAGGGTGCAGGGCAGTGAGATGGGGGTGATGGAGTGCTGCAGCACCAGCGCTGGGAGGCTCCCTGGGGGGAAGAGGGGTCAGGGCACCCCAAAACCCCCACGGACTGCCCGAAGCCCCCACAGATTCCCTCGGACCCCAACCCCTCCCTCCGACCCCCCTGAGCCCCCCACGAGTTCCCCTTGAGACCCCACTGACCCCCCCAGCCCCTCCCACCGACCTCCCCGATCCCCCCTCCCCCCAGACACCCCCCCTGCCCCTCCGAGCCCCCCTCACCAAAGTAGGGCTCCTCGGGGCACCCCCGGATTTTGACCCCCCGCGGGCCCGTCTCGATCAGGAAGTGCCGGACCAGCTGCTCCTGGGGGTCCCCTGGGGGGCCGGGGGCCGTCAGACGCCAGCGAGACCCCTGAGATCCCGCCCGGCCCCCCAGGGGGTGTCCATGGGGGGCTCCGGGAGGGTTCAGGGGGTGCTGGGGGTGTCCAACCCCCCCCGGCCCCCCAGAACTGCAGGGGGGGGGCTCTGGGTGGATTTGGGGGCTGCTGGTGGGGAATTTGGGGGGATTTTCAGGGGTCCTAGGGTGCTGGGGGTGTCAGAGCCCAGGGAGACGCCCGAGACCCCCCTCCCAGCCCCCCAGTATTCCATAGGGGGGCAGTGGATTTGGGGCTTGCCGGGGGGCTCTGCGGGCTTCGGGGGGGCTCGGGGGGGTCCATACCTGCTCTGGAGGTGGCGCGGGGGGGCGGGACCCCCACCCTGAGCGCGAGCCCGAAGGCCCCCGGGAAGCTGCTGCTGCGGCGGACGAGGAACGAGCCGGGAGGGGCCGCCTTGAGCAGCGCCACGGCTGGGGAGACACGGGGGGGTCACACGGGGGGAGGGGGCACACGGGGGGGACCCCACCGACCCCCCTGTTTAACCCTCCAAGCCACCCATAGACCTCACCCACGACTCCCCCCATAGATCCCTCCCGAACCCCCCGGTGCTCCCCCCCCCACCCCCCCCCCCCCCCCGTACCTTCCTCCCGGGACAGCCCCGGTTTGTACCAGAACTTGCTCGTGTCCTGCACGAAGGTGCCCCCGGGGGTGGTCCCGCCCGGCCCCTCCCCCGCCGAGGGGGGTCCCTGGGCCCCCTCCGGGCTGCGCTGGGGTGAGGAGGGGTCCCGGGGCCCCCCCGGGGCCGGGGGGTGCCGCTTCTCGGGCAGCGGCGGCTGCGGGGGCGGGGGGGAGCCGGGGGTGCCGCTGCCGGGGGAGGGGGCGCGGGGGGGGCCCGGCCAGGGCGTCCCCTCAATGGGGCTCCGCCGTCCTGGGGAGGCACCGAGAGAGGGGAGACCCCCCAAAAACCCTCTGGGGGCGCCTCCAGAGACCTGTCCCCGGTGGCTCCTTTTCCCCCGGCACTCCCCAACACCCCCGGGCCCCCCAGGTACCCCTTTAACCCCCCCAAATCCTCCCAGCCTCCCTCAGTTTACGCCTCAGCTCCCCCAAGCCACCCCCCCCCCAATCCCTCTGTGGCCATAACCCTGTCTCTTATACACATCTAGATGTGTATAAGAGACAGCCCCAGGACTGGGGCCCTCAATCCCCCCTCAAAACCCACAAGACCCCCCCAAACCCAAACCCATCCCTTCTAACCCCCCGGGAGTTCCCGGTCCCAATGCCCCCCCCCCCCCCCCCCCCCCCCCCCCCCCCCCCCCCCCCCTGTGGCCACGACCTCTCCCCAGAACCCCCCCAGCCCCTTCAGACCCCCCTCAATCCCCCCTCCACCCCTCCAGACCCCCCCACGGACCCTTTGACCTCCCACGATGCCCCCCAGGACTCCCACCCAACTCCCTTTAATGCCCCATAACCCCCCCCAAGCCCTTTTAAATCCCTCCAAACCCCAAATACCCCCCCGCGCCCCCATTAACCCCTTCGCGCCCCCATCGTTACCTGTCGGCTCCTGGAGCTCCCCCACGGCGGGGGGGTCGTAGCGCCCTTTTCCGGGGGCGGGGTCCCGCTCCGCTCCTAGCCCCGGGCGGCCGCAGTGGGGGCAATTTGGGGGCTCCGGAGGCGGCGCGGGGGGGTCCTCCCACCCGTGCCCGCCGTAAATCGGGCGGGTGGGGAGCACGGAGATGCCCCCCCAGCCCTGGCAGTCCTGGCAGGGGCAGAGGGGCGGCAGCCCCCCCAAAAGCAGGTACCCCCCCGCCACGGGGCGCCCGTAGCCCCCCCACGGGGGGAACCCCTCGGACAGGGAGCGCTGCACACCCCGTTTTGGGGGGTTCCGGGAGGAGGCCAAGCTGGCCCGGCGGCACAGGGGGGGGCACGGGGGGGCCCAGGTGCTGGGGGGGGCCCAAGGGCTCGGGGGGGTGGGGGACACCGGGAGGCTGTGAGCGGCACAGGGGGGGCTCTGGGGTGCTGGGATGCCGTGGGGTGCGGGGGGGCCGTGCAGTGAGGGGGTCCCGTGGGATGCGGGGGAGCCGTGGGACATGGGAGTCCCGTGGGGGGCTGGGGGTCCCTCGGATACCGGAGTGATGTGGGAGATGGGGAGCCCGGGGGATGCCGGGGTGCCGTGGGGTTTTGGGGGGCTGTAGGATGTCGGGGGGCTCTGGGGGGCTGGGCTCTCCTGGGATGTCGTGGTCCCATAGGGTGTCAGGGTCTCGTGGATCAGTGGGGTCCCGTGGGGTATTGGGGGGCTGTAGGACACCGGGGACTTCTGGGCTGGGGGGGGGCTCTGGCGAGTGTGGGGGCCCTGTGGTGTTGGGGATCCATGAGATGGGGGTGTCCCATAGGATTTTGGGGTCCCATAGGGTGATGGGGACCCCTGGGATGTTGGGGTGCCGTATGGAGTCGGGGTCTCCAGGGATGTTGGGGTCCCGTGGGACGCTGGGGGGCTGCAGGGCAGCAGCGAGCCCTGGAATGTGAAGGTCCCCTGGGATTCCAAGGTGCTGTTGGGCACCAGGGTGTCCTGGGAAATTGGGGTCCCGTGGAATGTTGGGGACCCTCGGCATATTGGGGTCCTGTGGGATATCGGGGTGCTATATGGCGTGGGGACCCCGTGGGATACTGGGGTCCCGGGGGATGCTGGGGGGCCACGGGGCGCCGGGGTCCCGTAGGAAGTTGGGGACCCCTGGGGTGCTGGGGGGCCATGGGGTGTCAGGGTCTCGTAGGGCTTTGAGGGGTCATAGGGTGTGGGGGACCCCTGGGGTTTGGGGGCCCCACAGGATGTGGGGAAGCCGTGGGGTGTCAGGGTCCCAGGGGGGCTCTGGGGAACAGGGGTCCCATGGCATGGGGGGGTCTTATGGGATATTGGGGTCCCATAGGACAGCGGTGTCCCGTGGGATGGGGGGGTCCCGTAGCAGGGGGGGGTCCCGTGGGACATCGGGGTCCTGTAGGGTGTTGGATTCCCATAGGGTGCTGGGCTCCCGAGTGCTTCGGGGCTCCCATAGGCTGTGGGGGTCCCAAGCGCTTCGGGGGTGCCGGGGGCCTCCTCCCCCGGGCCGGGGCTCTCGCGGCCCCCCCGAACCCCGAACCCCCCCAGCAGCTGCTCCAGCTCCCGGCGCTCGGCGGCCGTGGGGGGCGGGGGGCRGCCGTGGGGGGCTCCGGGGGGGGGCGGGGAGTCAGAGTCCCCCCCGTGGGAGGAGGGACCCCCCTTCTTCTGCACGCGGGCGTAGGGGCTGCCATCCAGCGGACCCCAGGTGTGGGAGGCCTCTGGGCGGGAGATGGGTAGTCAACCCCCCCTCCACCCGCACCCCCAAAGCCCCACGGGACCCCTCAGAACACCCCGGGACCCCCCGTGTTGTCCCCCACCCCTTCAGGCCATGGGGACCCCACCATACACCCATGTTGCCCCCCAGAGGCCCCCGGGCACTCCCAGCTCCCATTGGCATTTTCTCCAGGCCTTCAACTCCCCCACTGAAGGCGAGACCCCCCAGCCTCCCCCAAAGCCTCCCCTGCACCCCCAAAGTCCCCTCGGCCCCCCAAACCCTCCCAGGCACCCACCCCGACACTCCAGGTCAGCCCAGCACCCTTAGCACCCTAAGACCCCCCCGCACACCCCAAACCCCAGTCACCGGGTCCCTCCTCCTGTACCCCAATTCCTGCCCGGCCCCCCCCACTCACCCTCAGGGCTGTCCCAGGGCTCCTCAAAGGAGTCGCGCCGCACAGCGGGGTCCCGCACCCCGTAATCAATAGGGGTGGTGGCGGGGCCGCAGGGGGCGACCCAGCCTGGGAGGGCCAGGAGGGGTGGGAGGTCAGGGGAGGCCAGCAGGGAATCCCTGCTGCTCTCTGCCCCCCAAAACCCACCTTCGACCCTCTCGGGGCCTGAGGAGAAGATGAACTCGACCGTGGCGTCGGGGGGGAAGCGCTGGTCTGGGGGGATCAGCAGGAGCAATTGGCAGGGTGGGGGAGGGGGGAGTCCTCATAACCTGCACCCCCAAATCCCCCATAGGGCCATTCCCAGCCCTCACCCCACACCTGCGCATCCCAATTCCCCCAGCACTGCCYTGCTTGCTTTCGTATGGGGGGGGCAAGGACGAACTGGGGGTGTTCCAGTTATATGTGACCCAAAATCCACCCATGACCCCCTCTAGTTAAAATCCGAGTCACCCCAACACTAACCCTAACCCTGACACTAAACCCTAAACCTAACCCAAACCTAACCCTAATCCTAACCCAAAGACTAAACCTAAACCCTACCCCTAACCCAAAACCTAATGCTAAACCCTAACCCTAACCCAAACCCTAAACCAAACATTAAACCCTAACCCTAACCGTAACCCTAACCCTAACCCAACCCTAACCCTAACCCTAACCCTAACCCTAACCCTAACCCTAACCCTAACCCTAACCCTAACCCTAACCCTAA
>NDFG01000118.1:426059-660062 GCA_002167245.1 Sporophila hypoxantha | reverse complement strand
CAGCTCAGGCGGGGGCAGAGGTTGGCACGGTGACGTCACCTGGAGGAGGACACGGGGATCATACCAAATGGGACCCCAGCCCCAAACAGGCCCCTCCGCCCCTGAGTGACGCCCCCGCCCCCTGTCGTACCTTGCTCTCGCATCTCTTGTGGGCGGCGACTTTGCAAACTGGGGGGACAAGGGCGACATCAGGAACCCCCGGCGTCCCCCCAGGGACCCCCCAGGGTCCCCAGTATCCCCCCCCCCCCCCCCTCCCGCTGCCCCAGCAACCTCCCAGTATCCCCAGTAACCGCCCACTGCCTCCACTGAACTCCCCAGTGCCCCCAGTAACCACCCAAGGAACCCCCCAAAGCTCCCAGTGACCACCCAAGGAAACCCCCAATACTCCCAGTAACTGCCCAGTGCCCGCCCAGTGCTCCCAGTAACTGCCCAGTGCCCCCCGCCCAGTGCTCCCAGTAACTGCCCAGTGCCCCCCCGCAGTGCTCCCAGTAGCTGCCCAGTGCCTTCCCAGTGCCCCCCCAGTGCCCCTAGGAGCTGCCCAGCACCTCCACTGGCCCCAGTAACCCCCACCACCCTATCCAGTCCCCCCGGTGTGTCCCGGTGTGTCCCGGGGGTGTCCCGGGGGTGTCACCTCTGCACACGAGCCCGTGGGGTCCCAGGGGGGTCCCGCAGCCCCCGCAGGGCGCCCCCCGGCGCAGGCTCCGCTCGCGGAACGCGTGGGGGGCGGCTGGGGACGGCCTCGGCTGGGGGGACACGGGGGGGTCACCGCTTGTCCCCCGTGTCCTCCCCGTGCCACTGCCACCACCTCTCGCGTCAATTCTGTGTCACCGCCACGACCCTCCCGGATCCCATTTTTGTCCCCCCATGTCCTCCCCGATGTCACCTCTCGTGTCCCCTCCATGTCCCCCCCCCCCTTGTCACCCTCCGTGTCTCTTTGTGAACCCGCCGTGTCCTCCCCGGGTCCCCTCGGTGACCCCCCCGTGTACGGCCCCCAGTCCCACTCAGTTCCCATCGTGTCACCTCCGTGTCCCCTCGTGCCGCCCCCTGCAATACCCCCCGTCCTCCTCTGACCCCTCCCGCGTCCCCCGGTGTCATCTGTGTCCCTCCTTCTGTCCCCCATGTTCCCTCCATGACTTCCCACTGACCGCTCCGCGTCTCGTCCGTGTCACCCGTGTCCCCTCCATGGCGCCGCACGTGTCCCCGCACGTGTCCCCACCATGTCCCCCTCTTGTCACCCCCAATATTCCCCCGTCTCCCCCCACCGTCCTCCCCTGTGTCCTCTCTCGGATCCCGCTCCTGTCCCCCCCACGTCGTCCCTGTGCCATCTCCGTGTCTCCCACGTCCCTTCCGCGAGCCCCTCGTGTCCCACATGCCACTCCCCGCGTCCCCGCGTCCCCCCCGCGGCAGCCCCGCTCTCTCTCGTGTCCCCCCGTGTCCCCCCCATGTCGCTCATGTCCCACCCGTGTCCCCCAGTGTCCACTCGCCTTCCTCCCCGTGTCCCCCCCGGCCGGTGTCGTCCCGCGTGTCCCCCCCGTGTCCCCCCCTGCCCCTCTGGCCTCGGGCCACGGACAGCGCGTCCCGCAGGAAGCGGGGCCGGACCAGCCCAGGAAACGGCGACCCCTGGGACGACCCCGCCGTTCCCATGGAGGGGGAGGGGCGTGGGAGCGTGTGCGGGGGGAGGGGGCAGCGGGGGGGGGCGTGGGACGGGGAGGGAGGGGCGTGGGAAAAACGGGAAAAAGTGGGAAAAAGTGGGGAAATGGGGGAAAAAGTGGGGAAATGGGGAAAAAGGGAAAGTGGAGGCGAGGGGTGAGCGTGGGAAAATATGGGGAGGGGCGGCGGGGGGAGAGGGGAGGGTCAGACTCGACTTCCCCGCCCCCGCCCCCCCAGGTCACCCAGTGTCACGCGTGGGGAGGGGGCGGCTGGAGCGGGAACCCCGCGGGGGCGCCACGGGGGGGTCCGCCCGCTTCTCCCCCCGCACCCAGCCCCCCCTTCCCCGCCCAGGGGGTCCCCACCCTCCGCGGGACCCCCCCCCACGGGGACCTCCCCCCGCTCCTACCGTGTCGGGGCCATCGCGGCGGCCGAGCGCGCGCAGCAGCGTCCCCACGGCCCCGGGGGGCTTCATGGGGGGCTCCGCGGGGACCTCGGGGGTTCCAGGCGCTCCCGGGGGGCTCTCGGGGCTCCCCGCGGGTCCCGCGAGCGGCTCCGTGGCCGAAGGCGCGCGGGGAGGGGCCGTTTCCGCGAGCCCGGAGCCGCTTCCCGTGCCGGGGGGGGACACGGACACGGGGGGGACACGGGGGGGACGACACGGGAACGACACGTGTGGCCACGGGGAGGGGACACCGGGAGGGACACAGGGGAGCCAAGGAGGAGACACGGGAGACACACAGAGGAGTCATACGGGGGGACACGGGGGGACACGGGGACGGGACACCAGGAGGATCACGGGGGACACAAGGGGAGGGACACAGGGGGAACACACATGGGACACGCGGGGTGACACCTCCTTCTGCTGACGGTGCCTCAGTTTCCCCCTTTGTCACTTCATGGATCCCCCAAATTTCCTCCCGAGCCCCCCTCCGGCACCTTCCTGGTGCTGCCCCCGCCCCCTCCTCTTCATCCTCCTCCTCCTCCTCCTCCCACCGGCCCCCGTTAACCCGCTCCCCCGGGTCCCCGGGACCCCCAAACTCGGGGGGAAAGGGGGGGCTGGACCCACCCCATGGGGACCCCCAAAGTCAAGGAGAAGGGGGGGCCTGAGACCCCCCCACGGAACCCCCAGATTAGGTGGGAAAGGGGATCCTCAGCCCATGCGACCCCCAAACTCGGGCCGGGGAATGTTGGTTCAGAGGGGCTCAAAGGACCCCACGGAGTCTCGGGATGGGCTCCCCAGGGGGTGCAGGGACCCCAACCCCTCCCCCTCGCGAGGCCCCTGGGGGGGGAGCTCGTTTCAAGGGGAGGAATTGGTGTACAGGGGTTTTGGGGGGCGTTGGGGTGGGGGTTATTGAAGGGGGAGAGGAATTAGGGTGCAAAGCGGGTTCTGGGGTGCAGGGCCGGTTTCGGGTGCGGGTTATTGTGCGGGGGGCGTTGGGGTGCAGGGAGGGGATTGGGGTTTGAGGTTTTCGGGGTGCAGAGGGGATTGAGGGGGCTGATCAGATCCCCACCCGCTTGGGGTTGGCAGGGTCCCCTTCTCCCGCCCCTTGGGGTCCTCCCCCCGCCCCCATCCCGGCCAGGACAGACCCCCCTTTGTGGGGCCGGAGCCGCCGCGGGGGGGGGGCCGCATTCCAGCGGTGGGGGAGGCGGTTCCAGCATTCCAGCGGTTGGGAAGAGCCGGGAAAGACGAAGGGGGGGGGGTGGTGGCAACCCGGGGCTCGGTGCTGTGCCCGCGCCCCCAATTAATCACCGTTAATTAACGGGGGCCGAGGAGGAATGGAAGAACACGGAGAAGGAAGGATCAGGATGAAGGTGAAGGAGGAAAAATGAAAAAGGAGGAAGAGGATGAAGAATTAGGGATGAGGAGGAAGAAGATGGAAGGAGGAGAAAAGTGAAGGAGGAAGGAGAAGGAAAAAGAAGGAAAGAGGAGGAAGAAAATGAGGTGGAAAGAGGAAGTTGAAGGGGAAGCAGGAGATGGAATGATGGAGAGAGGAGGAATAAATAAGGAAGTGGAAGAGGAAAGGGGGGAAAGAGTTAGAGAGGATGGAAGGAAGGAGGAGGATGAAGGAGGAGGAAAGGCAGGAAGAAAGAAGGAATGAAGAAGGATGAGGAAGGAGGAGGAAAGATGGAATGAGGGAAGAGAAGGATGCAAGAAGGAAAAAGGAAGCCCAGAGAAAGGAAGACCAATGTCAGGACAGGAAATTCCCCCTGAGGGGGGCTTTCCCCTCCAAGGTGGGTAGAAGGGCAGAAGGATTTGGGGCCTTTCTGATCTTTTTCAGCTCATTTTATTGGAGAAAACTAACAGCCCCCCAGCCTGGGAGAGAACCCCAAAACTCCCCCAGGACCTCCCAAAACCTCTGGGAAGGTTCTTTTTACACATTTTTACAGCCCACCCCAAATCCCAAAATCTCAGAGTATCTTGAGGGTCTGGCGTGGAAATCCAGGTTTTCCTGTGTAAAGGGCAGGGTTTGCATCCCAAAAATTGGGTGGGGGAAYTGGGGAGACACTTGTGAGCAGGAGGATGATGAAGGTGTCCAGGGGGAAATCAACATTCCAGAAGTGAGGAAAAGGGGGGGCAGAGGGGGACCCCATACCCCGGAGGATCTGGGGGGGATTGGATGCCTCCCAATCCTTGTTCTGGAGGGGCTCCAGTGAGGAGGGGGTGGGAGGAAGGCCAGCTCTTCCTCATCCCTTATTTCATGGAAAACACAGAGGGGGGCTTTTCTTTCAAGAAAACTCTTGGAATTACCCCTCCCGCCCCCCGTGCTGATTTTGGGGTGATTCCTGTTTGCTCATGGTGGGTTTTTTTTTCCAGGATTTAAGAAGCTGTAGCTGAGGGAATTGATGAGTTTTAGGCTTTATTTCCATCTCGCCTGGATCAAGGTTGGGATTTTTGGGAATCTCCAGAGGTTCCCGCGGCAGCTGAGGAGGAGGAGGAGGGGGAGGAAGCTTTTACTCAGCTCCTTCTTCATCATCACCTTCATCCTCCCCATCCATGGAGAGCGCGGCATATTTGCTGGCGTGGCTGAACTGCAGGAAAAACCGGGAAAAATTCCCAAAAATGGGATTTGAGGGGAATAAAGATCCCCAGGGGCTCACACATCCCAAAGCCAGGGGGTCACAGCCTCCCAAAAGGGGCCAGCAAAACCCAAAACTGCTGGGGTGGTTGAGCTGGGAGGGCCAGGGGGGTCATTGTTGAAAAAAAATTCCCCAAGCCCCCAAAAAACCAAGATATGAATGGGGTGAAGACCCCCAGGGGATCATGCACCCCAAAAAGGGGGGGTCAGACTGCCCAAGGCTGAACTGTGGGGGTGGGCAGAGGGAGTGGGACAGATAAGCAGAAAATTCCCACAATACCCCAAAAAATGAGATTCGAGAGGTTGAAGTCCCCTGGGGGTTCAGTCACCCCAAAGAGGGGTCACAGCTCCTGCTGTTAACTGGAGGCACAGGGCATCAGTTATGGTGAAATTCTTCAAACCCCCCAAACCCGGGATTTGAGGGGGGGTCCCTCCCCCCTCTCTGGGTCCCCCTGGATCCTTACAGAGGGGGGGTTCTCCTCCAGTTTCTTTGGCTCGTGCTCCTTCCGGGGGTCCCTCCTGGGGAGTAGAGGTCAGAGGTCAATTCCCAGGAAATTCCGGGTGCCCGGGGGGGGGTTTCCCAGTTCCTAAGGGGGTTTTGGGGGGGGGGGGTCTCACCTCTCAGGGTCTCCCATTCCTGCGGGGCCACGGCTGCAGCTCCGGCCCTTGGAGCTGCTCTCCCGACCCCCCTCTGGCTTCAGTTCCTCTGCTGGGAAAGGTGGGGGGGTCACAGCCCCCAAAACCCCCTGAGCCCCCCAAGCCCTCCTGAGCCTCCCAGCAAGGCCTCAGCATCCCTGGAACCCCCCAGCCCCTTTGAAACCCCCCCAAAATGCCTCAACCCTCCCAGATCCCCTGATACCAACCTCCCCATGAGCCCTCCCCAAGCCCCCTGAGCTCCCCTAAAATCCCCCAAACCCCCCCTAAATGCCTTCTGAGCCCCCCAAGTGCTCCCAAGGCTTCCCCAAATCCCCAAAACCCACCCCAAGCCTTCCCAATCCCCTCCTTCCATTCTCACCTCTCCTCTGGGGGGTCCTGGGGGGGCCCCCATCATCTCCAGGGGGGGTGGGGCCAGAGGGGCCCCCACTGGAGAGACAGAAAAGGGGGGAGAGGCATCAGGGGGGGTCGCTGGAATGGACATGGGGGAATGGGGCATGGGAATGTTGGGATAGGGCCTGGGAATATTGGGGTGGAGCACAGGAATATTAGAATAGTCCGTCCACAGGGAATTCCTGGGAATGTTGGGATGGGGCACAGGAACATCCCCGAGCCACAGGAAAGTTGGGATTGGGCACAAGAATGCTGGGATGGAGCCCAGGAAGGTTGGTATGAGCAGAAGAGCCCCCCTGGGCTGCAGAAGTGTTGGGATGTGCCACAGAACACAGGGATGGGGCATGGTAATACTGGGATGTGTGGCAGGAGCATCCCCAGGCCACAGGAATGTTGGGATGTGCCAGTGGCTCCATGGAATGGGCCACAGGAACACTGGGATGATGCACAGGAACATCTCTGTGATACAGGGATGTTGGGATGGGCCTTAGAAAGGTTGGGATAGGCAGGAGAAATGTTGAGATGCACGACAGATCATCCCTGGGAACGTCAGGGTCCCCTGCTCCTGGCCCTTGGGGTCCTCCACTAGGGAAAAGCAGGGACTCATGGAATGCTTTGGGCTGGAAAAGCACCCCCCAGGCCACTCCCTCCTGGGACACTCACCTGGTTGGGGAGGCTTGCTCCGAGTCAGAGCTCTGGGAATTGCCAGGGGGGTTCTGGCTGCTCCGCTTCATCCAGGCGTTTTCCTTGGGAGGCGGTGCTGGCATCACCTTTGGCTTCTCCTCCCGGGATTTGGGGGGCGGTGAGGGTGGCTCCTCCTCTTTTCCTAGGGGCTCATTTTCCAGGGATTTCTCGCTCTCCCTCCTCCGTGTGGCTGGGGGGACACAAACCCGTGTGGCAGCTGCTGGCAGCCCCGGGCTGGGACACTGCAGCTGCCCCGGATCCTGACTCACTCCGGCCGGTGGGGCCGGAGCCCGTGGACGTTCCCGGGGGTCCCGCAGGGCCACTCTGGGAGGATTCGCTGCCTGTTCGGGATCGCTCCTGGTTCTCCTCGCTTCGCCAGCTTGGATGCCTGGGACAGAGTGGAAATAGGATCAGGGGACTGGGAAAGGGCTGCCCCATCCCACCTTTCCCATAGGATGAAGACCATCCCACCCAAACCACTCCCAAGGATCATTGCCACCCATCCTGCTTTTCCATAGGGACCATTCCCTGTCCCTCCCATCTCTCTGTGGGGATCATTCCCTGCCCATCCCCCCCTTTGCCACTGGATCATTCCTAGCCAATACCCCCTTTCGCAAGAGACCATTCCATATCCCCTCACCTTTTGGGTGGGATCACTCTTTGTCCATCCCATCATTACCAAGTGATCATTCCTTACCCATCCCATGTTTCCCAAAAGACCACTCCCAGCTCTTCCCACCTTTCCCAAGGGACCATCCCCATCCCATTCCCTCTTTCCCCAGGCACCATTCCCACCTTTCCCGGGGCCGTCTGTCGATCCTCTTGTCATCCTCCAGCTGCCGCTGGAGTTTTTCTTGCTCCTTCTGGAGCCGCTCCTCCACCTCCCGTTCCCGAGCTGCTGTATCCACAGGCTTGGCCCCCCCAAAGATGGAAGCAGCCCGGCTGGACTGGGCAGCAGGAGCTGCTGAAGTTTCCTCTTCCTTGGGAGCGCTCCGGGGCTTCAGGTTGAGTTTCGGTCTCTGGGTGGGACCTGGGAATGAGCCAGGAGATCCTGGTGGGCATTGATCCCACCTGCAACAGTGCTGGGACTGACAGCATAATCCCTGTCCCATCCCACCACTCCCAAGGAATCATCCCCTTCCCCAGCCCACCCTTCCCAAGGGATCATTCCCATTCTCTTTCACTTTTTCAAGCGAACATTTCCATCCTAATCCACCTTTCCTGAGGGACCGTTCTGTGTCCTTCCCACCTTTCCATGGGGATCATTCCTGTACCATCCTGCCTTTCTCAAGAGACCCTTCTCCCCTCATCCCATCTTTCCCAAGGGATCATCCCCATCATATCCCACCATTCCCAAGGGACCATTCCCTATTGCTCCCACCTTTTCCACGGGATCATTCCCATCATATCCAACCTTCCCAAAGGAACAGCCCTGGTCCCACCCCACCTCTGTCCTCACGGCGGAAGTCATCCCGGCCATAATCATCCCGGGAATTCCACCGATCCATCCGGTCATCCCGCCGGTCATAACGATCCTCATAGCCACGGTAGTCATCGTCCCGGCGGTACCCGCTTCCAAAGGCTCTCCGGCCGCTGCCTATTCGGGAATCGTAGCCTGGGGAAGGAGACGGATCATCTGAGAGTCACTAGGGATAATGCAGCCCAGATTCCCAGTGACAACAGTCTGGGAATTTGGGGGATTCCCAGTTACTCGCTGGCCATGGGGGGGGGCGGTCTTGCTTCCACTCTCTCTGCCCCTGAGAACCCTTGGGAATTCCCACCTCGGTCGTAATCCCTGCTGCGGTCGTCGTAGCGATCCCGGCTCCCAAAACCACGATCCATGTCCCGCCGTGGCCCATCCCGATACCGGTCGTCGTAGCGATCACGATATCCTGGAAGCGGGATGGGGTTTTACTGGGGTAGGCACAGATTCCACGAGGAAGGAGGAAAATCCCAGTACTGGTCCATGTGGGAAAGGAGGAGGCCCCATTTATCCTTACAAACTGGGAATGAGCTCAGGTGGGAATGAAGAGTTTCGGGAATGAATGAGCTTGGAGTTGGAATGAGAGCTGAGAACAAATGAGCTCCAAATGGGGAATGAACAAGCTCAGGGTGGGAATGAGCTCAGGTGGTTCCTAATCTCAGGCAGAACAGTGTCAGGTGCCCCTAGATCTTGGGATAATGCTAGTTGCCAGGACACAGGGGAAGGAGGGAGTGCCTGGAATGCTGGGCCCGTTCTCTTCACTCACTGTCCCCGAATCCATCGTCGCCCCGGCGCGGGGGGAAGTCATCGAAGGCGTCGGGAGCAGCTGGACGTGCGCGCCAGTCGCTCTCAAACCGCTCTGAGTCCCGGAAGCGATCCCGGTCTCTGCCGAAGCAGCGATCATCCCGGTCTGCTGGGAGCCAGGGACATGGGGAGGCAAAAGGAGTGAGAAAGGGAATGAAGATCAAAAGGAAAGGAAGGAAACAGGGCAGGGTCAGGGCTGGGCCCTTGGCCACTCTCCCTGAATCCCTACCCTGCCTGATCCATATCCTCAGGTGGATGCTCACCTTTATCCTGAGCTTGATCTGCCACATCCACTCGTATCCTTCTGTTTCCTAAAGACTGGGAACAACAGTGGGAAGTGAGTGCTGGGCTGGGAATTCCCTCCCCATATCCCACCTGACCCTCCCCTCTTCCAGCTGGAAGCCATTTGCCCTTTTCCCACCACTCCAGGCCCATGTCCAAACCCTTCTCCAGGTCCTTGGAGCCCTGTTAGGCCCTGGGATGTGCTCTTGGAAGCTGGGATTGGACTCACCTCTTCATTGAGGCTCAGGGCCTGGAACAGGGAATCGATATCCTCAAATTCCGCGTATCCGAAACCTTTCAACCTCTCGGGATTGGTGGGTTCCCGTGGGAGCCGCACGGCGCTGATCTGCAAAGGGAGGGAAGGCAGGGAAGCTCGCCTCAGGATCTTGGCTTCCAAAGGGGAATGCGGAAGGGTGGCAGGATCTGGGATGGAGCAACTCATGGATATCAAGGGATTGAGAGGGGTTCCTCGTGCATGAAGAGGAAGACGGGGGTCCCACAAYAAACACTGCAGAACTTTCCAACATCTTTGGATTGAGGGACTGGGAAGAGAATCCCAGCTGTGGCAGCTGCACTGGGAGCAATGGGAAGGGCTGGGTATGCTCTGCAGGCTCCTGCCTGGGCTCAGGGAAGCAGGAGCCATCTCAAAGCTCATCCCAGTGGAAAACCAGCCCTGGATGTGTCCAGCACAAGTCCCACGTGGACACAGGGTAGCCCACAACCTCCTTTCCCTAGATTTTGGCTCTCAAAGTGTGGGAGCTCCTTGCTCATTCCTGATCGGAGCCCTGGGAAATGTCTGGAGCCACATTCCTAAATGACATCTTAGGGGGTCATGGGGTCCCCAAAGCATCCCTCAGATTTTCCTGGGATGGATTTCCTGATGGGAAACCTCTTGCAAAGCCAAGATCTTGCTTGGACCAAAGTAGAATCCACAACACATCCATGGAATTATATTTAAAGAATGACAAATGCCAAGAAATAGAGAAAATGAATGAGGAAGGCCAAGGTAAGGTGTGGAGCTGGAGAGGGAAAAGCAGGATAGGTTCAAATGGGAATAAACTTGGTTTTTCCCAATTTGTGGTTTTCAACACCTCTGTGTGATCCAGGAGCTTCCTGATGCTGTTTTCTTTCCACCCGGGAGCAAACCAGCTGCCCCACCCCCCAGTCTAACCTCCACCCAATTCCACAGGGAAACCCCCCCACTGGAGGTTCCTCAATCCCACTGGAAGAGCGGGAATGGCTGATCCATGGTGGGGGAATCAAGGGATTCTCTCAGGATCAACCTACAGACACCCACAACCCAGGAAAACGCCCCATGGCAATGGATACGGGTGCCCAATGGGGAGAGAGAGAGCAGCATTTCTGCCGTCGGGAATGTCACTCACATTAAGTCCTCGGAAGAAATCCTTGATGGACTCTTCCGTGACATCATAGGGCAGGTTTCCCAGGAATGCCGTGTACGGAGGGGATTTGGGGAGGCGGCTTCTGTCGATGTTGGGCTCGCGGGCAGCGCGTGGGGCCGTGGGAAGGATGGAGCGGTCGATCGGAGGTGCCCGGTAAACGTCGTCGTCATTGCTGTGCCACGTGGTGGAGACTGTGCAGAAACGCGGGATGTGGGCACAGACACATGGCCAGAGCCAGCTGGAGCTGACTGGGGCCAACTGGGGCCATCCTGAGCTGCCCAGGTCAGCTGGAGTCAGCAAACCATCCCACAGCCCACCCAGATGGAGGCAGCTGGAAGCAACTGGAGTCATCCAGAGGCACCCAGAGACAACTGCTGGCAGCACTGGTAAATCCACAGAAAAGGTGCCCTGAAGCCATCCAGAGCACCCAAGGCAGGGAYAGGCAATCCCACGAGTGGCTTTCCAGGATTCATTCCAGCTTGGATTCCAGCTGGCTCAGTGGGAAGCTCTGGTGAATCCAGTCCCCACGACCCTCAATACCCCACTGCTGCTCCCCCACTTGGCTGGACACTGAGTCTCATCCCTAAGAAAAACTTGCATGGCTCTCCCAGCTTCATTATTCCCCAAAAACGGAATAGCCAGTGGATTTTTCCAGTTATGGGTGCCACTGGCAGCTAGGAATGCCAATCCTGGAGCCTTCCAATCTGGAAGGTAGGAATTATGTTCCAGGAGCTGGGAATGACAGTCTGGAAGCTGGGAATGCCAATCTCAGAAATCAGAATGGTGCCCAGGGATTGAGAATGCTGTTCCAGCTCTGGGAATACTGCTCCTAGGACTAGGAATGCCAATCACAGAACTGAAAATGCCACTCTGGGGACTAGAAATGCTATCCTGGCTCCAGAAATGCTGCTCTGGGGGCTGGGAATGTAAGTCCCAGAGGTGGGAATGCTGTCCTGGCATCAGGAATGCCATCCTCATCCTGGCTCTAGGAAAGCCATCCTGGCTCTGGGGATGCTGCTCTCGGGGCTGAGAATGTTAAGTCCCAGAGCTGGGAATGCTGTCTTTGTTCCAGGAATGCCATCCTGGCTCCAGAAATGCCATTCTCATCCCAGCTCCAGGAATGCCATCCGGGCTCTGGGGGCTGGGAATGCCATCCTGGCCCTGGGGATGCTGCTCTGGGGGCTGGGAATGCCAACCCCAGAGCTGGGAATGCCATCCTGGCTCCAGGAATGCCACGCTCACCTTCCAGGTCGTCGGTCTCGTCGGCCCAGCTCACAGGTTTGGGGATGTAGGTGGGGCCCCCCCCGCCCCCCCCATCCTCGGCCAGGAAATCCGTGAGCGTCAGCGTCTTCCCCTTCTTTGGCTTCTTCTTCGCTGCCGCTGCAGGAGTGAGCGAGACACGGATCAGAGCAGGAACAGGAGTGGGGACGGGGGGAACTGAACAGGGAAGGGGAGGGAATGAGAGTGGGAATGGCAGGACAGAGAGAGAATGAGAAGGGAATCAGAGTGGGAATGGTGGGAATGGGAGCAGGAATACTTAGGAATGAGAGCTGGGACAGGAGGGAATGAGAGCAGGAATGGGTCAGAAAAAGAGTGGGAATGGGAGGGAAGGAGAGTGGGAATAGGTGGAATGAGAGCAGGGACAGGAACAGGGCGGGGGCAGAGGGGACAGAGGGGACTGGGGACACTAGGGTGGGACACGGGACACTGGAATAATGGGACTGGGGACAGTAAGGTGGGACATGGGGCACAGGGACGGGACATGGGACACGAGGAGCTGACATGGAACGTGAGGCTGTAGGACACGAGACACTGGAATGGGACTGGGGACAGCAGGATGGGACATGGGGATGGGACATGGGACACTGGGATGGGACACAAGGAGCTGACATAGAACATGGGGCACCAGGATATAGGACACGAGACACTGGAATGGGACTGGGGACACCAGGATGGAACATGAGGCCTTGGGATGGAGCACAAGGTGACAGGATGGGACACGGGACATTGAGATGGAATGGGAGGAGCTGGGATGGGACAGGAGCCACTGGGAAGGGACATGAGACAGGACAGCAGGAGCCAGGAGGAAACAGTACAGGAGGACATGGAGCACAAGAATGGGACAGGAGGCCCTGGGATGGGACACAAGGTGACAGATGGGGACATGGGATGATGAGGATGGGATGGGCTGGAATGGGACAGGAGCCACTGGGATGGGACATGAGATGGGACACAAGGCACCAGGATGAGACAGGAAGTGCTAGGATGGGACACAGAGCACCAGGATGGGACAGCAGCCACTGGGATGGGACAGGAGGAGTCAAGAGGAGACAGGAGGCGTCAGGATAGGACACAAGGAGTTGAGAGAGGACAGAAGCCACCAAGATGTGACAGCAGTCAGTGGGATGGGACATGAGGCATCAGGATGGGACACAAATGGGACATGAGGTACTGAGATGGGACAGAAGGCACCGGGAGGGGATACAGGATGGGACACAGGCATTTGCGTGGAATATGGCACTGAGAGGCATGAGGTGCTGGGATGTGCTTATGAGGGCATCAGGGTGGGACAGGAGCCGCCAGGATGGGACAGAAGGAACCAGGAACAGATGTGGGGCACCAGGATGGGACATGAGGAACTAGGATGGGACAGGAGGCAGCACAGGAGGAGCCAAGAGGGGACAGGAAGTGACAGGATAGAACACAAGATGGGACATGGGATGGGATATGAGGAGCTGGACGTGAGAACCCAGGATAGGGACAGGAGACACAGGGGTGGATGGGGCTCCAGACTGGGACATGGGACACCAGAATTGGACAGGAGCCACTGGGAGGGGACATATGTGGGGCCAGGAGCCACCCTCCAGCCCCCTATATTTGTTATTCCCACTGGAAACATTGTCCCCATCCCAGACCGTGTGGGGACACACCCAGGCACAAGCTGTGACCCTCCTGGAAAACCGGGGTATTTCCTGGAAGGTGGCTTTGGATTCACAATTCCCTCCCTCTGGGAGGAACTGCTGCCCTCATGTGGCTCTGCCGCTGGATCTGGGACCTTTCCTGGCAAAAACTGCTGCATTTGCCAGGAAAAATCCCTCTGGGTGGAGCCAGGGGTTTGGAGCCCCAGAGAAATGGTGGAGTCACCTCCTTCCCCCATCAGGTTTCAGGGAGGTCAGTAGTGGTCCCAGGGGAAGGAAAACTGAAGGACATGAAAGAGAAAGGCTTGGAAAAACATTCCCCTCTTTTTTTAAGGAGAGATCATGAATTTTTGGATGGCCAGAGCTTCTAGTCAGATATCCCTGACCAGAGATAATAATAATAATTAAAGAATCAACCAAAGGGTTTTCACAATGATAAAAAGGATGGAGGTCGGACTGCTCATAGAATGGCCTGGAAATGTGTTATTCCATGGAAATTCAGCATGGAGAGAACCACCATCACCGGTGTTTTCTCATGGGAACTGGGAGAGGGTGGTGGTGTGTGAGACCCCTGGGATGGCTCCATCTTCTCCCAGTCCATCCTTTCCCTCCCGACTATGGATTTCAGTGAAGTGTGGGGCCGTTCCTGGACTCCTATGGGAATCCCAGCCTGGGATGCAGGAGCGCCAAGACCCTCAGAGCTGCCCCAGGGTGACCCAACCTTCCGCAGGAAACCAGCCCGGGACACTGCTGGGAATGCGGGAAGCACCTGAGGCCCAGGGAAAGCCGGGACAGGGATGGATCCAGGTGGGGTGACGGCACCTCCAGCCCCCCGCGCTCACCCCGGTACCGGGACCCCACCTCCCGCTACAAGCAGAGCCAGGGATCCCGGGAGATGCTACGGGATCGGGAATGGAGGGGAGAGCCGGGTTGGAACTGGGGGCGTCTGGTGTGCCCTGCCACGCCGGGACCGACCCCTGGAGGGGCTGGGAGGGGTCACATCCTGCCCCGCCTCCCCCGCAACTGACCCCAAGGAGCCTCAAGGGCACCGCGGGCCCGGGAAGGGGGTCTCGGTGAAGCCCCTGCGGGCAAATGGGGGGGAGGCTGATCCCACCTCTCCCCCCAAACCCCCGGTATCGGGGCCACTCCGACCCCCCCCGGTCGCGGCCACGTGGGCGCGTCGCCCCCTCCCCCCCTTCCGCGCGCACGCGCCAGGCCGCGCCCGGCGCGCGCACGTCAATCACCGGCTGGGCGCACGCACGTCAATCACCGGCCGGGCGCGCGCGCCCCCGCCAATGGGAGACGGGGGGTGTTGGGGGGACCCGGCGCGCGCACGTCAATCACAGGCCGCGCGCGCACCCCCGCCAATGGGAAGCGGCGGGATGGGGGGGGGAAGGGCGCGCGCCCGCCCTGAGGGGACGCGGCGGAGGAGGAAGGGGGGGGTTCGGTTTTCCCGCCGCTTCCCCCGCTTTTCCCGCCACCGCCTCCCCCCCAACACCATCTCCGAAAGCGGCGGTGCTCGGAGCAGCCCCGGAGCCGCCATCGGTGCCGCCATCAGTGCCCGCGGAGCTCCACGCGGGCCGGCGGGGCCCGGGCCCGCGGCGCAGCGCTCACCTGGGGCCGCCATGTTGGGACGAGGCAGAGAAGGCAAAGGACCCGGATGACGGCGTCACGTGACCACGAGCGTCGCGCCCTATCAGGGGGCGGGGCAAAGCGCGGGGGCGTGGTCTGGGCCGGGGCGGGGCCTGGGGCCGGATGGTTCTGCGGGGGAGGGGCCGGAGTGGGAGGGACCCCCGGGACCCCCGGCACTGACAGCCCCGGGCACCGGCCGACACCGACAGCTCCCGGCGCCCCAGGCACCACCCGGGCTGCTCGCAACTCCCGGGCACTGACACCCCGCGCACCGAGACGCGCCGACCCCGTCACTCCCCGGAGCCCGGGACGCTGGGACCCCTGGGCACTGACACCCCCGGGATTCCCGGTCACTGGGACCCCCGACAGCAGATGCCCCGCATGCAGCCTCCCGCCCACACCGACAGCCCCAGGCACCGCCATGCCCCGCACACCGACACCCGTGGCAGCGCTCCGAGACCCCCGATCCCGGCATCCCCGGGCACGTCACCCTCTGGGCACCACCACCCCCGGTCTGCTGACACCCGGGGACTCCCGGACACCGCCACCCCCGGGCACTGACACTCCCAGGCATCTGCGCCGGGATCTCCGGGGCCGATACCTCCGGGCACCGACGCCCGAGGAACTCCCGACGCCGGGACTCCTGGGCACGAGGATGCCCGCGACCCCCGAGTACCGCACCGCGACCCCCGAGCACCGCACCGGGACCCCTGAGCACCTCACCGGGACCCTTGAGCACCGCACCGCGACCCCTGAGCACCTCACCGGGACCCTTGAGCACCGCACCGCGACCCCCGAGCACCACACCGGGACCCCCGAACACCTCACCGGGACCCCCGAGCACCACACCGGGACCCCCGAGCACCGCACCGGGACCCCCGAGCACCGCACCGGGACCCTTGAGCACCACACCGGGACCCTCGGGTACCGCAGTGGGACCCCCGCTCCCGTGTCCCCCCGGGAGCGGTTCAGGACAGGACGGCACTTAGGGCTGATCCCGGGGCCGGCGGGGACAGGGACGTTTTGGGGTCCTCCCGGCTGGTTCTGGGACGTCGATGCCCCCAGGGACCCCGACATGAGCGGGGAGCAAAAGGGGCGTCCCGGGGGGGCATGGGCGACTGGGGGTCGTTGTCGGGATGGTGACAAGGAGGGGGTACAGGAATCCATCCCTCCCCTGACAGCTCCCCACATCCCGTGCCTCAGTTTCCTCCCGGTCTCAGCCCCATGTCCTCACCCCCATTTCCCCCCCCGGAAGGACACACCAACACATCCCATCTCCCATTCATGGGAACCAGCACTTTATTTGGATCTGGGGGGACCTCCCCCGGGTTTTGGGGGACAGGGATCCCCCATGACCCCCTCAGTACGTGCGGACCTTCACCTCCCTGGTCTCAGTGACCACGCGCTGGGTGGGCTGTGTCCTGGCCGTGGTGGCTGTGGTCTCCTTGTCCAGGGCATCCCTCAGGCTGCAGGGAGGGGGGGGTTAGGGGTGGGGGCACCCAGGGGTCCCCTCCCCATGCCAGTAGTGTCCCCCCCTCAGTGTCACCCAACAGGTGATGGAGATGGCATGTCCAGTTGGATGGGCTGGGGTGTCCCAACACCCTGGAGATTGTCCCCTCTGGGTGTCACCCCTGTCCCCTGGCTGTTCCCAAAATCTTGTAACTGCTGGGATCCCAACACTGGGACACCTGGGGTTCATCCCCTCTGATGTCACCATTGTCCCCATCCCCAGGCCATCCTGAAGGACAGAGCTGGGATATGTGATCTCCTGGGATCATCCCCCTGGATGTCACTGCTGTCCCCTGGCTGTCCCCAAAATCTTGTAACTGGTGGGACCTGGACACCTCATCACAGGAGTCTCATCTGCCTTGGGTGTCCCCTCCCCATGCCAGGGATGGCACCTGGACACTCAATTCCTGGAATTATCCCTTTCCATCCCCTTCCCAGCCCATATACTCCCCCCTCTGTCTCCATTTCCCCCTCACCTCAATTTCCATCCCTCTGAATTTTCCTCCCTTATACCTGAACTCACCCCCCAAACTTCCTCACCTGAGCTCTCTGTGCTCACCTTCCCTCAAAACCTGAATTGCCCCCCCCTCACCTGAGTCCCTGTACCTGAATGCCCACTCCACATTCTCCCTTTGTACCTGAACTCCCCTCTGATTTGAACTCCCACCCACTGTACCTGCCTTCCTTCCCCGTCTCACCCAAACCACCCATATCTGAACTATACCCCCAAATTCCCCCCTCACCTGGAATTCTAACACCCCGTACCTGGATTCCTTCCCTCTCCACCAAACTCCCCCCCCCAAACCCTCTCATACCTGAACTTCCCACTCACCTGAACCGCCCTGAACTCGTCCCCCTCACCTGAACCACCCCTGACCTGGACTCACCCCCCCTCCCCGTACCTGAACTTCCCCTCTCACCTGAACTTCCCCCCTGGCGCTATCTGAATTCCTTCCCCCAGCTGAACCCCCCATACCTGATCCCCTCCCCAGTTCCCCCCCTGCTAACCTGAAGTCGTCGCCGCCCTCCAGCAGCTGCCGATATGTCGCGATCTCGGCCTCCAGCCGGTCCTTGAGGCCGAGCAGCTCCCGGTGCTGCTCGTTCTGCCGCTGGAGCTGCGCCCGCACGTCCCGCAGCTCTGCCTCGGCCGCGCTCACCTGGAGCTGCACCTGCGCCAGGTGAGCCCCGGCCCGCGCCTCGGCCTCGGCCAGCGCCGCCTCCAGACCCGCGTTCTGGGGGAACCCGGGCGATTAGGGGGGTTTGGGGGAGTCAGCACCCCGAGTTCATCCCAAGCTTCAGCCTCGGCCAGCGCCGCCTCCAGACCCTCGTTCTGGAGGGACTGGGGGGTTAAGGCGGTTTTGGGGGGTTCACTTTGATCTGAGCCTCAGCCTCGACCATGGCAGCCTCTAAATCTGAGTTATGGGGTGTTCGTGGGGGAATTAGGGGGTTTTGGGGGAGCCAGAACCCCTAAAATTGGGGGATTGGAGGATCTGCACCAAGAAATTGGGGGGGGGAGTCACCTTGGGCTCAGCCAGTGACTCCAGACCCACATTCAGGGGAATGAGCAGGAGTTCACCCCAAAACCTGGGGGTTCACCCTGAGCTTTGGTCAATGCAGACCCCAAACCTGTGTTCTGGGGGGATCAGGGGAGGATTAGGGAGTCTTGTGGGGGTTCACCCTGCCCTGAGCCTCAGCCTCAGGCAGTGCCACCTCCAGCCCCGAGTTCTGGGGGATTCGGAGGGTTTGGGAKATGGGGGTCAAGACCTCAAAAATGGCCTTTGTGGGACTGGAGTTATGGGTTGGGGGTTGGAGGGGTTTTGGGGCTCTGGAGCCATGGATTAAGGGGAGCTAAGGTTTTTTGGAGGGGGAGTTGGGAATGTGAGGCTGTGGATTGAGAGATTTGGGAGGGGGTTGGGTTTTTTGGGGGASTTTGGGGAATTTTGGGGTACCTGGTTGCGCAGGGCCTCAAGGTCGATCTCGAGGGTTTGCAGTGAGCGACGCAAGGCCCCAACAGTGCCTCGTGCCACGTCCAGGTCCTTCGTGCTCTGCGTCACCTCCAGGGTGGTTTCCGTGATCTGGGAGGGAAAGGAGGGTTCTGGGGGGGCCTGGGGACAACCTTGGGGTCTGGGGGGCAGCAGCCTTGGTCCCACCCACCACGGGCACCTCAAGTCCTGGAGGGGAGGTGGGGGAGTGAGACCATCCCAAGAAGAGCCAGACTCAGGCATGGGACCCTAATGGGGGTCCCACATCGTGGGGGTGCCCTAGGAGGGGCTCCAAACTTGCACCTTGGACAGAGGCCATCCCAAAAGTGTCCCCAAGGTTGGACCAGGAACCTCCTGGAGCAGTTCACCCCAGGACTTCCCCTGAAAATGTCCTGAGTGTCCACCCAGGCCCCCCTGGGTCTGCCACCCCTCTTCCCCCTGGCTTTGTGGGGCTTCTTTGGGGACTGTCTCTTATACACATCTCCACCCAGGCCCCCCTGGGTCTGCCACCCCTCTTCCCCCTGGCTTTGTGGGGCTTCTTTGGGGACCTCCCATGCCAGCCTGGGGACACCCCCCAAAAGGGGTTTCCCCTTTTTTGGGACCCTCTGGTGGTCCCCTGTTGGGGACACCCCTATGGAGCATCATTGGGGACTCTTGGATGTGGACTGGTGGGGGTCTGGGGTCTCCAACTCCCACCCCCTCTGCTTCTCCAGGTCCTCCAGGGCCATTGTCCTGGATCCACAGCTCCCCCAAGATCATTTCAGGGCTGGTTTTGGGTGGGATTTGAGGATTTTTAGGGTTCCTTACCTGCTGCCCCCACTGCTTCTCCAGGTCCTCCAGATTTTTCTGGGCCAGGGCATCATACTGAGCCCGCAGCTCTCCCAGGATCTTCCCTAAATCCTGCGACTGTGGAGCGTCCACCTCCACCGTCAGCGCCGACTGCGAGGCCTGCGCCCGCAGGTCCTGCACTTCCTGGAGGCAGCATGGGTCAGTTTGGGGTCCCACAGCCCCTCCCAAGCCCCCCAAGTCCTCTGGATGCACCTGGTCATGGTCCTTGCGCAGCAGGATCAGCTCCTCGCGCAGGGCCTCGATGTCCCCCTCGAGCTGCAGCCGCGTCATGTTGGTGTCGTCCAGGACCTTGCGCAGCCCGGTGATGTCGCTGTCCACCGACAGGCGGATGGCCAGCTCTGCCTCGAACCTGGACACACCGCAGGAATGGAGAGCCAGGCTGGGACACGGAGCCAAGCCAGCCTTGTGCCCGTTCATTACTTTGTCCTTGTCCTTGGCCCTGTTTCCGTCCCTGATGTATCCTTTTCCCCCACCCCCATCATCAGCCCCATTTCCATCCCCAGCCCAACACAGCCTTTTCCTCATCTGCATTCAATCCCCATCATCCACAGCCCTGTTTCCATCCCCAAAACATCCTTCTCTCCATCCCTGTCCCATCATCCTCATCTTCATCCTCATTTCCATCCCCATCACATCACTTTCCCCATCCCTGTCCCATCCCCATCCCATTCCCATCATTCTCATCCTCAGTCTCATATCCATTCTCATTCTCATCCCCATCCTCATTCCCATCCTCATTTCTTTCTCCGTTTCCCTTCCTATCCTCGTCCTCATCTCCATTTTCAATTCCATCCCATCTCCTTGTCCCACCCTCATCTCATTTCCATCTCCAGCCCCACCCGACCTCATCCCATTGCTGTCTCCATCCATGTTCTTATCCCTGTCTCATCTCCTCTGCCACCTTCACTCATCCTATCTTTGTATCTGTCCCCATTCTCATTCTCATCCTTCTCCTTGTCTTCATCCCTATTTTCATCCCCTGTTCCTGTTCCCATTCCTGTCTTATCCTATTCCTCATCCTCATCTCCAGTTCTGTCCCATCCCTGTCTCCATCCATGTTCCCATTCCTGTCCCATCCCAGCTCTCACCTACAGCTGTCCCCATCCAGTTTCCCATCCCCATTCCCACTCCTGTTTCCATCTTTGACCTTGTCCTCATCCTGATTTCCGTCCTCAGCCCATCCCGGTCCCTGTCCACATCCAGTCTCCACTACCATTCCTATTTGCACCTTTGTCCTTGTGCACATCCCTATCTCACCTCCACCCCATTCCAATCCCTGTACCCCCCTCCTTCCCACCCATCCCCAGTCAGTTTCCATCCCATCCTCATCCTCACTCCCATTGCCACCTATTCTCCCCCAGTCCCCATCCCCATCTCCGTCCATTTCCACCCTATTCCCATTCCTGCTCCTGTTTCCATGCTGGTCTCCATCCCACCTCCCTCACTATCCTTATCCCCATTCCCATCCCCACTGTTTCCATCCTTGTCCTTGTCTTCATCCCCATCTCGTCTCCATCCCCATCCTCATCCCCATTCACATGCCCATCCTCACCCTCATCCCCTCTCTGTCTTCCTCCCCATTCCTACCCGATCCCACCCCAATTCCCATCTCCATTCCCACCTTGTTTCCAACTCCATTTCCACCCCATCCCCATTCCCACCCCTATTTCCACCCCATCTCCACCCTCTTTTCCATCATATTCCCACCCCCATTTCCATCCCCATTCCCACTCCATCCTTGTTCCCATGTCACCCCTGCCATGTTCCCATCCCCATTACTCCCAGTATCCCCAGTATCCCCAGTATTCCCAGTATCCCCAGTATCCCTCCCTCACTTGACCCGGAAGTCGTCGGCCGCCAGCCGAGCATTGTCAATCTGCAGCACGGTGCGTGCATTCTCCACCGTGCTCTCCAGGATCTGGGATGGGGACACGAGGACACCCGTGGATACAGGGGACACACGGACATGGGGGAACACGGGCGCAGATATGGGGACATGCAGGGACAGATGGACACATGGGCATGGGGACACGGACACGAGTGAACACAGGGAAATGGGGACTCATGGCGGGGGGCATGGAGAGACACAGACAGGGGGACACACGTGGACATGGGAGTGCACGGATGGGGGACGTGGAGGTACACGCAGACATGAGGAGACACGGGTGGACACACGCAGACACGGAGACACACAGACTCAGGTGAACACATGGATATGGGGGGACAGGTGAGTGGGACGCATGGACACGCAGGCACAGGGACACACACGGGGACGCGGGGACACAGGGACACGTGTCACCGTCGCCGTGGCAGGATGACTTCCCCGGCCCCCCCTTCCCTGCAGGGCCTCGCCCCGGAAAAGCTGCGATAGCCCAGGGTGGGGGCGGGGCGGGGGCGCCCAGGTGTGTGTGGGGGGGAGGGGTGCCGGTCACCTTGGGGAGGCTCCAGGAGGGGCTTTGGGGAGACGGGGGGGGTCTAATTTACCCAAAAATCGGGGTAAGAACGGAGGGGGGCTCCTTCGACACTGCCCCACCGCGGTGGCCTTGGTCACGTCCCTTTGCTTCCCCCGTGGGGAGAAAAACCCCCGAGCCCCCCACCCACGGGATTTACAGACCTCCCCCAAGCCCCCCTATGCCCTCCCAGGGACGTACAGACCTCCCACAGATACAAAGTTCAGCTCTTTCCCTCCCCCTCCCCAGTTAATGTTTAACCCCAACCCCCCCCGCGCCCCCACCTTGTCCCGTAGTTCCTCTATCAGCTCCCACTGGGGGCTCCAGTCGTGGGCGCTGGGTCCCTTTTGGGCCATAAACTCCCGGATTTGGGTCTCCAGGCGCCGGTTCTCCCGCTCCAGTCTCCGCACCTGCTCCAGGTACGTGGCCAGGCGGTCGTTGAGGTCCTGCATCGCCTCCTTCTCGTTGGCCACGGCCCCGGAGCCCCCCAGGAGGACGCTGCCCCCCAAGCCGCCCCCATAACCGGCCCCATAACCGGCCCCAAAGGCGCCCCCGGCGCTGCTCAGGGTGCGGGTGACGGAGATCCGGGACCCCGCGCCCCCCGCCCCCGCGTACACGCTCGCGGCGCTGCCCAGGGGGGCGAAGCGGCGGCCGGGGGTCCCGAGGGTCCCGATCCCGCCGGAGCGGACGGAGCTGGAATAGACGGTGCGGCGGGAGAAGCTCATGGGGACGGTGACGCGACGGCGGGAGCCCGAGAGTCGCACGGACGGACGCACGGATGGAATTCCGGGCGGGAATTCTGGCCGGGATTTATAGCCGGGAGCGGCCCCACGGCACCTCCCCACGGCCTCGCTCCCGGGAAGGGAAGGTGCGGCTGGAGCCGGCCCAGGGCTTTGTTCCTGCGGGGACCGGCCCCAAAGCCTGAGGAGTGGGGTGTGAGGGAAAATAATCAGCCCCAAAACTCGTGGGATGTGAGGCAGAGGTTTGGGAGTCTGACCCAGAACCGGAAAATGCAGGGCAGGGGAAAGGGAATCAACCCCAAAACTTGTAGGGTGCGGGGTGGGTGGAAAGGGGTATGACCCAGAACTGTGGGGTGGGGGGCAGAGGGAAAGGAATCAGCCCCAGAACTCGTAGGATGAGGGGTGGAGGGATGGGTGTCTGACCCAGAACTTGTGGTGTGTGTTCAGAATGATGGCATCGACCCCATAACTGTGGGGTGGGGTCGAAGGAATAGAACTCGGCCCCAGAACTGTGGGATGTGGGGCAGGGTCAGCCCCACACATTTTCGGGTCACCATAGCCAGCCTCACATCACCATACTGATCTTTGCACTGCTGCAGCCCCTGCCTGACCTGAGACCCCCTGTTTTACCCTGTTCCTGCCCTGTTTTGCTCTGTTTTCTCCATTTTGCCCCATTTTGTCCTATTTTGCCCTGTTCATATCCCATTTACTCATTTTTGCCCACTTTTGCACCATCCCTGCCTTGCTTTATCTCATTTTTGTCCCATTTTTGYCCATTTCTCATTTTCCCCATTTCCTTCATTCCCGTCTTTCTGCTCCATTTCCCTCCATTTATGCAAAATCTTCCCATTTTGCTGTCTTACCCCATTCCTGTCCCATTTTACTAATTTTTGCCCTGTTTTGTCATTTTATCCCATTCTTGTCCCACTTTAACCCTTTTTGCCTGATCTTGCCCTGTTTTATCCCATTCATGTCCCCCTTCTCACTTTTTGCCCAATTTTGCCCCATCTCTGTCCAGTTTTGCTGGTTTTGCCTCTTTTTTTTTTTTTTTTTTTTTCTGTTTCTGCCTATTTTGTCCTCCCCCTTTTTCTCCCATTTCCCTTTTCACCCACGTTTTTCTCTGCTTTGCTCCATTCCTTCCCCTTCCACTCCCTTCATTTTGCCCCATTCCTGCCCAATTTTATCCTGTTCTGCCCCATCTCCCCCTTTTTGCCCCCTTTCCCTTCTTTTTTTTTCCATTTTCCCCATGGGGTCCCCAAGGTGCTGGACCCGAGGGTCCCAGGGGGTCCTGCCCGGGGCCCAGTGGCCTCGTCCCTCTTTGGGGACCCCCTGCGACCCCCTGAAGGGCGCRGGGGAGGGGCAGGGGTGCTCCCACCCTGGGCCTTATCGGGACCATTCCAGGCGTTCCAGGTGGGTGACGTGTCCCACCCGTGTCCCCCCCGCCCCGCCGTGTTCCCCCTCCCGGCCTGTCCCTGTGTCCCCCGGTCCCCAAATGTCCCCCACGTCCCTGTGAGCCCCCGGTGTCCCCGCATGTCCCCCCGGTGTGTCCCTCCCGTGTCACCCGCTATCCCCCCGTGTTCACTCCTCGTGTCCTCCCGTGTCCCCCTAAGTCCCCCCCCACCCATAACGTCCCCCATCCCCCCGTCACCTCACGGCCACCCCGTGTTCCCCCTGTGTCCCTCCGTGCCTCAGTGTCCCCATCTGATGGAGAGTGGGGCTCAGCTGGGGCCGTCAAGGGCTTAGGGGGTCCCTACTGCTCCTTGGGCGGCCTTGGGGGTCTGGGGCAGTGTCCTGCAGGGTCTGGGACCTACCCTACCCCCCCTTCCAGGGTTATCTCTGGAAATTCCTTGCTGATAAGATGGGCGGGATTTAGAGAGGGAGCTGGAGATGGTGGGAGCCTCTGGGGGGGTGGAGGGGGGAGCAGATCATGTCCCCTCCCGGGCGTYGCAGGTCTGGGGGGGCTTGAGACCCTCCCTGTGGGGCTGGGCTGCTCAGACCTATTGACCCACCCCCGGTGGAATCTGGATGGATTCAGGAGGGAAGGGAAGAAGGGAGGAAGGGAGGGAGGAAGGGAGGAAGGGAGGAAGGGAGGAAGGGAGGAAGGGAGGAAGGGAGGAAGGGAGGAAGGGAGGAAGGGAGGAAGGGAGGAAGGAAGGAAGAAGGAAGGAGGAAGGAAGAAGGAAGGAAGGAAGGAAGGAAGGAAGGAAGGAAGGAAGGAAGGAAGGAAGGAAGGAAGGGAAGGAAGGAAAGGAAGGAAGGAAAGGAAGAAGGAAGGAAAGGAAGGAAGGAAAGAAGGAAGGAAAGGAAAAAGGAAGAGAAGAAGAAGGAAGGAAGGAAGGAAGGAAGGAAGGAAGGAAGGAAGGAAGGAAGGAAGGAAGCTCTCTCTAGATCCCAACTGCAGGATTCCAAACCCGTGGGTGCCGCCCTCCCAGTGCCCAGCGTGTGCCGCCCTCGTGCCGGGCAAGTCTGGGCTGGAGACACCACTGCACACACTGGCACCTGTCAGACCCACCTGCACACACCTGAACTCACATCCATCCATCCTTCCATCCTTCCATCCATCCCATGGCCTTTTGGGGATGTTTTCCCTATTTGCTGCTGAGTTTGGCACTGGGGACAGGCCCTGGTGAGGCCTGGGGACAGGGCTGGGGACAGGGCTGGGGCTAGATTTGGAGTGATGTGACTGGAGTCCCATGTTGTGATCTGGGGACAGGGGCTGGGGTCAGGGGCTGGGGGAATAGTTTGGGGTCACAGACTGGGGATGTGGTGCTGGGGACACAGACTGGGGACGCAGGGTGGTGACATTGGTCTGGAGACCCAGACTGGAGGACAAGCTGGGGACATGGGCTTGGGTCAGGGGTTGGGGGCTGAGACTGGGGGGATCCGGACTGGGGTCGGGAGTCGGGGGCCCAAACTGGGTGACAGGACTTGGTGCCATGGAGTCAGGGACTCAGATTAGGAGACTCAGGTGTGGGGACACGGTGGGGACAGGGCTGGGGACACTCCCTAGGGAGTGTCGGTGGGTCTCCTCCTTCGGGAGGGGGTGTGGAGGGGGGTGGGGAGCACAGGGACCCGCATTTTGGGGTAAGCCCAGCCCCACGTACCCTCCCGTCCCGATGCTGGTGGATCCCGGGGATCCCGCCAATCCCACGTCCCGAAGGGGTTAAAGCTCCGGTCCCTCCCCCCGCTTCTCCTCCCCCGGCTCTGGGATCAACCCGAGAACCAACCCGGGAACCAAACCGGGAAGGCGCCCGGAACCCGCCCGGCCGCTCCGCCCGGCCCGGCCCGTCCTGCCCCGACCCGTCCGGCCGGTCCTGCCGCCGGAGCCTCCCTGCCCCGAGCGCGGCCTTCGGCCTCGTCCTCCTCAGCCTTCTCCAACCTGCTCCAGCCGTCCTCATCATCCTCAGCCTCTTCAGCCTCTTCCAGCCGTCCTCAGCCTCCTCCAGTCGTCCTCGTCCTCCTCAGCTGAGGACCTTCTCCAACCCTCTTCCAAACTTGCACCAATCTCCTCATCCTCCTTCTAACCTTCTCCATCCTCCCTGCAGCCTCCTCATCCTCCTCCAACCCTCTTCCAACCCTCCCCGACCTTCTTCATCCACTTTCCAACCTCTTTCCAAACTCTCCTATCTCCTTTCCCAACTTCCAACCTCCTCCCAGTCTTCTCCAGCTTCCTCATCCTCCAGCCGCCCTCCTTTCGCACCTCCCGAGCACTCGGCAGGCTCTCTCCAGCCTCTGTTCCCACTCTCCCCTCTCAGATGTCGGTCTCCATCCCCCGGCAGGCGCTGCGGAGCAGCTCGGCCGTTCCGGGCCGTTCCTTCTCGTCCCGCTCCTTCACGGCCGCTCCGGCGCTGAGGATGAGCACGGCCCCGGCCCTCGGCCCTTACGGGGGGCTCCGGGGCGGCTCCGGGGGGCTCGGGGGACCCTCGTGGGTGCCAGGCGGGGGCATCACGGCCGTCACCATCAACCGGAGTCTCCTGGCGCCGCTGGACGTGGCCGTGGATCCCGAGCTGCAGGAGCTGCGCCGGGAGGAGAAGGAGCAGATCAAGACCCTCAACGATAAATTCGCTGCCTTCATCGACAAGGTGGGGCTGGGGGGACCCCGAGGAGGGATGGGACCACCCTGGGGACTGGCTTCTGGGACCTCCTGGGGCACCTGGGACACCTTGGCACACCTGGGGACATTGAAACCACCTTGGGACCTCCTGAACATCTTTGGGGACTTCTGTACCCTTGGGGACATTGAGACCTTCTCTGGGACCCCCTGAGTCTCAGATGGGATGTCCCAAGCACCTTTGGGGCCCTCCTGAGACCCCTGGGGACACTGAGAAGCCCTTCCAGGTACACTTCAGGATTCTCTGGATCAGCTGGGACCTCCTGAGCACCTCTGGGGACTTTCTGAGACCCTCAGAGACATTGATGCCCCCTTTTGGGGACACCCTGAACCCCGTCCTGAGTTACCCAAGGACACACAGACTCCAGCTTGCCCCAAGACCCCAAACTTCCCCCTGCCCTCCACCTTCCACTCCATGCCCCCCTCCAGCCCAACCCATTCCCCCGGGGGTGATTTGGGGGTAATTTTGGGGTTCTGATTCCCTTTTCCACCTTTCCCCCCAGGTATGAATTGGGGATGGAGGTGTTTTTGGGGTGATTTTGAGGTATGGGAGTGCTCCAGATCCTGCTTTCACCCAAGTGGGGTTTTGGGGTGCAGGGGTGATTTTGGGGTAATTTTGGGGTGTGGAGTGATTTTGAGGTGATTCGGGGGAGTGGGATTGCTTCTGACACCCGTTCCTCCAGGTGTGATTTTGGGGTGGAGGTGATTTTGAGGTGATTTTGAGGTATGGGAGTGTCCCTGATCCTGCTTTCCCCCAGGTGTGGTTGTGGAGTGATTTTGGCTGGTTTTGGGGTGCTGTTCCCTGTCCGCAGGTGCGGTTCCTGGAGCAGCAGAACAAACTCCTGGAGACCAAGTGGGGGCTCCTGCGGGCGCAGCCCCCTCCCCGCAGCAGCCTGGGGGGGCTCCTCGAGGGCTACGCGGGGACCCTGCGGCGGCAGCTGGAGGCGCTCGGGCAGGAGCGGCAGCGGCTGCGCGCAGAGCTTGGCCACGTCCACGGGCTGGTCGAGGAGTTCAAGGCCAAGTCAGTGTCCCCAAATGTCCCCTAAATCTCCCGGCTACTCCCATGTCTCCCCAGACCCTCCCACAGCCCCCCAGTGCCACCTTGTAGCCCCCCTTGTAGTCCCCCAATGGCACCTTGTGCCTGCTGATGCTGCCCAGGCCATGCCTGCAGCCTCCTGGAGGAGTTCAAGGGCACAGCTGTGTCCCCGAGTGTTCCCCCACATATCCCTGTGTCCCCACCCTGTGTGCCCTCACCCCCACGTCCCTTCATCCCCGTGTCCCCCTGTCCCCATGGCCCTTGATGTCCCCACCATCTCCCTGGGTCTCCCTGTATCCTCACATCCCCACATCCCTGGTCTAAGTCCTCTCTATGTCCCCACATCCTCCCATCACCTTGTCCCTCTGTCCCCCTGCCCCCACCTCCCCAAGTCCTCCCATCCCCTTGTGTCCCCATGTTCCCATGTCACCCATCCTCATATCCCTCTCTGTCCCAATGTCCCCACAGACCCATGTCCCCCCTATGTCCCCCATTCCCATTTCTCCATGTGCCCTGTCCCCCCCCATCCTTGTGTCCCCCTGCCCAGGTATGAGGAGGAGATCAACCACCGCACAGAGAAGGAGAACGAGTTTGTCCTGCTCAAAAAGGTGGGGGAACCCTGACACTGAGGGGGAACCCCGACATGGGGGGAGTCCCTGAGACCAAGGGGTTGCTGGGGGGTCCCTGGGGGTGCTGGGAACACAGGGTGACAGGGGTGTTCCCGCAGGACGTGGATGAAGCCTACATGTCCAAGGTGGAGCTGGAATCACGCCTGGAGAGCCTCACGGACGAGATAAACTTCCTGCGGCAGCTCTATGAGGAGGTTTGGGGGTGCCTGGCATTTGGGGTGCCTGGATTCGGGGGGTGCCCTCCTGCTAAAGGCACTCCCCATGTGCGCAGGAGCTGCAGGATCTGCGGGCGCAGGTGTCGGACACGGCCGTGGTGGTGTCCATGGACAACAGCCGCCAGCTGGACATGGCCGGGGTCCTGGCAGACGTGCGGGCGCAGTACGAGGACATCGCCGGCCGCAGCCGTGCTGAGGCTGAAGGTCTCTACCAGGTCAAGGTCAGGAGAGCACCCTCTGCTGCTGCCCAAGCCTTCATCTTCCTCCTCCTCTTCCTCCTCCTCTTTGTTCCCCAAACCTTCCTCCTCCTCCTTGCTTACCCACTAATCCTCCTCCTCTCCGCCTGCTCCCCAAACCTTCATCTTCCTCCTCTTTTCTCCGTAATCCTTCCTCCTCCTCTTCCTCCCCCTGACACTTTCTCCTCCTTCCTGCTCCCTAAAACTTCCTCCTCCTCTTCCACACCCTGAGCCTTCATCCTCCTCCCTGCCCCATCCTTTCTTATTCCTACTTCTCCTCCCTGCCCTGAGCTTTCCTCCTCCCTGCTTCTCAAGTCTTCATCCTCTTCCTTTCTCCCCAATCCTACTCCTAGTTCCCAAGCCTTCATCCTCCTCCCTCCCTGCCCCATCCTCCTCCTCCCTGTGCCTCAATCCTTCTTCCTCCTTGTCATCTCCTCCATGCTCCCTGAACCTTCCTCTTCCTCCTTGCTGCATCTTCCTCCTCCTCCCTGCCCCATCCTCCTCCTCCTTCCTGCTTCCTGAAATATCTTTCTCTTCCTCCTCCTCCCTGCCCCAAATCCTTCCTCCTCCTTCTCCTCCTCCTCTTCCTCCTCCTCATCTTCCTCCCTGCCCTGGAGGGAGCAGCTGCTGTGTGGGAGAAATTCTGGCTTGAGACCCAACTGGAGCTGCCACATCCCAGCCTGAAGTGTTCCCCCTGGCGTGGGCTCACCCCAGTCCCGGGGAGCCACGGGGCAGGGAGGGGCCCCCATCTCCATTCCTGGTGCAGATCCCAGTGCCAGAACTTCCCAGGCTCTTTCATCCTCTGTTTTGGGATGCTGGTGGAAAGTGGGGGGCCTCATCCCACTGGGATCCCAGATTCAAGCCCAGCCAGACCCACCACATCCCAATGAGAGCCGCCATATCCCAGCTGGATCAGCCCTCCCAGCAGCCCTGCATCCCATCTCTTTCCTCTGAATTTTTGGGGTAGGAAAATTAGGCTGCCCCCTCCCCATCCCACCAAGACCCTGACTCCAAACCGGACCCATGGCATCCCAGCTGGAGCATCCCTCCTGGCATGGCCACACCCCAGCTCTCTCCACCCTGGTTTTGGTGTGCTGGGGAAGAGAGGGGTCCCCTCATCTCCATCCCCTGAGATCCCAGATCCCAGTTGGAACATCCTTCTTGATACAGGCAAATCCCAGCTCTTCCATCCCAAATTTTGGGGTGCTGGGGGAAAAGAGGGGTCCCTCCAATCTCCATTCCCCCAGGATCCCGGTTCCAAACCCAGCTGGACCCCCCCCAAATTCCAACTGGAGCTATCACATCCCTGTCAGGGCATCCCTCCTGCCTCCACTGCATCCCAGCTCTTCCATCCCAAATTTTTGGAGTGCTGGTGAAAAAGGGGGGTCCCCCCACCTCCATCCCTCCAAGATCCCAGCCCCAAACCCAGCCAGACCTACTGCATCCCACTCTGGACTATCCCTCCAAGTATGGCCACATCCCAGCTTTTTCCTACCAGTTTTGGGGCAATGTGGGGGATGCCCCACATTGCCACCCCTGTCTGGTGTCTCCAGTACGAGGAGCTGAAGACAGCAGCTGGGAAGCAGGGGGACGACCTGCGCCAGACCCGCAGCCAGATCCAGGAGCTGAACCGGCGCATCCAGCGGATCCAGGCAGAGATTGAGGCTCTGAAAAATCAGGTTTGGTGTCCAACTTGGATGGAAATTTGGAAGCATACGGCTTGCCCCTCCCCCACACATCCCCCAGCACCCCCTGGGAACCCCCACACTGGATTCCCAAGGATCCCTTGGGATGTCATCTGGGAAACGGGAGGAGAGAGCGATGGCTCGGAGATGTGGGGGATTTTGGGGGGCTGGGAATACTGGTGGGAAAAGGGGGGTGAGGCATAGTGGGATATGAGGGATATGGGGGGGTGAGGAATACTGGGACACAGGGACACTGGACCACAGAGGATGACAGGACATGGAATACTGGGACACTGGGTATACTGGGACATGGGGACACTGAGGGGGTGAGAGACATTGGGATACTGGGGATTTTGGGTCATGGGGACGCTGGTCCGGGGGGATGCTGGGCTCAGTGTCCTGTCCTGCAGCGCTCTGGGCTGGAGGCGGCCGTGGCCGAGGCTGAGGAGCGCGGGGAGCTGGCACTGAGGGACGCCCGGGCCAAGCTGGCCGACCTGGAGGGGGCCCTGGCCCAGGCCAAGCAGGACCTGGCCCGGCAGCTCCGGGAGTACCAGGAGCTCATGAACGTCAAGCTGGCCCTGGACATTGAGATTGCGACCTACAGGAAGCTGCTGGAGGGCGAGGAGAGCAGGTGGGAAGTCCCAATCCCAAATCCCAGATCCCAGATCCCATGGGCATCCCATATCACATAACCCACTGCATCCCACATCCCATAACCTCTGGGCATCCATATCTCACACCTAGTGTCCCATGCTCCATCTCATAACCCATCCCTTTACCATGCCCTTCATCCTGGATACCGTGAACATCTCGTACTCCATGTCCCATATCCTGCGAGGATCCCATATTCCAGGGGCATCCCATGTTCCATATCCCATGTCCCATGGACATCCCGTGTCCCACATCCCGTACCCTGTGGCTATCCCATATCCCATGGACATCCCATGTCCCACATCCCCGTACCCTGTGGCTATCCCATATCCCATGGACATCCCATGTCCCACATCCCGTACCCTGTGGCTATCCCATATCCCATGGACATTGCATGTCCCATGTCTCACATCCCATGAATGTCCCAAATCCCCCCCACCTGACCATGCCCCTTATTCCTCTCTCCCCAAAACCACTCAGTTTGGGGGACACCCTCCAACCCCCCGCACTTTGGCCACGTCCCTTAAATAAACCCCCCATCACTGCTCCTCTCTAGGGGAAAGTTTTGGGGGACAACCTTCACCCCCCCGAGATTTCCCCCCAGGCCATGTCCTTTATCCCCCACCCCATCACTGATCCTGTTTGGGGGATCCCCCAGGCTGGAGGCTGCTGTGCAGAACCTGAGCATCCACACCAAGCCTTCAGGGTACCTGGGTGAGTTTGGGGGGGTCCCCCAGAACCCCCGATTTTGGGTGCCCCCCCTGTGCCCCTCCTCACAGCTGCTCCCTCTTCCCCACAGGTGGACTCGGGGGAGGTTTTGTGGGGGGATTTGGGGCGGCGTTCGGGGGGGCCGTGGTCAGCTCAGGATACTCGGTGCCGCCCCCACCCCCCGAGAGCACGGCCCCCCTCAAATCCCGCGCCATCGTCATCAAGAAGATCGAGACTCGCGACGGGAAGCTCGTGTCCGAGTCCTCCGACGTCCTGGAAAGCTGAACCCCCTTTCCTGGGGGACCCCCAGGCCTTGGCTTGGCCGGCTGAGCTGAGCCCCCTCTTTCCCAAGCAAACCCTAAATCCTAACCTGCTGAGCCCCCCCTGGGCCCCACTTTCTGGGGTGTCCCCCATGCCCACACAAACCGAACCCCCCCTTTCCAGGGGGCTCCTCCACGTTCCCTGTCCCCCCAGGGTGTCCCCGTAAGTCCTGGCCGAGCGAACCCCTTTCCTGAGAGGGGCTCCCCATGTCCAGCCCAGCTGAGCCCTCCCCCTTGCCTGGGGGTCGCTCTGTGTTTTGGAGGGTCCCTCATGTCCAGCCCAGCTGAGACCCCTGGGCCTCYGCTTCTCGGGGTGTTCCCCCATATCCTCCCCAGCTGAACCCCCTTTTCTGAGGTGGGGGGAGGGTCCCCCATGTCCTGACATTCTGAGCCCCCCCCAGGTCCCCTCTTTCCTGCCTGGGGGGGTCCCCCCAAGTCCAGGCTGCCTGAGTCCCCGGAGTCCCTTTCCTGGGGGGTCCTGTCCATGTCCTGGGGGGATCTTTGGTGGGGAATCCCCCTTGTCCAGGCCAGCTGAGCCCATTCCCTTCCTGGGAGGTCCCCCCGTTCCTGTGGGGGTCCCCCATGTCCTGACCTGCTGAGCCCTGCCCTTGGTGTGTCCCCCCTCCATCCTGGCCCCCTTCCCGGAGGTCCCCAGCTCCCGACAGGACACCAGGCACCCTCTGCTGACAACCTGAGCCAGTGCCAGGGCCAGTCTCCCCCGGGGGGCTCCAACCCCCCCACTGTCCCCTCTTGGACGGGGGGGTGGGAACTGGGGGGTCTGGGCCTCCCCCGGGTGTTCTGCTTGCTGCTGGAATAAAACCTTGGAAATTCGGGAGTGCTGATAACTGAGGGGGGAGGGATGTGGGGGAGGGCTCATCCCAGGCTGCCTGGGGTGTTTTGGGGTGCCAGGACGATACTGCGGTGCTCAGATCAATCTGGGTGTGGTGGGATCCATATCTCGGGGTGCCCGCTGTTGTTTTGGGGCTCCCAAGACTTCCTTGGGGGACTGGGACAAGTCTTGGTGTTGCCAGATCAGTTTTGGGGTCTCTGGGTGTGTTTGGGGGTCCTAGAATCTGTTTTAGAGTGCCAGGACCCATCTGTGGCTGCCAGGACCAATCTTGGGGTGCCCGGCTCCCGTCCTGGGGTGCCAGGACCAGTTTTGGGGTGCCAGAACCCATCCCAGGGTGCCAATACCTGTTTGGGGTTGCCTGGATCTCTCCCAGGTGCCAGGACCTATCCTGGGATGCCCGGGTCTGTGTTGGGGTGCCAGAACCCATCTGTGGGTGCCTGGGTTTCTTTTGGGGTACCAGGACTCATCCTGGGGCACCAGGGTCCCTCCTGAGGTGTCTGTGCCCATGCAACGTGCCCAGGTCCCTTTTTGGATGTCTGGCTGTGTTTTGGGGTGCCAGGACCCATCCTGGGCTGTCAATATCTGTTTGGGGGTACAAGGGTCCCTCCTGGGGCGTCAGGACCCTTCCAGGGGTGTCAGGACTTGTTTTGGGATAGCAATCCCCGTTTTGGGGTGCCTGGGTCCTTTCTTGGGTGCCCAGAGCAGTTTTAGGGTGTCTGTGCCCATCCTGGGCTGCCTGCGACCGTTTTGGCATCCCAGGACCCATTCCAGTTTTGGGGGGCCACGGCCCCTTCTGGGGTTCCAGGACCCCTCTTGGAGTGCCAGGGTTTTTTAGGGGTGGCCAGTTCCCTCATGGGGTGCCAGGGCCCATCTCAGGGTGCCGGGGTCTGTTTTGGGGTTCCCAGATACCCTCTGGGGTGCCAGAACCAGTTACAGGGTACTTGGGTCAGTTTGGGGGTACAAGCACCTACCCTGGGCCCTCAGAGCTCATTTTGGGGTGCCTGGGTCTGTTTTGGAATGCCAGGGCTTGTTTTGGGGTGCCAGGACCCCCGTTTGGGACATCAGAATCCATTTTGGGGTGCCTGGGTCCCTTCCTGGGCTCATCCAGGGGTACCGGGTCTGTTTTGGGGTGCCGGGGTCCCTCGGGGGGGCTTTGTGGGGCCCTTTTCTCTCGGGGTGCCACCGCATCCCAAAACCCCTGGCTGCCTTCCCCCCCCCCCCCCCCATTTTGGAGCAGCGGGGGGGGCAGCGGCCTGATTTGGGGGTCCTGGCCCCCCCAGTTGGTTTGGGGGTGTCGGGGGGTGCCCTGGGCTGTTTGGGCTGGTGGTGGTAGAGATTTGGGGGCACGGGGCATGTTTTGGGGGGCTCGGAGCCGTTTTGGGGGGCTCGGAGCCGCCCTGGAGGGTCCCCATGGGGGGAAGGGGAACCCCCCCCCCCGTAAAACATTGACCCCTCGGAGCCCGGAGGGAGGGTTTGGTGCGGGCAGCAGCTCTGGGGGTCCCTCCATGGGGGGGTGGGAGTGTCCACAGGGTCTGGCGGCCTTGCAGGTTTTGGGGTGCCCCCCCCCCCCCGGTTCCATCCGCGGGCCGGGGGGTGACACCCGGTGTCCGTAATTAGTGCCGGCAGAGGGTAAATTAAGTAAGCACTAATTAATTGAGGAGCCGGGGAGGCGCTGCAGTCCCGCAGCACACGGAGCCCTCAGGGCTCCCCAGCTCCACCCGAGGGGTTTTGGGGACCCTTCCCCGATTTGGGGGGCAGGGGAGGGGTGGTCCCAAGCTGGGGGGGGCTCCCTCAAAGCCACCGCGAGCCCCTCAAATCTGGGGAGTGCCTGGGATTCGGGGGGGCCCTGAGCTTTTGGGGGGCCTTTGGGGTGAAGGGGGCGCCGGCTCGCGGGGGGGCTGACACTGCCCCCCCTTAAAAAAGGGGTGGGATCAGCGGCGCCCCCCCGGGGCTTAAACTGGGGTCACGTCCCTGCACCCCCTTCCTGCCGCCCGGACCCCATGTCCGGTATTTGGGGGGGGGGCTGGTTTGGGGGCTCACAGGGTTCTTTGGTGGGGAGGGGTTTGAAGGGTTTGGGGACCCCCGAGGTCTCCCCCGCAGCCCTGAGAGCCCCCCCGGCCCTCCCGGCCCGGTGGTTTTGGGGTTCGCGGGCGCTGGAGGGCGGCAGAGGAGCGGGAATGGAGCCGCGGGGCGGGGAGGGGGGAGCCGGGAGCTGGGACCCCCCAGCTTCGGGCGGGGTGAATCGGGAATGGGGGGTCCCCACTGGGAATGGGGGGTCCCCGCCCGGGTCCGGCTCCACGGGGAATTTGGGGGCGGGGGGGCGGGGGGGGTGGGTATCAGGGGGTGCATCAGATGGGTTTAGGGGGGAGGCTGATGGGTTGGGGGGGTCGGGAGGGGTCTGGGGGAGTCTGGGGTGGATCTGCAGGTGCCGGGGGGGGCAGGGGGTGGGTTTGGGGGTGTCTGGAGGGGTTTGGGTGTTGGGGGCTGCGGGGTCGGGGGGGGTCTGGGGGGAGCTCGGGGGTCGGGGGGAGTCTGGGGGTGTCTGCGGTGCTCTAGAAGTAGACGGGGGGGTCGGGGGGCTGTGGGGGGTGTGCGGGGTGCGGCCGAGCGGGGGGATCTGGGGTCTCAGAGGCTTCGGGGGTGCGGGGGGATCTGGGTGGTTCTGGGGGGGTTGAGCCCCACGGACCCTCCTGGTTGGAAATTGGGGGTCACGGGGACCCTGCAGGGAAACTGAGGCAGGGATTGTTTGTGGGGGGAGCTGGAGCCCTCCAGCTCGGTGGGACGCCCGGGATGTCACCCCGTGTCACCCTCAGCGCCATCTGGACTCCGGGGGGTGGCAGAAGACCCCTCCCATGACCCCCTCAGTGCCAGCATCCCCTGCTCGCTTCGCCCCCTTTCCCACGGAGGGGCACCCCAAATCAGGGAGGGGGCAACCATGGGCGGGTCTCTGGGGGCAGGGGGTCTCACCCCACCCCGCTGGGACACTGCGGGGGGACCTCGGACGTCCCGGGGCACCCACAGGGTCCTGGGGAGGGATTGAATCCCCCCCATCACCCAAACCTGCCAGCACTGGAGCTGCGGGTGCTGGTGGTGCCCGGGGAGGGAAACTGAGGCACGGGGACATATCGGGGATCCCTCCCGAGGCAGGATTTGACCCCGCGCCCACCCTGGGGGTTCATGCCCGAGACCTCGGGACCCCCCAGGGCTGGGGGGATGGGGAGGGGGCAGGCTGAGACCTGACCCAGCTCATCCCATGGGCGGGGCCGTGACTCACCCGCCCGGGGGCCCCCTTTGGTTTGGGGGGTCCCTGAGCCTTTCGGGGCATTGAGAGGGAGCCGGGAGAGGGGACCTGGACCCTGGGGTCCCTTTGGGTCCCTTCTGGGGGCCTTTAAGGGGTTTGGGGTGCTGGGGGAAATGGGAGTCCTCCGGTGTCTGGGGCTGGGGCTGAGCTCAGGGCGTTTGGGTTTCACAGCTTTGGGGGTCCCTGCTCCTTCTGGGGTCACCTGGGTTCCTCTTGGCATGGGGGGAGTGGGGTGAGGGGTTTGGGGGTGCTGAACCGTTTGGAGTGGTTCTCGGGCCTCATGAGGGGTGATGGAGGAAATGTGGGGGACCCTGCCCTCTGGGGGTCCCTCTGTGTCTGAGGATGAGGTCAGGCCCGGGGGACCTGGGGGTTTGTGCCCCCCCCAGATTTTTCTGCTAGGGAACCTGAACCTCCATTTCCACCCCTGAGGGTCCATCCAAGCTCAGACCCCCCCAAATCCACGAATGGGCTTCTTCTCCTCAAACCCCACCTCCCCATGGAAGGGATCCCCAAAATCTGGGGGTTCAGACACTTCCTGCCCCCCAAGTGTTCCTGGATCAGGGAGTCCTCAACCCCCATCTCTGTCTTTGTGGGACCCCCCCAAGCTCAGCCCCCCACAGATCCACCTCCTGAATGGGCTCCTTCACCCCATAACCCACCTCTCCATAGAGGGGACCCCCAAAATCAGGGGCTCAGGTGGGCACCTCCTCACACAGATGTGTCCAGGGTGTTTTTGGGGGGGGTCTCTGCCCCACAGTGGGGTATCCCTGCCCCGTATTGGGGGTTGGTCCCTTGGCTGCCACCCGGGTGGGGTTTTGGGGTGCAGTGACAAGCTGGGGCCTGTCGGGGCAATTAACTGCGTAATTAGCGTCGGGAGGAGCCGCCCAAACTCTCGGTACTTTCACACACACACCCCTGCACTCCTCTCCTCCCGGCGCCCCAAACCTCCTCCCGTCCCCTCCCCACGATCCCCCGCAGCCCCCGAGACCCTGCACCCCCAGACCCAGCACACTTGGAGTCAGTGTTGCCTTTTTAACTGGGGGGAGATGTGCAGAGGAAGGGGGCCTGGGGCGGGTGGCTCGGGGTATGGTCTCGTTTTCGGGATCCTGGTTGGGCTTTGGGGCACGTTCTGGCCCTTTAGGGGGTGCTCTGGATTTGGGATCCCAAGGGCCTGGGGAGGGAGGGATGGAGGGAGGGTGGGGGAGAGATGGGTGCTGGGATACCCTGGGGTGCAGCCCACCTGTTTCTCACCCTCAGGAATATGGGGAGGGGGTGATGCTGCAGCTGGGGGGCCTACTGGGTCCAACCCCCCCCCCCAATCCCAATGGTTTTCCCTCAAAAACATGGGATGCCCCCCCCTTGAGCACCTGCCCTGACCCTTTTAACACTGAATTCACCCCATTTTGGTGTCCTTTTTTGCCCCCCATGTGGGAAGAAACAGGGGGACCTGGGTATCCAGTGGGTCTTTATTCTCATAAGATATTCACGTGGATTCCTGTGGGACCCCCAGGGTCAGCCCTACCCCTGCTTGGGACCCACCCCCACCCTGTGACCCCCAGAAGGGTCCTCACCCCCTCATGGGGATCACTGGGGGCTGTCAAGTCCAAGTGGGTGCTCCTTCCTGGGGCTGCCTCCTTGATGATCCCAATCCTCCTTCCCTGGGATCTATTTCCCAGCGCTGGGGCTCAGATGAGCTTTCCCTCTGGCTGGGCATGGTGTGGGGTCCCCCCCTGGCAGTGGGACAGCAGGAGAGGTGACACCAATGGCACCACAATAGGAATGAGCCAACCTGCCCCTGGGGGCTGTGACCCCTGGGATTGGGGGTGCCGTGAGCTCCTGCTGCCAGCTCTGCTCCCGCCRTGGATCCCGGGGCGCCCGGGGCTCTCGGCAGTGCCAGGTGCCGCCCGTCTTCTGCAACACCTGCTTTGATCTCCCGGGAATCCATCTTGTTCCAGCCGCCACCACTCCTGCTCCCAGCCCTGCAATTTCCCAGCTCTGTGGCTGCCAATGGAGCAGCCAGGAGTTTCCGGATCTGAGTTTTTCCCAGTTGAACCCAGTCCCAGCACAGTTCTGGGGTGAAAACGGCTGTATTTGGGCTCTGCTTCTGCTACACATTGCCCTGGTTGGGACTGCTGGGCACCTGTGCTGGTGGTCCCACGGGATACATGGGGAAGGTGGGAGGTTGGGGTGCTGGGTGAGTGATGGTGGCCAGTGTTGGGTGGGTGACAGTGGCCAAGACTGAGCAGAGGATGGCGTCCAACGTTGGGTAGGTGATGGTGGCCAACACTGAGTGGGGGATGGCCCTCCATAGGTGCCAGTGTGTTAGGTGGGTGATGGTGGCCAACACTGGTGGGTGGATGGTAGCCAGTGTTGGCTGGTGATGGTGGCCAGCATTGGGTGGGTGATGGCGGCCAGCACTGGTTGGGTGACAGTGGCCAACCTTGGACCCTCAGCTTTGCTCCTGATGTATTCCTATCCTGGCAAGTGCTGGAGCATCTGAGATGCTCCACCTTGGAGTTCAGGAGGGATTTGGGAACTGATCCCATGTCCCAGTGAGGTGTCTTCACCCCTTGGTGGCAGGGTGGGGCAGGGCTTTGCTGGCCCAGCAGCTGCTTGGGCAAGTGCTGGGCTGGCCGCAGGGCAGCAGCTGGGCCAGGAGCTGCTGCTGGAGCCACCCTGGGAACTCCTGGCAGGAATGCTCTCCGCCCGGGCTCCAACAGGTTCATTTGGTTTTGGGGCTGATCTGCCGGTTGCATAAGGTGAGGAGATGCAGCCGCCGCCTTCTTCCGTCAGTTCAAACCCCTTCTCTTCTCCAGCTGGAAAACTGGGGAACCCCGGAGGGTGGGAAGGGGTTTCCAGGTGGGATTGGGGCATGCAGGCTGTGCATTGTTCAAGGGGAGCATCCACTTCCCTGTTCCCTGCACTGCAAATTCCCTGGGGCTGAAAATCCTGGAGCTTCAGGATTCTCCAATGAGATTCAGGAGGAAACACCGGGATATGCACCCAGACCTAGATTTACATCTTTTCAGTCAAAAAAAAGCCGGGGTGAACAGTCTTGGAGCTGAAACTGGTTCCACAAACCCCTCCCAATAAACGGGATAATCCAGAGCTGGATTTTATTGTCAGTGTGGGGTTGGGGGAAGTTTTGAGGCTTTTTATTTGTTTTAACAGTGGGATAAACCGGGATCCTCAATGGAGGCAGCTCAACATCTAATTTAAATAGAAATTTAAAGCAATTAAGCAATTAAATTGTGTTGTTTTAACAATGGGGTAGGCTGGGAGTGGCTTTGCAGAATACCATGTGCTGACGTGCTATGGAGGGACTGGAGATCCACAGGGACCCTCAGGAAACATCACAAAATCCCTGGAAGGTTCCTCAGAGGAGGGATGTGATCCCCTGTCAAAGTTGTGGGTCAGGGAACAGTCTTGGTCCTGCTGGGGTGTGTCCAACACATATATTGGGATATTTCAGTCTCTGCAAATCCCAGGGTGTCCTGCCCAGCTCAACCCGTCACTCAGAGGGATCCAGAATGACTTCAAAATGCTTTCAGAAGGTTTAAGAAGGTTTTAAAATCACCTTTATTGACATAAAAGTAGTTTTAGAACCCTGCCCAACACTAATGCTCCCAGTTGTGAAACACTTTGGACAACCCACGTCAACCCCTCCTCGGAGCAGGAGGTTGAAACTGAGTGCATCTGAGGGTGTGCCTGGGAGCCTGGGTTTTTGTTGGAATTCAGTGAACCCAGCCACTGGAGTCAGGCCGAAAGTGTCAGATTTAGCTAAAACAAGGGTTTCCCTCGAGGGCGTGATACATCAGAGAGTTCACGGGGCTTTGGCCACGGCCCAGGGAATTTGGGTTGGAGTTCGCCTCCAACACCAACAATACTTTGTTTTTCTTTGCACTCTGGGGAGTGTTTGCAGGCAGGTCATGGTTGTGCCAAAGTGAGGAGGGCGTCCTTTCAAACCTGAAAACAATGAAGAGAATGAAACAATCCCCAAAAGGTGACAACTCCACTCCCCCCTGGCACAGACCAACTCCCTGTGCCCATAAAAAGGGGGACCCAGGAGCTGCTCCCACAGACTTGGCTTCTCTCGCCTCTCAAGCCCCAGCCTCAGCTTTTGCTCAGAATTTTGGGGACCCTTTACCATGTCTCGCCAGTCCTGTGCTCTTGGCAAGGGGTTCAGCTCCAGCTCTGTGTGCTTCGGGGGCAAGAACAAGGTCACGTTTGGCTCCATGCCCCGTGGAGGATGCCGGGGATCTGCCGGTGGCTTCAGCAGCAGGAGCCTCTATTCCCTGGGAGGCAGTAAAAGCACCTCCCTGGGAGGATTTGGGGGGGCTGGTGGTGCCTGCAGAGGCTTTGGTGGCCAAGGAGGCTTCGGCTTCGGGGCTGGAGCTGGATTTGGGGGTGGCTATGGTGCAGGGTGCTTTGGTGGAGGCCCAGGCAGTGGCTTTGGTGGCTTTGGTGGAGGATTTGACGGTGGGATGGGGGGCCAGGGCTTCCCCCCGTGCCCCCCAGGTGGCATCAGGGAGGTGACCATCAACCAGAGCCTGCTGGCCCCCCTCAATCTGGAGATTGACCCCGAGATCCAGAAGGTTCGGACACAGGAGCGGGAGGAGATCAAGAAACTGAATGACAAATTTGCCACCTTCATCGACAAGGTTTGGATGGGCTCTGGAGGGTGGGAATGACCAGGAGATGCTCATCCAGGGGCACCCAGAGCTGCAGTTGCCCAGATCACCATAAACTGAAGGTGTTTAGAGCTGTTTTTAAGGGGAAAATGGGCTATTTTATGGGGCACATTGGGCTACTTTGAAGGGACAGGTGAATTTTTTTGGGTGTTTAGGGCTGTTTTTAATGGGATTTTGGGAGCTTTAGGCTTCTTTTAAGGAGAATATGTGATTTTGGGTGACTTGAGCTATTTTAAAGCAGAAGGTGTTTTTTTTTAATATTTTCATGGGGATGTTGGGCTTTGAGATGTTTTGGATTATTTTTAAGGAGAAGATGGGATATGTAGTGATTTAGGCTTTTTTAAAGGAGACGATTGGACTTTTTGTGTGTTTTGGTCTATTTTGAAGGTGTTGGGACTTTTTTGGCTATTTTGAACAAGAAGATGCCAAAGCCACGAAGTTCATTGTGTTTCTCCTATTTAGAGGCTCCAAAATTGGGAAGGGGATGTCACCCCCTTTTGCCCACTTGCCCCATTCACTGTGGTCCTACCTGTCCTGTAGGACTGGGGAATTATCACACATTAAATGGGAATAGAATATGGAAAGCACATGGGGGAAAAAAAATCAATAAAAAGATGGGGTTTTGAAGGGAGACTCTGACTCTTTCCCCACCTGTTCAGGTCCGGTTCCTGGAGCAGCAGAACCGAGTCCTGGAGACCAAGTGGAAGCTGCTGCAGGAACAGGGCGGCGCAGGAATGGGGGGCAGGAACCTGGACCCTTTCTTTGAGACCTACATCAGTGGGCTGAGGAAGCAGCTGGATTGTCTCTCCAGTGAGAAGCACCAGCTGGACACAGAGCTGAAGAGCTTCCAGGACATGGTGGAGGACTTCAAGACAAAGTAAGTTGCTTGAGGTGTCTGGTGGTGAATAATTAGAGAGAAAAACTCACTTCAGACAGTGAAAAAAGGAGAAATATTGACAATAATTATCAATATTGATTTTTTTTTCCCGATGGTTAGAAAATGTAAAGTGTTTTGGGAAAAGTGAGTTTGGATGAAAAGTGGTGATTTTTCAAGGTATTTCTCTACTTTTCTCAGATGTTCTCAATATATTGCTTGAATTGTGCTTCTTCCTGAAGGAGGATCCTCCGCTCTTTGTCTTACTCAAGAAGGAATTCCTTAAGAATCAGTGACATTGTGATTTAATTTATTAATCAGTTGCTAAACCCAGCTCTAATTTCCTTATGGATTTCCTCATGATTCTTTCACATAATATCATCCAGGATTTGAGGATTTCTGTGGAAGGCTGACAAGAAGTAAAAAAAAAAGAAAAAAAAGAAAGGAAAAGTAAAGACTATTTTCCTGCTGTTAGTTATTATAATATATAATTTATTTTAGTCTAAAAATATGAACATAAAATGTGTCCAGTTTGAAAAAGTAGAACAAAGACTGGAGAAAGGAATCCACCTGAGGAATTACAAAAAAAATTGGGCAAAGAAGCCTGGGAATCATGGGAATCCACAAGACCTGGGATCAACCAGAGGCTGCTGACTGAAAATTGACTTTACATTTGGAGATGAGCATCTGGAAAATTTGAGTCCATTTGGGATTCTGGGGTGTCCTGCGCAGGGCCAGGAGCTGAACTCGATGATCCCTGTAAGCCCCTTCCAAATCAGAAGATTCCATGGTACCTGTGAGGAGCTGAAGGTTCTTGGATCTCATAGAAGGAGCTTGGAGTGGCCGCAAGCACCAGGACTCCCTTTAGCAGAGCCAGAAATCCTCTTTCCAGGCTTTCCTCACCCAGGTGCTGGAAGTGCAGGAGCCAGGGCTTGTCCTGAAAGGCGAAGTGCAATTCCCTGTCCATAAATCTCCCTCATGGCAGATCTATTTTTGCTGGGTTTATGAGTCTGAGGCCAACAATGTTCATTAGTCTGAGCCTGAGCCAAAACAAGCAGCCAGATTCCATCTCCCTCCTTCCCATCCACAGGTACGAGGAGGAGATAAACAAAAGGACGGCAGCTGAGAATGAATTTGTGCTCCTGAAGAAGGTCAAGTCCTTGCTTTTTAACTAAAGGGACTCCAGGAGAGCTGGAGAGGGACTTTGGACAATGGCCTGGGGTGACAGGACACAGGGAATAGCTTCCCACTGCCAGAGGACAGGGATAGATGAGATATTGGACAGGAATTCTTCCCTGTGAGGGTGGGGAGGCCCTGGAATGGATTTCCAAGAGAAGCTGTGGCTGCCTGACCCCTGGAAGTGTCCCAGGCCAGGTTAGACGGGACTTGGAGCAGCCTGGGATAGTGGAAGGTGTCCCTGCCCGTTGAAGGGGGTGGAATTGCATTTAAAGTCCCTTCCAACCCAGACTGTTCCATGATTCCATGAAATTTTAGATTAACTGGTGTGTGCTGAGCAGGTTTTCTCATCCCATCTCTGCTGCAGGATGTGGATGGAGTCTACATGGCCAAGGTGGAACTCCAGGGAAAATTGGATTCTCTGTTGGATGAGATCAACTTCCTCAAGTGTCTTTACGAGGCAGTGAGTACTGTGGGGCACCGGGATGGGGGAGGGTTGTGACACCATAAGGAAGCTCTGGAAGGGCTAAATCCTGGTTGGGCATTACCTGCAGGAGCTGGCCCAGATGCAGAAGACGGTGTCTGACACCTCGGTGGTGCTGTCCATGGACAACAACCGGAACCTGGACCTGGACAGCATCATCGCCGAGGTGAAGGCGCAGTACGAGGAGATCGCCAACCRCAGCCGGCTGGAGGCCGAGTCCTGGTACCGGTGCAAGGTGAGGGTGGCACACTCTGCTGGGGTTCTCCAGTGTCCAAGGGGGTGGGAGAGCTACTGGTAGCAGCTCTGGCCATGGCAAGATCTGGAACGTTGCTGGTGCTGGCCCATCCAGAGTGGACCTGGCACCGATTTGCTCTCCTTGGCTTCCCTGTGGTGATGTGGGAGCAGCTGTGAGGTTACAATGGACTCAACATGCTCCTCCTGCTTCATCCCACCAGTATGAGGAGCTGCAGGCAACCGCAGGCAAGCATGGAGACAGCCTCAAGGACACCAAGACCGAGATCTCAGAGCTCAACCGCATGATCCAGAGGATCCGGGCTGAGATCGACAGTGTGAAGAAGCAGGTGGGGGTTATGTTTTTGGAGCAATGGGGAGGACCTCTTGGTCATGCCTTTTAGGACTTTCCTGAAGGGAAATAAGTGTGGTGGGAATTGTTGGGCATGGGAGGGACCTGGGAATAGCTGAGCCTGAGTGGCTCTGGCACATGTTGCCCAGAGAAGTTATGGATGCTCCATCCATGGAAGTGTCCAAGGCCAGGTAGGACATGGCTTGGAGCAACGTGGGATAGTGGAAGGTGTTCCTGTGCATGCTTCAGATCATCTTTAAGGTCCTCTCCAACCCAAACCATTACATGTTTCTCTGATCTGGGATTATGGCTGCATCTCTCACTGGCTGCTCCCACCCCACTCATCCAACCCATGCCTTGCCCTCCAGTGTGAGACCATTCAGACGTCGATTGCGGATGCAGAGCAGCGCGGGGAGGTGGCTCTCAAGGATGCCAGGGATAAACTGACTGAGCTGGAGACAGCCCTGCAGAAAGCCAAGGCTAACATGGCCCGGCAGCTCCGGGAGTACCAGGAGCTCATGAACGTCAAGCTGGCCCTGGACATTGAGATTGCAACCTACAGGAAGCTGCTGGAGGGTGAAGAGTGCAGGTGGGTGGGATACAGCAAGAATTCCAGTGTATCCTGATCAGTCAATGGGAAAAATGTGTACCATCATCTTCATAAACATTAATGGTGTTGTTACGAGCTGTGGACCACGGTCCTGTGGCTGTGTCAGTGGACCAATCCTGACTTCATGGAGTTGAACCACTCCAGATGCTCTGGCTGGATTTGACACTCCATCTCATTTCCTTGCAGGATGTCTGGAGAGTGCCAGAGCTCTGTCAGCATCTGTAAGTACTGTTCCCACAGGAGTGTGGTGGGCTAGGACTGGTGCTCCCAAACTTCTTGGTGGCATCAGAGGTAACCTGGTGCCTTTTGTTCCTCTCTGCAGCCGTGGTGGGCGGCAGCAGCTCCGTGGGAGGTGGATATGGCAGCGGACTGTGCCTTGGAGGAGGAGGAATTGGCTTTGGAAGTGGGAAAGGCAGCTGCAACACAGGCAGTGCTGGTTTATGCTTCAGCCTGGGAGGGGGTGGATTTGGTGCTGGGGGTGGATTTGGCTCCCTGGGTGGGGGATCTAACTCAGTGGTGGTGGGGGGATCTGGCACCATCCTGAAGAACAGTGGCCCCACCAGGAGGGCATAGGAAAGGGATTAACCCCCCGACCGCAGAAGCCAGAGGAGAAAGGGAGCGAACTGCACGATGACCCCCCAGTGACCACCTGGTAAGGACTGAGATTCCCAACAGCAGCCAAGAACAGCTCAATCCCTCGCGCTCCCATCCAGCTGCTGGACATCAAGGTGCCCAGCTCTCCTTTGGGAGCGGGACCTGCCCATACATGGGGAGCCCCAAACCTGGCTGGGATGAGCCCAGCACCCTCCAAGCAAGAGGCGCCTGACCACAGGCAGGAGCGAGGATGGATCCGCGTGCAGCTCCGAGTGTGCAGGGGAGCCTTGGCTTCTCTCAAGCTCTTGTGCTGGATCCAGCCGTGGTGCAACTTTAATCAATGTCACTCATCAGCTGCAGCTCGAGCTCCAAAACAGGAATTTCCTCCTGGTGCCTTGGCTGAAGATGTTTCTCATCCAACTGACTTTTTACTTTGCTCCCCCAGAAGTTTCACTCGTGCTGTTGTAAAATGTTTATTTTTACTCAGGGTTCACCTTTTCATTGGGACCATGGGAACAATCACGTGTGTTTGCTTAAGCCTTTCTCCTTGGCATGTGCCATCCCCCAATAAACATAAGAGGCAGAAACCTGGTGTGGTTTTCTCCCCGACCAAAGAGTTTCATGTTGTAACAAGTCTCATCCTCTGATGAGATCTGAAAACATTTCCTGACTTTCTCCTGCCCTTTGAAGTCTGAATTTAAAGGAACTCAGGTGAAGGGGCAACCGGGTCTCCTCTCACCTCTCTGTCTCCAAAAATGTGGGGAGTTTGTGAGTTTTGCAGAATAAGGAGGGTCTCACTGGGGAGGCTGAAGGGACGTTGGGTGCAAAATGACAGTGACACAGTTGGAGGTGTCTTTGGTGACAGCCCTGGGAATGAGCCTACTCCTAGCAGAGAGAAAGAGGCAGCCCCTGGATCCTCCTACGTGTCCTGCAGGATCCCCAGACGTGGCAGAGATTGTTGTTCCACCATTGTCCCCACCAAGTCTGAGCAGACTTTCAGACTCTGTAGATTTTAGGAGACTCTTCCCTTCCTTCTTCTCTTCCTAAGCCCTTCCCATGCTGGAGTTAGCCAGTGTGGGATGTTCCCCAGCTATCCCACCTCTTCCTGGCCACTGTGCCTGACCACACAGCTGCCCATCCTGTCTTCCAACGTGGCCCCAGCTTGGGGCGCCACAGCTGGAGCTCCCAGGACACTCTTTGTGTGCACTCCAGGTGCTTTAGGAGCATCCTACCATGGTTGGTGTGGGAGAAGGAAAAGCAGTCATCACCCCTCCAAATAATTTGGAGTTAATTCCTTGGTATACATTATTTTGGAGCCAGCCCTGCAGCTTTTCCTACTGTCTGCACTCATCAAGGATCCATGGATTGCTCTTAAGGCATCTCCAAAAGGTAACTAAGACTATGGGAAGAGACCTTCCCCCTCTGCTCCATCAAACTACACCTCTCCCCAAAAGCAGAGTATTTGGATAAATTTTGATCCCCAAACTCCTGCTGTGGTTTGACCTCTTGCTCAGGAGACCTTGAATCACATCCCTGGCCGACCACAGACTGTGCTTGGGGTGACTCATCCCATTTCTCCCATGTTCCATTCTGAGCTGGTAGAGGCTGAAGACATCCAGTACCAGCAGTGACAGGCGGAATGTCACAATGGAATGTCACAATGCTGCCAGCACGGGCTTGTCACTGCTTGGGTGGGGACATGGTTTGAACGGTGGTTAAACATTCAGGGAGTTGTAAAAGTGACCTGAAGTGCTGTTGAATGAAAAGGTATTGACTTCCCTCGGAGTCACCCCAATCCCTCGGAGTCACCCCAATCCAAAGTCGCTTCCAGCAGTGACTCCTGCCTGAGGAGAGACAAAAGGCTTCTCCAGGAGCACAAAGGCTGTCGCTACAACAAACATACTTAAAAGTCCCTCCCTTTTTGTTCCTGGGATTGCACCAGCAATTAGGGAAAAATTATCCCAGGCTGGACACAGAGGTGATATAATTCCTGCCTCTGGTTGAAGGAGAGACAATGTTTTCCATGGTCTGAAAATAGGATTGGATTCATCAGGGTTTGTCCCTGCCCATGGCAGGGAATGGACCAAGATGAACTTTAAGGTCCTTTCCAGCCCAAACCATTCCATGATTCTGTGATTTCATGGTTTCCTCTCAGTTATTCAAGGCCTGTTTATTTTCACAGCAACATGGAACAGTTTGGGTGGGAAGTGACCTCTGAAGGTCATTTTCCTGCACTGGGGGTTCCAGGAGAGCTGTAGAGGGACTTGGAAAGGGCCTGAAATGGTGGGCTAAGGGGTGATGGCTTCCAGCTGGAAGAGGGCAGGATTAGATGGGATATCCATAAGGAATTTCTCCCTGTGAGGGTGGTGAGGTCCTGGAATGGATTTTCTGGAAAAGCTGTGCCTGCTGCATTCCTGGAAGTGCCCAAGTCCGGGCTGGATGGGGCTTGGAGCAGTGAGGTCTACTGGAAGAAATCCCTGCCCATGGCAGGGGTAGGATGGGATAATCTTTCCACTCCTTTCCCACCAAGCCATTCCAGCTCTGTCCATCATGTCTGAACCGGGAGGTGATATCAATACCCAAATCCCAGTTCAATTTCCTAAGCTTGGCTGGAGCCAGGGCCGTGACTCAACGCTCTGCGTTATCTCTCCACGGGCGCTCGGGGCTCTGCCGTTTGCTGACTCGGGAACTCTCTTCCCCTGGGAACAAGAGAACTTTCAGATCGTGTCATCCCGCCCACAGAAGGAGAAAAAAATCCCAACAAAAATCCCCCAGGAAAGTGTAAGCAGAGGTTTGATAACACTGAGGGAGGTGGGTCTTGGCTGGGCAGTACCCCAGCCCCCATTTTTATTGTCTGTCTATTGATTTCTTGTCTATTTTTTGATTTATTGCCGATAAAAATCTCTGTCCAGCCCACAACCCCTCCCTTCCTTTGCTCTCGCAGTGAGGTTTTGATATTATATATTTTTTTCAAAAGTAAGACTTGATGATCTTGAAAGTCTTTTCAAGTCTTAAAAATTCTATGTTTCCCTGATTTTTCTTAGCCTTAACTACCCCCCTAATCCACCTACTTGAGTCCTCCCAGACCCACACAGGTCCTGGAGGTGGGATAAACACAGGGAATGTCATGTTTTCCAGTGGAAATGCCAGTTTAGCTGCATATCCGGGTCCCAAGGCACTTTTGGAAATGGGTGTCTGGGCAATATTTTTAGAGGTATTTAAACATCTGATGATACCAGAAGTTGCTGGTGTGGATTTTCCAGAAGCTCTTAATTAACATGTGCCCTTGTGAGAATTCTGCGACCTGCACCAGATGGATGCCAGCACAGTTAGGTGTCTCCAGAGCTGTGGGTTTGGACTTCAATATGGCCTAGGTGGCTTTAAAATGTTGGAAAGTAATAAAAAAATCTATTTTTTCTATAAAAAAAGAAAATGAGACTAATTGCTGTTTGACAAGAAAGGCAAAAGGGTGGATCTGTGATGGATTTTTGGATTAAATGATTTACAGAGTCAGCCTGAATCACTCCATGTTTCTGTGAAGGGTGGTGCATGCCCAATCCCTGGAAATGTCCAAGACCAGGCTGGACAGGGGCTTGGAGCCACCTGGGATAGTGGAAGGTGTCCCAGCCCACGGCAGGAAGTGGAATGAGATGAGCTTTCAGGTCCTTTTCAACCCAGACCATTCTGGAATTCTGTGAGGGATCATAGTCTGAATCCACCCTCAGCTGGGGATCTGAACTGGATGATTCCGACAAACTCCTGCCTTTCTAAAATCTACATCTGCCAAAGATATATTTGCATATAAACACCAAAATAAGTGAAACAGCTGAAAAACATGGTGATTCCTCCAAGCCCTGTGCTCTCTGTATTTTCACATCTCTATAAATGAATTGAGTTGTATTAATTGCATTTAAATTGTTCCAGGGCATGTGATGTGGAAAGCAAGGTTTGGGATCCCTCCTCCCACTGCACTCCCGGGGCTGTCCCTCCATCCTTCTGCACGTCCCACCATGGCAGCCGGTGCCTGGTGTCTCCTCATGGTCCTGAAGCTTTCAGAAAATCCTACACAGATTTCCCGGATAGGGTATTTCCTCACCAGTGCTGAGATTATCTTGGCATGAAGACAGTGGGACATGCTTTAGTCCAACAATAAATGAATTTCCAGTGCCAGCACCGGCGTCTCATCACTGGTGAGGTTTTATTTATCAAAAAGGTTCAGAGCCTCATCAAAATGCAATTTGCTGAGCTCTGGCTGTAGATTGAGAAACTCAATTCTCCAAGCCAAAGGCAATTTTCCAAGTAAAAAGAAGGCTGAGGGTGTAACTTAGGTGTGTTTTGGGAATTGTGAAAGCCAGGCTACAACTTGGCATGAACTGCAATGCCTGCCTGCAATGGGGCTTTGGAGTGAGAGATTTAAAGATAAACACAAGCAGGGAAACAACCCCACTGGATGAAAGGTGGAAAAAAAAAATGCCTGGTATATCCCAGGGAGGCTTTTGCTGCTCCACAAGGTGTAGGATTCCTTAGTCATGGAGTGCTGGAAGCCCCAGTTGGATCTTTTTTGCTTTTTCTCCTGCATTAAAGGGTGTGTTTCTGGGTAGGGTCAATGTTTGGCAAATTGGAGATGGAAATCTTTAGCCACGCCACGCTGATGAAGACAGGACCTGTCTCCTCCTTCACGCCCATGCAGACCCAGCCCACCTCCAAAAACACATAAAAGGGAGCGTCCGCTGCCCTCCAGCCAGAGGGACTGACTTCCCTTCTTCCACCCACCTCCTCACCAACAACCCTGTCGAGTTCCTCAGCTTCTCCATTCTTGCTCTTTTGAGGATAGCCAGCCATGTCTCGTCAGTCTGTCTGCAGGAGCTTCGGAGGGGGGAGCAGAAGGGGCTTTAGCTCCTGCTCTGCAATCGGCGGTGGCTTTGGAGGCGGCAGCCGGAGCAGGAGCAGCTACAGCTCGTACTCCGTGTCCAGGGGATTCGGAGGTGGAGGACGCTGCGGGGGCTTCGGCAGCCGGAGCCTCCACAACATGGGGGGCAGCACCAGGATGTCCATGGGCGGGTGCTACGGTGGCGGGTATGGCAGCAGGATGGGCGGCTTTGGTGGGAGCTATGGGGGTCTCGGCAGCTTTGGGGGCGGAATGGGTGGAGGAGGAGGAGGAGGTGTGTGTGGCTTTGGAGGAATGGGTGGTGGAGGAATGGGTGGCTTTGGTGGTGGGATGGGTGGCTTCGGTGGTGGGATGGGTGGTGGAGGAATGGGTGGCTTTAGTGGCCCAGGCTTTGGCATGGGTGGACCTGGGAGAGGTGGCCCTGGGATCCAGCCAGTGCAGATTGACACGACCCTCCTACGCCCAGTCCATGTTGAGATTGATCCCCAGATACAGCAAGTCAAAAACCAGGAGAAGGAGCAGATCAAGACCCTGAACAACCAGTTTGCCTCCTTCATTGACAAGGTGAGAGGGGGGGATTGTGCCTGATTAAGGCCAAAATTAGGAGGAACTTTACAGTTGCGCAGAAGTGTCCTTCTGGAGCTAAATCCCAGCAGGCAGAGAAGCTTGAGTAGAGCCTTTTCATTAAGGGAAGAGATGGGAATCTCTCCTCCACACAAGATCAAAGCCATGTCTCCAGGGCTTTCATCTGTCCTGTTGCACCAAGCTCTACTCTGAGGTTACCCTCTCAAGCAGGTTCAACACCTTCAACCTCCGCAGGTTTCAGGCACAGATTCTCCCTCCTCCACCACTCTCTGCTCAAACAACCTCCCATTTAAGTATTAATTTCTCTTTCAAATCTCCAGACTTTTAAATCTAGGCTGGATATCAGATTTCCACACTACCTGTGATGGGGACAGACTTGGAGTAAGGGCAATATGTAAAAACTCCTTTGAGTAGAAAAAATATTAGAAATTTCCTTCTTTTCCTGATTTTGCAGCTTAGGCACCAACAGAAAGCTTAAAAAACCAGATTTAATTGGTTCTCTGATCACCATACTAATCTTTGTGAGTGATGCAAGAGATGTTTTGGTGGGAGCTGTTCCTGTGTGATGGTGGGTCCTCCGTGTCTTGGCTGTAGGTCCGATTCCTGGAGCAGCAGAACAAGGTGCTCTCCACCAAGTGGGAGCTGCTCCAGCAGCAAGGGCCGTCGGGGCCCAGGAAGAACCTGGATGTGATCTTTGAGAACTACATCCAGAACCTGCGGAGGCAGCTGGAATCAATCCTGGCACAGCGGGGCCAGCTGGAATCGGAGCTGCAGAACATGCAGCAGTACGTCGAGGATTACAAAACCAAGTGAGTGCAGAGCCAGGAGCAGCTCAAGCAGCCTTCTGGTCACTTTAATTTTCCCCCACTGCTTTTTATGGTGATAGTGGAGATAGTTTTTCAGCCAAAATATTTTAATTTAGTGATTTTTTCCCTTTTAGTTTGTTTCTAATGGCCTTAGGCCAGAAAGTCCAGGAATACAATTTGCACTTTTCCTCTCCATAGGTATGAGGAAGAGATCAACCGGCGCACGACAGCTGAGAACGAGTTTGTGGTGCTGAAGAAGGTGAGTCATGGGCATCACAAAATAATCCCTCAATATTTCGCTTTACCTGTGCTTGAATGGGAATTGTGGAGATTTTAAGATGTCCCAGCTGATATCCAGAATCCCTTAGATTCAACTTGCATAAGTGGATGACACCATAACATTATTTATTTTTAATTATTTACATATATGGTTACTAAATTATATATAAACATAATGATGTCCCAGTGAATAACATCAAACCTTCAGCACAGATGGCAATTCCCACAGGCCTGAAGGATTCCCAAGAGGAAAAAAATTATTTTCTGTGGGGTCTTTCCTTTAGGATGTGGACAGTGCCTACATGACCAAAGTCGAGCTGGAAGCCAGGGTGGGAGCTCTGACAGATGAAATCAACTTCCTGAGGTGCATGTATGAGGAGGTAAGAGCTCTCTCTTCTCCTGGGGGGCTGAAATTTTCATCAGGTGTGTGGTGGCCAAGGACACTGAGGTTGGATGAAGTGTCTGTGTCTGGGTGGATTTAGGCTTGAGATGGTGCCTCTGACTCATRTCTTGGTTGCAGGAGCTGGCTCAGATGCAGACGATCAGCCGGGACCTGTCCGTGGTGGTGTCCATGGACAACAACCGGCACCTGGACCTGGACAGCATCATCGAGGAGGTCCGGCGCCAGTACGAGCAGATTGCCCAGAGCAGCCGGGCTGAGGCCGAGGCCTGGTACCAGAGCCAGGTGAGTCAGGAAGCAGTCGAGACTCCTGGGTGTGGCTGGGTGATTTACAATAATTTATGTCTGGGTGAGACACCTTTTCAAGCTAACGGGGCTGGAGCTTGTGGTGCAAGGAAGGTTTAGAGGCATTGAACTACTTTTGAGGGATCTGACTCACTGTTCCCAATGCGTCCCAAACTCACTGAGGTGTGTGGCACAAACTGATGCCTTGGGAGGCTGCCTAGAACAGAGGCCAGACTGTGTTAAAGGAATAAAGTAGGTATTTAATAAAGAGGCCTTCAAATGATACACCTTGGTCAGTACAAGAGCCTGGCCAGGGCTACCAAAGTGGACCCAAGATGGACAATGGGTCATGAGTTTTCGCACTTTTATACGTTTTGGTCCATTTACATATTGAGGTTAATTGTCCAATTACAGCTTCAGGTTATGAAGTCCCATCCTTCCAGACTGTGCTCCTCAATTCGCTGTTATTTATGCTTTTTGGGCCTGAAGCTTGGTTTTTGGGCTGGAAAAAGATTGTTTTGTCTTACTAAACTGTGAGGAGAACTTGCTAACACTTTATATGAAATTCAGAGTTATATACTAATGCAGTACAGAATCTGGATAATATGAACACTAAGACTTAAGGCACCTCTCAATAAAAATGGCCCAAAATGCACCTTAATGAGAAAATTCCAGCCCAAGTGACTTTTCAGAAGCAAAGAGATGCTTTTTAGCGTCACTAAGATCCATTTCAAAGCTCAAACCCCATGACTGAGTCCCAGAGCCACCCTGATCACTGAGCTGGGCATCCATCGTCAGTGCAGTGGGTCCTCATAGTGTCACCTGAGCCTTGAAACTGGGGACAAATTTCCTAGAGGCACCAGGAACTGATGGGTCGTTCTGTCTTGGTGCCATCAGTACGAGCAGCTCCAGAGCACAGCCGGCCGGCACGGGGACAACCTCCGCAACACCAAGATTGAGATCCAGGAGCTGACCAGGAATGTCCAGAGGCTGCGGGCTGAGATTGAGAACGTGAAGAAGCAGGTAGGGATTGGTTGATGTCTCAGGGATGAGATCGAGGACATGAAGAAAGGAAGAGGCTGGTTGGTGTCCCAGGGGAAGATGGCAGCAGGCTGCATCACAAAAGACCATGAGTGGGGCAGAAACCTTCTGTCACCCCAAGTTCACTTCATGCAAATGTTTATTTGCCTCCAGATTTCTCCTCTTGGGGGTCTGAGGACTGATCATTAGGGACAAAATGAGGTCTGAGAAAGCTCCCGTTGTGCTCCCCAGAACCAACAGCTGCAGGCAGCCATTGCTGAGGCTGAGGAGAGGGGGGAGATGGCTCTCAAAGACGCCAGGCTGAAGCTGGAAGAGCTGGAGAGTGCCCTGCAGAAGGACAAGGAGGAGCTGGCTCGCCTGCTGAAGGAGTACCAGGAGCTGCTGAATGTCAAGATTGCACTGGACGTTGAGATTGCCATGTACAGGAAGCTGCTGGAGGGGGAGGAGAACAGGTAAACAACTGAGCTCTCATTGGGTGCTGTGATCTACACCTGGAATATTGACTGAAATCCCAAACCAATTCTTTGGGCTAAGGGGTGAATGTTGTGCTTGATACTTTGTGGGATATTCTGGGGGTCAGGACCCTTAACTGGCTCCCTAGAGGTGGCAGAACTGCTGCCCCATCTCTGCCACTGGTGAGTTTTTAATGGACCGCAAATCTGGGGAAACCTCATTGTAAAGAGGAATTGCCAACCCCTTCCCTCCTCCAATCTTTTAGGGATTCCAAAGTGGTTCACGAGGGTGAACCAGGAAAATGATTGGACAGTCGAAACACAGTTTAAAGTTTTTACAACCTCTCTTTTATTGGGTAATTAAAATGTCCAATTTCCTTCACAGGCTGTGCAACGACAGCATGGCCAACGTCAACGTCTGTAAGTATCTGCCATGGGGTCCTTCAGAAAAAGCTCTGTCTCTGACTGTTTTATCAGAGACAGAGCCTGCAACTGGGCAATGGGAACATAACCTGTGCTTCTCTTCCAGCTGTGGTAGGCAGGACGACTGTCTCTGGAGGCAGAGGAGGCATGGGAGGAGGATTCGGAGGCAGCGGCATGGGAGGAGGATTCGGAGGCGGCAGCTGCGGAATGGGAGGAGGATTCGGAGGCGGCAGCGGCATGGGAGGAGGAATGGGAGGAGGCGGCATCTGCGGAGGAGGCAGCAGCTTTGGAGGAGGCAGCATGGGCGGCAGCTGTGGGATGGGGGGAGGAATGTACTCTGGCGGCTTCTCCTCGGGAAGCGGAAGGATGTGCGGCTCTGGCGGGGGATCCTCCTCCGTGCGGAGATGCGTCACCACCACCTCGGTCAAATCTTCGGGAGTGAGATTCTGAGCCCCGAAGGTTGACAAGGAAAGAAGCACCTCCTGTCTCCCCCTGGCAGCAGCCCAGCCTCCTGAAGCCCAGCTCTGGTGTCCTGCAATGGGATGAACTGTGTCCCTCCCACCCAGCTTGTCCCAGATCCTGGTCCCCCGCGGCGGTTTGGTGGCGATGCCGTGGGTGTCCCGGCACCGGGAGCTGCCCGGCAGGAGGGGCTGCTCTGCCTTCCTTGCTGTGTTGTACATTTCTTTTGGCAAATGTGTATAAAACTCCTCTTTCCTCCTCTCTCCACCTGTTCTGTGTCCCTGGGGTGCTTCTGTGTGTGTCCATCCTGCTGTTCCCTTTGCAGGCCTTTGGGGTCAGGGTGGGTGTGAGGCAAGTGGGACCCATCCCTTGGGGAGGGGGCATCTCAGGCTGCGGCTGGAGGGAGGAGCTGGCCCAGGGGGGAGCTTCTGGGCAGCTTTGCTTACTTGGGAGCCCCAAGCGTGCTGCCAGCACACCTTCCCTGGAGCTCCAGCTTCCATTCCAGTAGTCCTGGCTCTCAATGACACCTGGGACACCGCACACACACCTGGACTATTCCTAAGGAGAAAAAATCTGTCCTTCAGTGCCCAGCTCCCATGACACAGTGTAGTGTCCCCACCTCCCCCCCTCCTCTGTGGGCTGCTCTCCTTCCTCGAGATGTTTCCATTCCCAATAAATTGCAGAGAATATTCATGATTGTCGTTGTGTTGTTGCTTTGGGAGCTTCTCTGGGCAGGGTGGGAGAGGGGGTTTTTCTCCTGCCTGTCCCTATGTTTTGAGGGAGCAGATCGTGGTGGGGATGGATCAGGGCAGGTGCCCCAGCTCAGATGATGCTCTTGACTCTCCCCTGGAGGCACAAGCCTATATCTGCAATGGTTGAGGTCTGGATCCTCCAGCTGAAAAATGAGAAATAAGACCCGAGGTTGGAGATCTGGAATCATTGAATAATGGAATGGTTTGGATTGGAAGGGGCCATAAAGATCATTCAATTCCAGCCCCCTGCCATGAACAGAGACACCTTCCACTAGACGGAAGGTGCCGCAACCCTTGGACCAACCAATGAAATTAAGTTGCTGCTTCTAAGGGTCCTTTGGGATCATCTCCAGGTGCAGGAGACTTTGACCTGCGTTAGGCGAAGGAGACGGCACCAGTGTTGCCGTGTGCAGTGGTGGGAGGGCAGGTGAACATGGATCAGGATGTTGGTGAGGCACCTGCCACTGGCTGCAGTCAGCCACAAACTCATCTGCCCCAGGATGAGCCATGATTCCAGCGTGGGAACACAATGGGCTGGGAAGGTGTGATTCATCGCCATCCATGAGCTCAGGTACTATCCTCTCCCTGAGAAGCCAATTAATTCCTCAGCGGCTCATCCTTGCTCCAAGAGCAGGAGGGAGAGAGATTTGGAGGAGCTCAAGGTTGGAGTTTGGGAGGGGAGTCCAGAGTATTTGGTCTGAGCTGTGCTGTGGTTCCTCCACCACCTGGAGAGATCAAAGAGGCAGAAAACGCTGTCAGTGGTGGTTCAGGAATCCCACAACAGCCTCTGGGAGTTGCTGATGTTCCTAGAGTGGGACAGGAAGCTGCAGACTGAGGAAGAGGTCCAGGAAAGGCAACAGGGAATGACTACAGGCTTCTTGGAAGAGCCAATTATACCATTGGAAGCCCAGCAGGAGGGTGCCAGGGTTGGGGAACATGGCTGTGTTTGGCCCAACAACAAGATGCTGAGAAGGCTCTGAGAAGCTGGTGCTGTGCCAGGAGCACTCTGAGGTTTGGCTTGGGGCAAGAGTCACCTGTTTTGGTGTTTAATTTTAAGAGTCTGTTTCTTCTCAGCTTTAAAATCCAGAACACAGCATTGTAGTGCCATGTGATGAGTTGTTGCAACACCTCTTCTGTGCAAGATCCATGACGGAAGCTCTTGGCTGGGTCAGATGTGAAGCCGGAGCGTGGCTTTGGTCTCCATCCATGTTTTCTGCCAAGTTCACATTTTCCCCGGTGTTGATCTTACCATGTTCAACTCCTTGTGTAAGAGATCTGAAGGATCAGTTTGGTGTTGAGTCTCACCTGAAGGAGGCTGAAGTGACTCCAGTTTGGAATAATCTGCACATCTTGTCTGAAGATGTCAGAGTGACTCAATCTGGGCGTCTTATCTGCAGGAGCTGAGTGTGGTCAGCATCCAGGCATCTGGCTGACTTTGCAGATCTTCCTCCTTGCTGTGGAACCTCCTYGTGGGATATTCCAGTGAAGTGCTGGTGCCTTCATCCCATGGGTTTGGCAGCTGGGAGGRAGGCCAGGAGAAGGGACAACCTGTTTTCTCCACCTAAACCCRAGCCACTCTGCAGCTGCCCTGGCTGCTCATCATGAGCAAGTGAGCTGGGCTGCAGGATGGTCTGGAGAGCTTAAATGTCCATCTGGGAGATGACCATGGAGAAACCAGCCCATCTGGATTGCAGCTGCTTTTGGAAAGGAGGCTGTCCCCTCCGTGCTTTGGGGATGCTGTCCATTCTCCAGCTGCAGGAACACACACCTGGGCAACCTCTGGCCAACCATTGGTCCCCTTCAAATCTGGATAACCTTGTCCCTCAAGGGTGGGATAATCTTGGCCAACTCTTACCTGAATCCCTTGAGAGGGGGATAACTCTTGACCAACCAGGAGCTAGGAGTGGGACAACTCTCGTTCAAGTGTTACTGAGCCCCCAGGAGTGCGATAACTCTTGGCCAACTGTTGAGTCTCCCAAGGGTGGGATAACCCTTGGCTAACCATTGACTCCCTCAAGGGGAATGTTCTCTCCTCCCTGTTCCAGGTTGACCGGGGGGCTCAGGACCCCTGTCCCAGTGACAGTCAGGGACATTCCAGTTTTTGATGCCCCTTGTTACTTTCAAACCACATTTAGTTGCCTAGATCTCACTGGGGACTCTGAAAATTTCTTCTCAAGTTCTGTGTTCATATAGAGGTCTTTTGAATGGCCTTAAATTCATGTTTCAAGGGCTAGAATGTGCATTTTCTGTAATTTTTTCATTACTTGTGCTGTTTTCTAGGAAAATGTGAACATTCATTTTCTATTTAATTCATTAAATTATTCAGGTATTTAATTTATAATATCCAGGTAGATAAAACCTTTAGAATACCTCTTAAATCATATTTACAGACTTGGCTTCCTTTTAAACTAAAATCTACTTTTTTTTTTTTTTAACACATTGATATTTTTTGTATTTTCTGTAATTAATTAAATTTCATTTACATGTAACACAAAGAAAAAAGGGTTTATTTCAGAGACATTCTATAAAATACATTTCTAAACCACATTCCTCACCAATAAATTATTTGGAAGCAAAAGGTTATACTGTGCCTTGGGGGTTGTAACAGCTCCATTTCTCAGCAGGCTTTTCCATGTCAGTCATCTCACTTTTGGGAAAAAAAAGGTAATTCAGAGGTCGTGGGATTCACCAGAGTAGCAGGAACCCCTTACCACTTCAAATTGTTCATCTGTCGCTCCTCTTCCACAGTGTTTGTCTGTCTCTGACATTGTCGCCAAAGGGTTCCCAAGGTGTCCCTTCATTCTTTCTCAAGTTGTCATTCCCTGTCACCCTCAGAACATTGAGGAGAGTGGGATGATTCCAGTCACATTCTTCCCTCTGCTTCAGCATCATCCAAAGCCYCAGCTGGTTGTCCCAGATTTGCGGAGTTGCAAGTGGAGGGAATTCAGTATACAGGCAGAAGACACTCCCATTGTAGTGACACCACATGCTCCAAGGAGATATTTTTCCTCTCTAGCAGAAGAATATGCTGAGTCTCCTCAAATTTTGGTGTCATGAATTCCCATTCAGGATTGGGAAACATCTCCTGAAACGCAAATGCAATTTAACATATAAAAAGGAGATTAAGGGTGTGTGTAAGGAATTGTGAAAGACATATTATAGCTGGGATTTCATCAAAACTTTTGTCTTTCTGTGGAGCTTTGATAGGGAGATCTCTATCTGGAATTATTGGGAGTCACTAATGAGGGCTGGACAGCCAATGAGGGGCTGCAGAAAAGGGGTTTATGAATAAAATTGATTTCCAAGATGCCATAAAGATACAAGAGTCCACTTAGTCATGGAAACGTGTCTCGAAGCTCTTGTTTTATTCACCTCTAGATTACAGGGTGTGTTTCTGGGAAGCCCCAAATATGGCAAAGCTCATGGAGAATCTGTCAACAACCCTGTGCTGATGAAAATACTAAATTGCTTTCCACCTTCACGCCCAAGCTGTCCCAGCCCACCTCCAGCAGCGGATAAAAGGGAATGCTTGAAGCTGCTGGAGACAGAGAAGACTCTGCAGACTTCTTTCTGCCCTCATCAACTCTGTTGGTCTTTCTGCTCTTCTGGATTTTGATTCTGCTTGGAAGAAACCAGCCATGTCTCGTCAGTCTGTCTGCATGAGCTTTGGAGTTGGGGGGAGAAAGGGATTCAGCTCCTGCTCTGCTGTTGGTGGTGGATTTGGAGGCGGTGGTGGCCGGAGCAAGATCAGCTACAGCTCGTACTCCTCATCCCGGGGAGGAAGTGGAGGAGGACACTGTGGGGGGTTCAGTAGCCGGAGCCTCCATAGCATGGGGGGCAGCAGAAGGATTGCCATGGGGGGATGTTATGGTGGTGGTGGATATGGTGGCAGGATGGGTGGCTTTGGTGGAGGAATGAGCTGTGGAGGAATGGGTGGTGGAGGAATGGGTGGTGGAGGAATGGGAATGGGTGGCTTTGGTGGTGGAATGGGTGGTGGAATGGGTGGCTTTGGTGGTGGAATGGGCAGTGGGGGAATGGGTGGAATGGGTGGCTTTGGTGGTCCAGGCTTCTCTGGAGGCATCCAGCCGGTGCAAGTTGACCCCAGCCTCTTGCGTCCGGTCCACGTTGAGATCGACCCCCAGATCCAGCAAGTCAAAAACCAGGAGAAGGAGCAGATCAAGACCCTGAACAACCAGTTTGCCTCCTTCATCGACAAGGTGAGAGTTTAGGACGGGGTTTTTTTGGAGGTGGAATGTCAAAAAACTTCCTTGGGCTGTGGACGGGAATTTTTTCACCTACGAACAGTTGTTGGAGTTGTCAGACCAATGCCTCAGCATTAAATTGTAATTAGTCAGGTTTACTTAATAAGTAACACTAAACAACAGAGGAGGTTTTTGTGCTAATGGGAGATTAAAGAGAACATCTGCAGGATATTCTGGGGATAGTCTAGCCAAGGCACTTCTGCAGCCTCGTTTTGGGTGATTCAGGGCAAAGCCATAACTGTAAATTTAATTGTCCGAAGAGTTCTCATTGCTGGGATTTGCTTTTTGATGAAACTTTCTTCTCAAAGACTGATTCTAGAGACTGCCGAGCATTATACCCCTTTGCAATACTCTTGGATTATTTTAATTTCAAATAGAAGCCAAAGAAATAGAAAATCCCTCCCAAGAGAATGCATGGGCAGTTAGGGAATAAAAATTTCATCTTTCTTGACTTCAGTGTGGAAAGGTGATGACAAAGTCCAGTCCTGATGCTATGGAAAATTGGGATGATGTCTTTACTGGGAACATTGCTTTGTCCTCAGGGGAGAAGTTCAGAATGACTAAAAATTGTCTAACAACAAATAAATTAAATAATGCTTCTCATGCACCTCAGGAGCTTGAGTGCCTGAATGAGATGTAGATGGGGAATGATTCCCTGGGCTCCCAAATCTCCTAGGAGTGGGATGCCTCTTTGGTGAATGGCTCACACACCCTTTGTTGGCTGTAGGTCCGATTCCTGGAGCAGCAGAACAAGGTGCTCTCCACCAAGTGGGAGCTGCTCCAGCAGCAAGGGCCATCAGGGCCCAGGAAGAACCTGGATGTGATCTTTGAGAACTACATCCAGAACCTGCGGAGGAGGCTGGACTCTCTGCTCGGGCAGCGGGGCCAGCTGGAATCGGAGCTGCAGAACATGAGGCAGTACGTGGAGGAGTTCAAAACCAAGTGAGTGTGGGGACAGACAGGGAGGGATGAGGGGAAGGGCGGAGCTGATGCGGAGACCCCGCGGGTGGAGTGATCACTGCAGGTGAGCACCCCCAGGGGTCTCAGAAGGGGTCTCAGAGTCTCACCTTGTCCTGCCCCACCACAGGTATGAGGAGGAGATCAACCGTCGCACGGCTGCTGAGAACGAGTTTGTGGTGCTGAAGAAGGTGAGTCTGGAAGACAGCAGCAGGGAGAGGGTGAGGGGGGACAGGAGGTAAAGACATGGGAAGGACTCAGCTCCAAGATGGGCAGATCCCAACAGGAAGAGCCAACAGTTCCTGTGTGATGAAAGGAAGCCATGGCCTAATTCTGAGATCTTTCCTTTAGGATGTGGACTGTGCCTACATGACCAAAGTTGAGCTGGAAGCCAAGGTGGGAGCTCTGACAGACGAAATCAACTTCCTCAGGTGCATCTACGAGGAGGTAGGAGCTCTCTCTTCCCCTTGGTGAAGTTTTAACGAGGGTGTGGTGACCAAAGTCAACGAGGTTGGACTGGGCGTCTTTGTGGATTTGATCTGGAGAGGTTGCCTGGAGCTACTGCTCTTCTCTCCCCTCAAGAGATGGTGCCTCTGACTCATATCTTGGTTGCAGGAGCTGGCTCAGATGCAGACGATCAGCCGGGACCTGTCCGTGGTGGTGTCCATGGACAACAACCGGCACCTGGACCTGGACAGCATCATCGAGGAGGTCCGGCGCCAGTACGAGCAGATTGCCCAGAGCAGCCGGGCTGAGGCCGAGGCCTGGTACCAGAGCCGGGTGAGTTGGGAAGGGCTCAAGGCTCCTGGGACACTCCCCACTGTTTGAACCACCTGAGCTTTTGGTCAGCTTTGTTCCTGATGGGTGTCTTTGTCCCCACTTCTCCAGTACGAAGAGCTCCAGAACACTGCTGGAAAACACGGGGACAGCCTCCGCAACACCAAGATGGAGATCCAGGAGCTGACCAGGAACGTCCAGAGGCTGCGGGCTGAGATTGAGAACGTGAAGAAGCAGGTAGGGGACCATCAGCTCCTCACTGGGTAACAGCTGTGTGCTGGGTCAGGATGGGGCTGGGTGGTGAGAGGGAAAGCAATCATGAAAATTCAAACCCTTTGGAGAAGATAGATTATGTCTGTCTGTTTTCCCTCTTGTTTGTGCCATGAGGATGCTCCAGTAGAGGGTGGGCCAAAGGGATCTCAAACACTGGTTTTCTCTTCCTCAGAACCAGCAGCTTCAGGCAGCCATTGCTGAGGCTGAGGAGAGGGGGGAGATGGCCATCAAGGATGCCAGGAGGAAGCTGGAAGAGCTGGAATGTGCCCTGAATAAGGACAAGGAGGAGCTGGCTCGCCTGCTGAAGGAGTACCAGGAGCTGCTGAACACCAAAATTGCACTGGATGTTGAGATTGCCATGTACAGGAAGCTGCTGGAGGGGGAGGAGAACAGGTACCTAACTGGCATCTATTTGACTAAATTCTTGACAGATTATACGATGTGTGGGTAAAACCTTTGAACCCACACTAAAGATTGATTTTGTGTCATTCACGCTCTAATTCCCAAGTATATATATTAATTATATTAGGCTTAAACCTACTTAAGTGGGTTTTCCATCTTAAAATAATGTGAAGGTAAAGGTTGCTTGTTTGTCTAAAGAATAATTGGAAAGTTCTGAAAAAAAATTGAATAGGTTGCTAATTTTTTTAAAGAATAATTGAGAAATATAAACTTGTACAAGAAAAGGAAATTCTCGGCTGAAGAGCCGTGCACTTCCCAGACTTCCCAGAATAACTGGTCCCATTTTCCTTCACAGGCTGTGCAACGACAGCATGTCCAACGTCAATGTCTGTAAGTATCTGCCCTGAGGTCCTTCAGAAGTGGTAGAACTTGTTCTTTGGGCAACAGGTGAGTAACCTGTGCTTCTCTTCCAGCTGTGGTAGGCAGGACGACTGTCTCTGGAGGCAGAGGAGGCATGGGAGGAGGATTCGGAGGCAGCGGCATGGGAGGAGGATTCGGAGGCGGCAGCTGCGGAATGGGAGGAGGATTCGGAGGCGGCAGCGGCATGGGAGGAGGAATGGGAGGAGGCGGCATCTGCGGAGGAGGCAGCAGCTTTGGAGGAGGCAGCATGGGCGGCAGCTGTGGGATGGGGGGAGGAATGTACTCTGGCGGCTTCTCCTCGGGAAGCGGAAGGATGTGCGGCTCTGGCGGGGGATCCTCCTCCGTGCGGAGATGCGTCACCACCACCTCGGTCAAATCTTCGGGAGTGAGATTCTGAGCCCCGAAGGTTGACAAGGAAAGAAGCACCTCCTGTCTCCCCCTGGCAGCAGCCCAGCCTCCTGAAGCCCAGCTCTGGTGTCCTGCAATGGGATGAACTGTGTCCCTCCCACCCAGCTTGTCCCAGATCCTGGTCCCCCGCGGCGGTTTGGTGGCGATGCCGTGGGTGTCCCGGCACCGGGAGCTGCCCGGCAGGAGGGGCTGCTCTGCCTTCCTTGCTGTGTTGTACATTTCTTTTGGCAAATGTGTATAAAACTCCTCTTTCCTCCTCTTTCCTCCTGTTCTGCATCCCCAGCTCCCTTCCTCTGTGTGTGTCCTGCCCTCCTTCCCCGGGATGTTGCCATTCCCAATAAATTGCAGAGAACATTGACGATGTTGTTGTGTCGATGCTTTGGGAGCCACTCTGGGCAGGGCGGTTCATGCTTTGGGAAGCAGCTCGTTGTGAAGCTGGGGGGTCATTCTTTGCTCAATGTGTTGTACCTGTGCTTTGATGGAGGTGAACAGGTGGGGTGGACCAGGGCAGCCATCACAGCTCAAGTGATGACTGACTCTCACCTGAGGGCACAAGTCCGGGTGCTGGGTGCTGGATGCTCAGTTCATACAACACTCAGTAACTGAGGCAGCAGAAGACCAAACTGAGGAATACAGGAGCCTGCTCAATTTTTAGCCATCTCCTGACATAGTGAATCATCCAGTTCATCCCTGGAATCCTGTAGAGTTACTCCCCCAGCAGATCTCTGCAATTGTTGGGTCTGAAAAGCTCCAGCACAAAGAGTTCCAGTATCTTCCCAGTCATTGAGCTAATACAAGCTGCCCTGCCCCAGTTTTTTGGGCTCAGCTTTAGGCACACAGAGGCACTCAGTGCCTCAGTGCCCATGTCACATCTCTCTCCAGCAACACTCCAATCCCTGAAGCTCTAGGAAAGGAACTTTCTCAATTCCTCTTGGATTTTGGAAGCTCTGCAAAGGGTCTGCCGAAACCTGTGTCCTGGGATTTGGTCAGGAACATTCCCAGTGCCCCTTTGCCAGACCAGTAGAGACCCACAGGGGCTGATGGATGATGAGAATCAGCAGCAGCAGGTGGGAGCCAACACTGGATAAGAGTCATCTGAGTTTTCTGCTTCTGAATGGTCTTCGAGCTGTGATCAGGGAGTTACAGGGTAGGAGCCCCTTGGGGGGGGGGAGCTGGTGAATATGGATAACAATGGATCAGGATGTTGGTCAAGCACCTGCCTCTGGTGCACACCTGGGCTGTGGGATGGCCAGGTGGGATGCACAGCTTGGCACCCAGAGAGCAGGGGGAGCACTGGAGAGCCATGTACCAAGCCCTGACCAGCCATGGGAACATGACGGGCTGGGAAGGTGTGATTCATCCCCATCCATGAGCTCAGGTACCATCCTCTCCCTGAGAAGCCAATTAATTCCCCAGCGGCTCATCCTTGCTCCAAGAGCAGGAGAGATTTGGAGGAGTTCAAGGCGGGGGTGTTGCTATAGAGCACGACACTGTGCAAGCACCAAGACTCAGATCAGAAGGCTGTATAAGGATATTTATTAAAGCAACAGGTTGCCTTTATAGTTTTACAGAATATTTACATTTGCTTAACAAACACATACACTGCCCATTGGTCAAGAAAAAGAAACAAAACTCTCAATAGGTGAAAAGGAGCCATGTGAGCCAACTTAAGTCCTTATCTTTTGATTTTCTCTCTTTCTTCACGTTGTCATGGTGATAGCCTTGGTACCTTCCTTGAGAGAGATACAAGGCTTTCCTTCTCTTCGGGAAGCCTTCGCTGGCTCACAAGAACAGCACAAAAATGTCTTTCCTACACAGGGGTTTGGGAGGGGAGTCCGGAGTGTTTGATCTGTGGTTTCTCCACCACCTGGGGAGATCAAAGAGACAGAAAATGCTGTCAGTGGTGGTTCAGGAGTCCCACAACAGCCTCTGGGAGTTGCTGATRTTCCTAGAGTGGGACAGGAAGCTGCAGACTGAGGAAGAAGTCCAGGAAAGGCACTGAGCTCTTGGAAAAGGGGGTTCTGCCCACGTTGAAGGGTGCTGGAGCTGGAATTGTGGCTGGGTTTGGCCCAAATAAAGATGCTGAGTAGGCAATGCCTGTGCAAAGCTGGTGTTGTGCCAGGAGCACTTTGAGGTTTGGCTTGGGGCAAGAGTCACCTGTTTTGGTGTTTAATCACCTGTTTCGGTGTATAATTTTAAGGGCCTGTTTCTTCTAAACTTTACAACAAACTTTACATGGCGTTGTAGCGCTGCTGTGAAGAGTCATTGCGACACCTCCTCCGTGCTCCTGGCTGGGTCAGATGCGAAGCCGGAGCGTGGCTTTGGTCTCCATCCATGTTTTCTGCCGAGTTCACATTTTCCCCGGTGTTGATGATTCTGCTGTGCACAGCTCCTTGCACAAGAGATCTGAAGGCATGGCTGGAGCCCAGCTGCCTGTCGAGTTTTACCTGGAGGAGGCTTGGGTGACTCCACGTTTGGAATAATCTGCACATCTTGTCTGAAGATGTCAGAGTGACTCAATCTGGGCGTCTTATCTGCAGGAGCTGAGTGTGGTCAGCATCCAGCATCTGGCTGACTTGGCAGATCTTCCTCCTTGCTGTGGAACCTCCTTGTGGATATTCCAAGTGAAGTGCTGGTGCCTTCATCCCATGGGTTTGGCAGCTGAGGAGAGGCCAGGAGAAGGGACAACCTGTTTTCTCACCTAAACCCAGCCACTCTGCAGCTGCCCTGGCTGCCTCATCATGAGCAAGTGGCTGGGCTGCAGGATGGTCTGGAGAGCTTAAATGTCCATCTGGGAGATGACCATGGAGAAACCAGCCATCTGATTGCAGCTGCTTTTGGAAAGGAGGCTGTCCCCCTCCGTGCCTTGGGGATGCTGTCCATTCTCCAGCTGCAGGAACACACACCTGGGCAACCTTTGGCCAACCATGACTTGTGTCCCTCAAGTGGATAGCCCTTTGCCAACTGTTTAGTCCATTAATGGAGGGATAATCCTTAGTGACCTGTTGTGTCCTTCAATTGCTGAATACTGCTGCAACTGTTGAGTCCCTAAGCGTGGGATAAATCTTGGCCAACATTTGAATCCATGTCAAGGGTAATGTCCTCTCCTTCCTCCCATTCCACACAGTCTTGTGCTCCAGAAGCATCCATCTCCCAGTGAAATCAAGTAAAATTAATGTTTCTGATTCCTCCAGTGGCTTTTGGAAGTTGTTTTCCTGGGCTGTGGTTTTCCAAAGTGTTTGCTGTGTCCACCGGCGCACAGCTGATTCTAGGGATGCTTTCAAACCACATTTACCTGCCAAATCTCCCGCGTGTGACGATGAAAACTCAACACATGCAACTGGGAAGCTTAAAAACAGGATATTTTTTGAGTGCTAAAGTGCTTCAGAATATGTATTTCCCTTGACTTTTATTCATGATTTTAAGGAAATAAGAATGAAGGAAACGTTAGTGTGTTTTTACCAATAAAATCAATAAATGTAACAAAAAATATTTATTTGATTAGTGAGCTCAGAAGGTACATTACAAGATGTCCTTCACATGAGTGTCCGAACCCATTGCTGGGGAGCTGGTGCATGAAATGAAACATTATGTCAGTCATCATTACAACATCTGACTGCCTGAGCGTCCTTTCCATCCTCTGTGGCTTGACAATCCCTGTGCCATTGGAAAAGCACAAGCAAAGAGTTGGACATCCTTGTTCTGTTGCTCTGGTGCTCAGAATCCCAGGACCCGATTGTGTCAGACTTGTGGGACACATTTTGGAGGAAAAATTCCACCTGATGCTCTTAGGAAGGAACTAAGCAGCTCCTTTCTGGTTAAAACAGAAATGCTGACCCGTTAAATGTTAATGATGTAGCATTTTTCCACTTGAAAAGCCATTGGGAATTTTCTGCTTAACAAGGAGATGCGGTGTGTGCTTGGGGGAATTGTGAAAGCCTTATTCTATCTGGGTTCACCAAAATCCTGCCTGGTGTGGAGTGTCAGGCAAAAATCTGGAGTCAGACCAACCTGTGGAGTCATTAGGAGCAGGCAGAGAAGTGGAGGAGGGAAGAACATGACAACATCTCTGTAAAATATATTTTTCCAGATGACATAAAGATATGGGAGTCCATTACTCACAGAGACCTGCCTTGGTGCTCCTGCTTTTCCCTCTGCATGGCGAAGCGGATTTCTGGGTGGAGTCACCAATTTGGCAAAAAAACTGTTAACCGCACCAAGCTGATGAAGACAGTAAATTTGTTCCTCTTTCACGCCCAAGTTGTCCCAGCCCACCTCCAGGAGCAGATAAAAGGGAATGCCTGGAGCTGTGGACCAGAGAAGACTCTGAGCACTTCTCTCTGCCCTCAGCACCAGCTCAGCTCTGTGGATCTCCTCACCTTCCCCAGTTTTGGCTCTTCGTGAGGAGAAGCAGTCATGTCTCGTCAGTCTGTCTGCAGAAGCTTCGGAGTTGGGAGCAAAAGGGGATTCAGCTCCTGCTCTGCTGTTGGTGGTGGCTTTGGAGGCGGTGGCCGGAGCAGGATCAGCTACAGCTCGTTCTCCACATCCAGGGGGATTGGAGGTGGCAGCGGACGCTGTGCAGGATTCAGCAGCCGGAGCCTCCACAACCTGGGTGGCAGCACAAGATTCCATGGGCAGCTCTTACGGCAGTGGCTACGGATGTAGATTTGGTGGTTTGGTGGAGGATTTCCAGGAGGATTCGGTGGCATTGGAGGAGGTGTCACTGTGGAGAATGGGTGGCTTTTGTGGCCCATCAGAGGTGGCCCTGGTTCCCTGGAGGCATCCAGCCGGTGCAGGTGGACCCAACCCTGCTGCGGCCAGTCCATGTTGACATTGACCCCTCAGATCCAGCAAGTGAAGTGCCAGGAGAAGGAGCAGATCAAGACTCTGAACAACCAGTTTGCCTCCTTCATCGACAAGTGAGAGGTTGGAGCTGGATTTGTTTGGGAAGGGGAAAACTGCAGGAAATTCCTTGTGCTCTGGAGAAGGAAATATCGTCCTTCTAAGCTCAGTGGTGGGCTGTAATTGTTTTCATTCCGTTCCACTCGGTTTCCTCCTGAGGAAGTGTCAAAATTTAGCATCCACAGAGAAACTGAACAACATTCTCCAGGTTTGGTGGATGCACACTGGTTTTCACTCCAGTGTAGACAGGCCAAAGGGATGAGGATATACTCAGTGACCAAAGTGTTTATTTAAGTCTGTCCTTTCTCTGGGATAATTTTTTTCTCGAGAACTTAAAATCTAGAAATGAAATTTAAAAAATCCCCAACCATTCTTCTTTCAGTTTAAGTGCAGATGAGCTCCCTTTAAATAATCTGAACTGGGAGAATTTTGGCTATAAGTGTGCTCTATGTCTTTTAAATATTATGATGTGTATATTGAATAATTTCTGTGTCTGATAAGAGGAATGTTCTTGAATATGGAGACCAATGGGATTTCATTCACTGGTAGGTCAAAAAAGGAACTGATGCTCTTGAAAATGAATATCAAAAAATCCTGACTGGTATTGGAAATAATTTGTAGAGTTGAAATGAAGCATTACAATAGCTACCCGCAGGAAAAAAAAAAAAAAAAAGAGAGCAGAGATACGGGAGGAGGAAAGAGGAATTTAACAATAATGGGGAAAAAAGGAGAGAAAAAGGAGGAACATTCCCCTCAGAAGCAGTGGAAGGTTTTGGGATTGATTCCCATGGCCTTCAAAGCTCCTGGAGCTTGAGCAGTGAGATGTCTCTGTGAATGTCTCACACACCCTTTGTTGGCTGTAGGTCCGATTTCCTGGAGCAGCAGAACAAGGTGCTCTCCACCAAGTGGGAGCTGACTCCAGCAGCAAGGGCCATCAGGGCCCAGGAAGAACCTGGATGTGATCTTTGAGAACTACATCCAGAACCTGCGGAGGAGGCTGACTCTCTGCTCGGGCAGCGGGCCAGCTGGAATCGGAGCTGCAGAACATGAGGCAGTACGTGGAGGAGTTCAAAACCAAGTGGATGTGGGGACAGACAGGGAGGATGAGGGAAGGGCGGAGCTGATGCGGAGACCCCGCGGGTGGAGTGATCACTGCAGGTGAGCCACCCCAGGGTCTCAGAAGGGGTCTCAGAGTCTCACCTTGTCCTGCCCCACACAGGTATGAGGAGGAGATCAACCGTCGCACGGCTGCTGAAAACGAGTTTGTGGTGCTGAAGAGGTGGTCTGGAAGACAGCAGCAGGGAGAGGGTGAGCGGGGACAGGAGGTAAAGACATGGGAAGGACTCAGCTCCAAGATGGGCAGATCCCAACAGGAAGAGCCAACAGTTCCTGTGTGATGAAAGGAACCATGGCCTAATTCTGAGATCTTTCCTTTAGGATGTGGACTGTGCCTACATGACAAAGTTGAGCTGGAAGCCAAAGGTGGGAGCTCTGACAGACGAAATCAACTTCCTCAGGTGCATTTCTACGAGGAGTAGGAGCTCTCTCTTCTCCTGTGGATTGGTTGCTATGAGGAGGCCAAACATTGAGTTGACGGGGTGTCTGGGTGGATTAGGCCTCTGGATGGTGGAGTGTGCCTTTGACTCATATCTTGGTTGCAGAGCTGGCTCAGATGCAGACGACAGCCGGGACCTGTCCCTGGTGTGGTGTCCATGGCACAACAACCGGCACCTGGACCTGGACAGCATCATCGAGGAGGTCCGGCGCCAGTACGAGCAGATTGCCCAGAGCAGCCGGGCTGAGCCGAGGCCTGGTACCAGAGCCGGGTGAGTTGGGAAGGGCTCAAGCTCCTGGACACTCCCCACGTTTGAACCACCTGAGCTTTTGGTCAGCTTTGTTCTGATGGGTGTCTTTGTCCCCACTTCTCCAGTACGAAGAGCTCCAGAACACTGCTGGAAAACACGGGGACAGCCTCCGCAACACCAAGATGGAAGATCCAGAGCTGACCAGGAACGTCCAGAGGCGTGGCGGCTGAGATTGAGAACGTGAAGAAGCAGGTGGGGGTTGGCCAGTGTCTCACAAGTTCTTTCTGTTTCCCCTCTTGTTTGTGCCATGAGGATGCTCCAGTAGATGTTGGGCAGAGGGAATTAGGAAATTTACTTTCTTCTCCCCAGAACCATCATCTGCAGTCAGCCATTGCTGAGGCTGAGGAGAGGGGGGAGATGGCCACCAAGGATGCCAGGAGGAAGCTGGAAGAACTGGAATGTGCTCTGAGCAAGGACAAGGAGGAGCTGGCTCGCCTGCTGAAGGAGTACCAGGAGCTGCTGAACATCAAGATCGCACTGGACGTTGAGATTGCCATGTACAGGAAGCTGCTGGAGGGAGAGGAAAACAGGTGAGACCTCCTACCATTGGCTGGGCCAGGGTTCTGTCTCCACTTGGGTCAGATTCATCTTTAATCATCCCTCACAACACATTTAACATTAAAATTTGATTACTTTCCTTTTTTCCTCCAAATTTTGAAGACAAAACAGATACATGGTTCCCATGGGGAATACTTCTCAGGGGGCTTGATTGATCTTATATGAAACACAATATAAATGGAATATCTGGGGAATAGTTTTGCTTCTGGCTCTATACCGATTTACAACTGATGTTCCCCTCCCTACACAGGCTCTGCTTAGAGAACCCCTCCAACGTGAATGTCTGTAAGTATTCACACACTGTTTTCTCTGCTGAATTACTTTTATCCTTGGTTTTGTAAAGATTCCCAGGATGTTACCTGGTGTTCAGTGAGCCTCTCCCTCTCTTCCAGCTGTGGTGGGCAGAACTACCGTGTGCGGAGGCAGATCTGCCAGCTTTGGAGCCAGCAATGGCCTGAGTGCAGGAGGAGTGTGCACGGTTGGTGGTGCGAACATCATTGGCGGCAGCTGCGGGGTGGGTGGAGGGATCCTCAGTGGAGGCTTCTCCTCCGGGAGCGGGAGGATGTGCAGCCCTGCAGGCGGCAGCTTCATGGCCGGGGGAGGCTCCTCCTCTGTGCGGAGATGCGTCACCACCACGACGGTCAAATCCTCCGGGGTCAAATACTGAGCCCTCATGTCCGTCCTCCCAGGGAAAGCAGCACCTTCCTCCCACCAGCAGCACAGCCCCTTCCATCCCCATCGGTATTCAGGAGGAAAGAAACTGTTTCTGGGGGAAATCTCCCCAAAGTGAGATTGAAATCAAGACACATCCCTCTGGCCCAGCCTGGCTCTCACTGAGCTGCACTGGGTTGAAACATCTCCCGTGTGGGTCCCCAGCCCTGCAGAGCTCCCTGGTGCTGCTGCACCAGCTGAGGAGTAGCCTCTGGAAAACTGCTCTTTCCTGTCACTTTTTAAGGCCTGTGTTTCCCTCGCACCCCTCATGGGTCCCCCTCATCCTGCTCCAGCTGTGTCAGGAGCCCACATGAACAGAAGGAAGGAGATGATGCCCCATAGTCAGATTTAGGAGTGAGAAAGAGGTGTCTGGAGTTGTCCGCCTTCCCCAGCTGGAGTAATTTGGCAGCTTTAATGTTTTACGGATCCTTTTCCCTCCTCTCCTTCCTGCCTGGAGTGTGTGGCCCTGTTGCCCCCCTCTGTCGTGTGAATCAGCTGCTTCCTGCCAGTGCCCTGGCCCCAGGGTCATTCAGTACCAATAAACTGCAGAGATATGAAGATATTTTTGTGTTGTCTCATCACTTGATGCTCCCCAGCAGAGGAGAAACACAGGTTTGCCCTGGGCCTGGGTGATCACAGGGCAAACACAAACTGAACTGAGATAGAATTGAGAGCAGGCCTGAGAGAAGGACTTGGGGGTGCTGGTGGGTGAGAGCTGGACCTGCCCCAGCCCAGAGACCCCCAAGCCTCGGCTGAGCCCCCAACATGAGGAGCAGGGGAGGGGCTGTTCTGCTCTGCTCAAGTGAGACCCCACCTGCAGAGCTGCTCCAGCCCTGGGAAAGGATGTGGAGCTACTGGAGAGAGTCCAGAGGAGGCCACGGAGCTGCTCCAAGAGCTGGAGCTCCTCTGGGGCCAGGCTGGAAGATCTGGGGGTGCTCACCTGCAGAGAAGAGAAAGGAGACCTTTGAACCCCTTCCAAGGAGCTCCAGGAGAGCTGGAGAGAGACTTGAAAAGGGAGTGATGGGATAAGAGGCGATGGCTTCAAAATGGAAAAGAGGAGAGTTTGATGAGATGTTGGGAAGGAATTCCTCCCTGTGAGAGCGGTGAGGCACTGGAATGGACTTCCAGGAGATTGCCCATCCCTGGAAGTGTCCAAGGCCAGGCTGGATGGGGCTTGGAGTAATCTGGGATAGTGGAAGGTGTTCCTGCCCATAGTAGAGGGTGGAACTGCATAAGCTTTAAAATCCTGTCCAACCTAAACCCTTCCATAATCCTATTTTGAGCTGATTTCAATGATCTTGTGGGAATGTCAAGGTGTTTCCTTGGGCATCACCCTGAGAATTAGGATTCATTATTCCCATTTAGGGCTTGGGCTGGCTGGAGGTGGGTGGGAGCTGGGAGCAACCTGGTCTAATGGAAGGTGTCCCTGCCCACTGTGGAATCCTCTCAATCCTCTACTCAGGGAAATCCCCAGGGCCTTGTCTTGGAAGAACATATCATAGAGTTTTCCCCACTTAGGCTGAAAGAGAAGACAGCCCGTGGTGCTCCGCAGCACTACCACCAATCTACATCAGATTGCCTCCCCCATTGGCCAGTTGACACTGCCCACCCCAATTATTCATTCCTCATTGCCCCTACAGGTTGCTGCCCTTGGCCCTGCCCTTTGCCCACCCCTGTGCCCTCAGGTCATTGGTCACTGACCCCACCCTGAAGTCGTGCAGACCGCCGGGTTTTGCCTTTGTCTCTAATCCCTTTGGCGTGGTGGGTGTAATAAACCTTTTCTGGAATACATCATGCAAAGGCCCTTCCTGTCTTTCCTCTCCTGAGCTATCTGTGGGGTGTGTGTGCGTGCATGGACTGGAAATGGCTGTTCTTGGGGACTTTCTGTGAGCAGCTTCTGAAGGAGAGGCTTCAAAGAAGGTTTCAGTATTTCTACCACCCTGCCACGCTGCACCAGCCCATGGCAGGGGTGGAACTGCATGGGCTTCCCACCTTCTGTGATCAGCTCATTCCAACTCCTGCCATGGAGGAGTCTCCAGTGGGGAGTTGGAGCCAGGGTGAGGAGGTGAAATCCTCCCGAGGGCTGGCACAAGGATGAGCAGCACCCTCTGCCTGTCTGGCTGGGCTCTTACACCAGCTCCTGTGAGCGGTGGGAAGGTCTGACAACTCTGAGTGGACACAAATTACTCACAAAAAAAAAAAAAAAAAATCAACAGCATGAAAGAATAAGCCAGAGCCCAGAACCTGCCATCAGAGCTCCAGGTTTCCCAGCCAGCTTAGTCATTAGCCCTCTCCAAATTACATCCCACTGCAACCAGATTAATTTGATTAATGCTTGACTGGATTCTTCTGTAGCTCTGGGAGGAGCAAGAGATTAATCAGCCCTGACTTCTCAGCAGTGTGTGTGTTATGAGGGGTGGGACCAGATGGGATTTAAGGTCCTTTCCTACCTCAGCCATTCTGTGATTCTATGATTGATCTGGCACAGAAAAAAAATGGAAATGGAGATCAATATTATCAAGTCCTTATCATCTAAATGAGCAAAATAAGGAAGAAATGATTCTTTTCATTTGAACCAGTGTTACTTTCCTGCTGTTTTTCTTATTTACCCCCAAATTTCCTTCCAGTTCACGCTCCTGACTTCTGAATGATGTTTACACCAGGCTGCAATGTGTCTTATCCTGCTCTTTGAGTCAAAAATAATATTTCTGATTCTAAAATTCATAGGTTGGGATGGGAAAGACCAAAAAGTCATAGCCCTCTTCTTTATCCCAGGGAAGAGTCTGAAATCATCTCCTTCTTCCTCATCCCAGGGAAGAGTCCAGGGACAGAAATGGACCCAGGTGGTTCAAAGCCCAGGAGTGTCCTGGGGACACCCTTAGGAAGGTGGCAGAGAGGACAGAGATCTCCAGCCTGTTGAAGCCCCGGAAGCCAAAGATGCTGACGCCATCCTGCCAAAAACCACAGGATTTTTCTGAGTTCCCTGAGTTTTTCCTGGAGAGGAGCCAAGAGGTGCTGGGGCTTATCATTCCCATCTGCTGCACTCATGAAAAAGGGAGTTGAGGGAAATTGCTGTAGTGCATCATGCTGGGATGAAAGGGTTGGGATCCCTTGTGCCTGCTCGGTGGGGCACTGTGAGAGCTGCTGGATCCCATCCAGGGATGCCACGAAAGACACCGAGGGGCTGGAGCATGCCCAGAGACAGGAACAGAGCTGGGGAAGGGCTGGAGCACAAGGAGAAGGGTCTGGAGAACTCCTGAGGAGCAGCTGAGGGAGCTGGAGAGGCTCAGCCTGGAGAAAATGAGGCTTTGGGGAGACCTTCTCACTCTCCAGAACTCCCTGAAAAGAGGGAGCCAGGTTGGGGTTGGAGGGCAGGGAAAAGTTATTGCTCCTCTGGGGTCAGGGCTGTGCAGGATCTTTTGCATTAGAACATGGGAAGAAACTGAATTGGTGCTGTGTTTTATGAGCTCCTTAGGAAGTTAACCCAAGTGTGATTTTATTGGCTGTAATTAGGGCTGGAATGAGTTTTTAATTGTTACTAATCACATTTATGGTGGGAGGGCCTCGTGAGCCGCCATGTTTTTTCCCCTGGGTGGATCAGTGTGCAAACATGGAGGAGACTCCCCCAGTTTGGGCTTGCTGGGGAGCAGGAAATAGTTGCTTTTGTGAAAAGCACTGGTTTGTCACCTGGGAGGAGACCATCCTCTGCATCCTCTAGACTGGGGTTTACCTGGCACACCTCTCCTGAGCAGCTGGAGTCCTTTTGCATCTTGAGGATGGGACATTCAGGGAAAGGAATTAAGGAGCAGAGAGGTTAAAGGAGGTTAAAATTGGGGATCAGCATCCTTTGGTCCCCTCTCTGGCACTTCAAACAGCAACACCCCCAGTTCTGTCCCTCCAACTCGACTGGCCTAAAAACCAGCTCAGATGTGCACTAGAAAACCCTCTGACCTCCTCAAGAGAGACCAAAATCAGCAGCTTATGGAAACAGTGACAGCTACAGAGAATCTGGGCTTGGGAGGAGGTTTAAAACTCCTGTGGGCAAATACATTGACAAAGGTACCTAAAGCTGTGCAACTTCCAAAGAAATTTAGCTTAGGGAAGCTCTTCCCTTTGCTTTCCACACTAGGCTCCTGGTGTTTAATCCTGAATACTCCATCACTTCCTTTCCTGCTCTTTGGACCCTGCCTTGGATTCCTTGTGAGTGAATCCACTGCCAGGCTCCAGGGGTGACTTGTGCTGGGATCCAGAGGAATCTGTGTCCCAGAACATCATCTACAGCTGTGCAGAAAAATTTGTCCTTTCATCCAATTAGCATTCACCCTAGCTTTGCTTGGACAGGTTGAGCTGACATCTGAGCACTTTTCCTGCAGGACTTGGCCCCTATTGGATGCTGACCCTGCTCCTCTGAATAAAACAACTGCTGCCACCCAGCCCCATGACCTGGATGAGCTGCCTGGGAATGTGGTGCCTCCTGCTCCCTCCCTGTTCCATCCAGGGCTGCCTCAGCTCCAGCTGGGACAGGTAGAGCCAGATTTGCACAACTTATGGCAACTGCATCATCCACACCTGCTGCTGACAGAGACCATTCCTCCTCTTCCTCCTCCCACCCACTGGGATGGTGGTGCTTCCTGAGCTTCATCTTCCTTCCACACTCCCTAGTTCTGTCCTTGAAGTGAAATGATATTACACAAGGTTTACAGGCGGGACCCCAAAATCCACATGATATGACCAATTCTCTTGGAGCGTGGGTTGAATCAATTCTACCCCTCCCGTGGCCTGGGGACTCAGCTGGTCTGGTGGTCTGGACACAGCCACAAAATGTCACAAGATATCACTGGAAGGTTTGGAGCCTGTGCAAAGGAAAGCTCTGACACAGCTGAATCTGATGGTGGCCTCCAGGTGCTGCTGTGACACCTGAACCTGTCAGTGACCTCCAGGTCCTGCTGTGAAACATCTGAACCTGTCATTGTCCTCCAGACCTTCTGACTTACCTGAATCTGTTACTGTCCTCCATCCTGCTCTGACAACTGAACCTGACAGTGAACTCCAGGTGCTGCTCTGACACCAGAACCTGTCCCTGTCCTCCAGGTCAATGACAAATTGACTTTCCCATAAGTTATGGGTCAGTCTGAGACAGGAATTTCGGGTTGGGCACAAACCCACCACTGTTCCAGGTCATGACTTCAGCTGACAATCAGGAGGAAGGTGGCAGGAGAAGAGGTGGGTTGTGCCCATTTTTGTGATGGGTGTCTCTGGGCTGGGGGGTCTCTGCTGAGTCCTGATCCATTCAGGATTTAATTTGGGGCCAGAATCAGCTGAAATGGGAAGTGCTCTGTGTGTCAGCCTTGGACAAGGACCTCCTGCTGGCCCTGGGGGGCCTTGGAGCTGCCTCCCTCCCTCCACCCCCACAAAACTTCTCACTGAATAAATTCTTCCATTTTTGGGTGGGCTCTGCAGGTGTTTGTGACCCCCTGGAGTAAAGGTTGGGCTGGCAGCCAAGGAGTTGAGCCCTTTACCTGCATTGCTTTCCATGGGGCATCCTCTGGGAAATCCATTCCAGGGCCTCACCGCCCTCACAGGGAGGAATTTTTTCCCAATATCCCACCTAACCCTGCCCTCTGGCAGTGGGAAGCCATTCCCCCTTGTTCTGGTACTCCAGGCCTTGTCCCCAGTCCTTCTCCAGCTCTCCTGGAGCCCCTTTGGGCCCTGGAAGGGGCTCCAAGGTCTCCTTTCTCTTCTTCTCTCCAGGTGAGCACCCCCAGCTCTCCCAGCCTGGCTCCAGAGGGGCTCCAGCCTTTGGAGCATCTCCATGGCCTCCTCTGGACGCCAGCATCTCCTCATCCTCCCTATGTTGAGCAACAGTCTCAGGCTCATGGTGGAATCGTTAGGATTCTCCTAATCAAGGCCAGGAGTTGGATTTGATGGGATCATCAAGTCTGTCTGTCCCTTCCAGAACTCTAGATATTCCAGGATTCTATACCTGTTGAAGCTCTTAAACTGGCCTTCCCCACCCCACCCTCAGGCTTTTCCCTCCCCAGGCAGGAGATTTTCTCTGGAACCATCATGGTTTTGATGCTTTTTGTGCAGCTTTACCTTTTCTGCACCTGTCTTATTGTCCTGTGGCCACTCCTTCTGCTGCTGCAGAGGCAATCACAGCCATTTGGATCCATCAATAGAGGGATTTACTCAATTGATCGCAAGGTCTGACCTTGATTGGGCTAATTATGGGCTTGGAGTCCAGCCCAGGTGGAGCTGGGTGTAGTCACCCTCCTGCTGCTGATGCTACCCTGGGTGAGCAGCACCGGACCCACTGTTGGTAATCGCCTTGTTTACCGGATTTGGAACATCTGCCAGAACTAACTCCAGCTGCTTCAACTTCCTGTGCGACAGGATGTGATTAAAGTCATGCTCAACTCACACAGCAGCTTCTGAAGCTGCTGAGCACTCTCAGACTCTTCTTTACCTTGGGGACCAAGTGAAGAGGTTCCCGAGGTTTCAAACGCCTGGCGAGGCCATTCCTGAGACCTCTGATTGTTGGGTCACCTGGAGATCCTCATCAAAATCCTGCCCTAATAGAAATGAAAATAAATTTATATCATGACTGCCATGTCCATTGACCATTTTTCTGATGAGAAACATGTGCACATAGAAAAAAAATCTCAAGTCTCCCTGTGTTTTTAACCTGGAGTTCAACCCAGTTTCCTCCTCCTCGTCTTTTTTTTTTCCTTATTTTAATCTTTTTTTTTCTCTGCAGGTTGTACTTTCCTCCTCCACCTCCTCCTTCTGAAACCCTTTGGAGATTTTATCTCTGCCTTGTTCCAGCAGCTCCCGCCTGAGCCCGAGGGCATCAGCTGTGTGTGGAGGCACCCAGACACGCTCAGCCTGCTGGAGATCTCAGGGATCAGAGGCTGATACTTGGCATTCACCAGTTAAGCAAAAAAATGAATGAGCTTGTCCTTCGTCCACTCGCCACCATTGTTAATAATAACAGCAATAGAAAAATTACTTCAGTGTATTCACAAATCATATTAAATTTAATTAATAAACTTTCACATCATTGTCAGGGAAAGAGGAGATTAGCTCATATAATAAAAATGATATCATAATTATGTTGTTATTTTCTGAATTGATGATTTAATATCAAGGGTGTTATTGAGGCCATTATTGTCTTACCTTCCTGTCAACCCCAAGTCATGAACCATTTATTAAAAGAGATTAAAAGAGCCATCAGACCCTTGTTAAGACGATCGCAAATTAAAGTCAGGTTTTGGGTCGTTGGTCCCTAAATGAGCCTCACCAGAGACCCCCTCCCTCAGGGACAACACCAGGACTGTCCGACCCTGGAGGTGATGACCTCCCTTCCCTCTCTTGGTAGAATCCACTCTGGAAGCTCCCTCTAGCCTTCTCAAAGTCAAAATTCCAGTTCAAAGTTCTCACCAGGGCATTTCACCTTTTTTTTTCCTGCAAAAATTACCATGTTTTTGGCATTTCCCTTCCTGCCTTTGCTGAGCATGGGGAGAGGTTGTTGCCAGTCCCTGCACAGATGTTTCTGGCTCTGGGGAATCTCTTCCTGCTCTTTGAGGGCTTTCCAGCCCTTCCCACACTGATCTCCTTTGCTTCCCTTGCTCTCATTGGATCTTGGACTCGATTCCAACCTCTACCAGGTTATTCCGTGCTACCCCAGAGATCCTGATCTCCACTTCATCTCCTCGTGTCCTCCTTCCCCTCCAAATAAAATTCCTCTGTGGTAGCAGAGTCATTCCTCCTGCCCTGGAATTCTGTGTTCCCCCAGCTGCTTCCTTCCATTCGTATTTGGGAGCAGCTCCTGATGGAGTAGCCCAGTGATGGGTCCTGTTCCTCCTTACCTGCCCTGTCTGGAGCACCTAGCACTGCTCCTTTCCCTCCCTGCACTCCCTGCCCTGGATCCCACTAATTCCATCAGCGTTTCCATAAAACACTGCTGTTCAACAAAGGCAAAGGAAGAATCCCCCACCAAAGTCATTCCCAACCACTTGAGCTCTGCCTGTCTGCACGGGACAAATCCCTCCCATTTAGAGCCTTCCCAGACACCCTCCAGTTAGTTTTCTCACCAGAAAACTTCACTATTTATCACAAAGTGTTGAGAATTCATAGAATTCTAAAAATTTCCTGATAGAGGGATTTTTTCCTGTGGTTTAATAGCAACTTCCAGTCTCACTCACCTCTAGGTCTGTGTGGGATCCACTTTGGACTATCTGTATTATTAGGACAATATATATATTCTTGCAGCTGGGAAACCTCAGGCTTAAAATAGGATAAACTTTGGGAGAGTATCAATGTTTCACCTCTTGTTCTGCAAAAAAAACAAGGTTTTTTGACATTTCTCTCCTTTTTTTTTTCCTTCTCCAAGTCCTTGATGCCTTCACTGACCACAGGGAGAGTTTGTGGTTATTCCAGGGAGGGAGAGGGGGAGAAAAGGAAAGTCTGTGGGCTACAGGCATTTTTATGAGTGTGTCTGTGTCATCCCAGCCCCAGTTCCAAGTGACTGAGGGCCCTAATTATGCAGGAACTTTGGCAGCTGGAGATCAAGATCTCTCTCGTGCTCATTTATCTCCTTCATTGGGGCAGTTATTAAATTTAAATACTGTATTTCTTCATGTGCTACTGTAAGGCTCTGGCATACTTCTTGAATAATCAGAAGTGCATTGATATCCTTATTTATTCACTCTGTTCTGCCAGTGGGGCTTTCAAAGATCCTTCATTTGTATTTAGGATCTGGTTTTCCAAGACACCCTCAGGATTTTAGTAATTTTAGGTTTTGTGTTTTCCGTAGTTCTTTTTTTCCCCTTTTTCTTTTAGCTCTTTCTAAGAGCTATTTCCTGAAGAGTTTATGGCTGCCTCATCTGGAGGTGCTCAAGAACAGGTTGGATGGGGCTTGGAGCAATCTGGTCTGGTGGAAGGGAGACCCTGGAGTCCCTTCCAGTACCTAAAGAGCCTCCAGGAGAGCTGGAGAGGGACTGGGGACAAGAGCCTGGAGAGAAAAGACAAGAGGAAATGGCTTCCCACTGCCAGAGGGCAGGGATAGATGCAATATTGGGAAGAAATTCCTCCCAGAGAGGGTGGTGAGGCCCTGGAATAGATTTCCCAGAGGATGCTCCATTCCTGGAAGTGTCCAAGGCCAAGTTGGACAGGGCTTGGAGCTCCCTGGGATAATGGATGGTGTCCCTGCCCATGGCAGAACTGGATGAGCTTTAAGGTCCCTCCCAACCCAGACCATTCCATGACCTTATTTTGAACTGATTTAGATGATCCTGTGGGAATGTTGAGGCGTTTCCTTGAGCATCAGCCTTAGAACTGGGATTTATTAGTCCATTTTAGGGTTTGAGTTGAAGGTGGACAGAAGTGGATGAGGGTGATGGAGTTTGGCAGGTTGTGCTCAAAAATCTCCAGTTTGGGTCTGTCTAAATTTCTGGAGATTTCCAACATGTCCATCCTGGTTCTCTTCTGGTTCCCTCATTGTCCACAAAAACTCACACCCATGTCACTGTCTCAGAGTCTTTTCCAGGTGGGAGGAACTTCCCTACCTTCCCCACCTGCCCCAGGTACTGCTTTGGATGGGCAGGACAACACCCTCAGTCCCTGCTCCAACAGCTGCACAAGGTGCCCAGGCAGGCAGGCAATTTTAATGGATCAAGTTTTGGGATGCAATTTAAACTTATCCTTAAAATCCCAAGACAAAGAGCCAGGTTGACCCTGTGGTTGTAACACCCTGGTCTGATGAAAATCCATCTCCCTGGGAAGGATGATGGATGAACCTGTGATCCCTTTGTCCCAGCTGTGTCAGAAAGAGGAGGGAATGACAGGAAACTCCCCTTGCATCCACAGGATGCGTGGACATCTCTTGGGATGCATCCCTGTTTCTGGAGCCAGCTTGACAGGTCCAGGTGTGGTTGGGATGTGCTGCCAAGGCTGATCTGGTGTCAGCTGTGATCACAACAGCTGCCCACACTCTGTGTTACGGCACGTGGGGTGGGATGGCTGCTCTCTTTGCTTGGGCTCTGGGCTCCAGCTGCCACAGAAAGCTCAGAATTCACACCTGGTTCACTTCAGCTGCTGCACAGGGCAGGATTTTGGGATGGGCAGTCTCTCACAGGTGTTCCACTCTCTGGGGTCACAACACTTCCTTCCGTCATCTATGGGGATTACCTGGAGTGTTGCCCAGTGCAGCTCTGGAATGAGGCACTTGCAAAGTGGGAAAAGGAAGGGTGGAGAGGGGAATTGCACTGGAGCCAGCCCTTCTGAACCACAGAATCATTTAGGTTGGGATCATCAGGTCCAATGATTTCCTTGGCACTGCCAAGGCCACCACGGACTGTGTCCCCAGGTGCCACATCTGCACATTTCTTGGACACTTCCAGGGATGAGGACTCCACCCCTGTCCTGGGTAGCTGTGCTGGGGCTGGACAACTTTTTCCAGGAAGGAATTTCCCCCAGTTTCGAACCTAAACCTGGCACCATTTGAGGCCATTTCCTCTCATTCTCACTCAAAACCTGGGAGAAGGGTCAGACCCCACCTGGCTCCAACCTTTCCAGTCTCCTTCACGAATTCCCTCCTCTCTCCCCTGCTTTTAAAATACTGGTAATTGCACCATTTCTTAATGTTCATCATAATTAATTCCTGCAGGAGATAGAATTCTCAATCCAAGTCAGATTTTTATACAGGTTTATAAAAAGGGGGGAAATCAGCTGGAAATGTGGTTGAATTTCTTCAGAAAATGTTGATAATGAGTAAAATTTAATTATAAAATTAGCACAGAAGGAAGATCTGAGATACTGGTTTGGCTTTTCCTGGTGTAAGGTGAGGTAGGGGGTTTTGGTAGGGAAAAGTGGATTTCTCAGCTATTTTCCTGGAAAACACTGTGTTTCCAGGTGAGAAAAGTCTCTGAACATCCAAAGTCTTGTCCACCTTGAGATATTCCAGCTGTTTTAATAATCTCCATCTACAACCCCCTAATTTAGGGAGTTTATGAGRCACTTTCCAAATGGAGCCAGGATTGCACAGCCCTGACCACAGAACCTCTATGTGTAGTGGATTCTCAGCCTGGTTTCATCCAGCTCCTTTGGGAGGAAGAGAAACCTGCCAGGTGAAGTCCAGCTCCTCCTAAAGTCATGTAAGGGTCAGACAGGAGGTTCTTCCCATGGGGATGTTGTTCCAGAGGTGGTTTTGGAGGAACCACATCTTGGTGACTTTTCAAGAAATTAACCCAGGCTGGAGCCTCCAAGTGGTGCTGCCAGCAGTGGGGTTTGGCTCCCAAGTGCTTTTCCATATGTCCATAGCCACTGAATGCTGGAAAGGTGGAGTCTGGCACAGAGATGGGGAGAGGGATGGATCCTCCCTGTAAGAAGCAAAAGTTGCTCCTGGGATATTCTGAGAAAGAGAGAAGAACAGGAATGGGAAACAAAGGCTGCAGCAGGTGCTCCTGGTGATGCAGTGAAGGGTCAGACAGCCCCAAGGACCATCAAGGTCTTCTGACCCTTGAAATGCCAAAAGAGGTGGGGAAATATGGGAGAGAATGAGCTGTGGGGATGAGCAGGGGTAACTGTAATTACGGATGGAGGTTAATGAGATAAGGACATCCATCAGCAAAGCTCATGAGTCAGGCAGGATTGGCGGAATTTCACAACTGCCCCACTGGTGTTGGTGTTTATCTGACCTCTCTGGGCAGCCATTAATTGCTGCCTGATGAACCAAACCCAATAACAGCATTAGAGACCTGCTAATTACTACGGAATGGAGATGAGCTCCTCCAGAACGTATAAAGGAGAACTTCCATACTCCTCTGGAGTAGCTGAGGATCCTTCATTCTCATTTCTCCTCCTGTTTTACCACCTTCTACATCAGCTCTCCCACCTGGAAGTGCTGCCATGAGACGATATTTCTCCGGATATGGGGACGGGAGTTTCAGTTCTTCTTCTGCTCATTGCGGGACCTTGGGTGGTGGAGATGGGAGATTCGGAGGGTTTGGGCATGGGTATGGCAGCAGGAGCCTCCACAACCTTGGAGGGTTCAGGAATGTCTATACTGGTGGAGGCTACGGAGGAGAAGGAGTAAGATATGGGAGATGCCTTGGGTTTGGTGGCTGGAGACAACCTGAGAGGGGCTTTGGTGGAAGAGGATATTTCGTGGGAGGTTTTCAAAGTGGTAGAACAGGGCTTGGTGGCACCTACAGAGGAGGTTCAGGCAGGGAGGTACTCGGAGGAGGCCTTGGAGTAGGGGTACAAGGGGCTGGGCAGGGATTGGAACAGGCTGGAGTTCTCCAAGGCATTGAGGAGGTCCATGTGGACACCAACCTGCTGAGGCCAATACAGCTCCAGGTGGACCCCGAGTTCCAGCGAGTGCGCTCAGATGAGAGGGAGCAGATCAAAGATCTCAACAACAAATTTGCATCATTCATCGAGAAGGTGAGTCCTGGTCTCTGTGCTGATATCTGGAAAGGGGGAGGTGTAAGGAAGGAGTGAGCCATGGGGACACCTTCATGTTCCATCTTTTCCCTCCAACATCCCAGCACTGGCTGAATTCCCACAGGCTGCTGTGGAGCTCACAATGGGTCCCTGTAAACGCTGCTCTGTGAATCACTTTTTGCCTTGGGGTAAAGATCTCGGAGTTGTCTTTTGTGGCAGGACAGTAAACTGCCAAGTTGTCACCGGCACATAGACTCACTCCTCTTTTGAGGAAAGGGGTTTCTGGGAATATATATTCCTATATTCTGGTGCCTGGAGGTTGTTGATGCCAGCAGATAAAATGGGTGAGGGACTTGGATGTCTTGATGAGTTAGTATTTTTTTTTCTCAGGCAAAGCCAAACCTTGCAAGAACAGGCTGTTTTAGTGCCTTTCTTGCTGGAGTTTATACTTACCAGAAATTGCAAGTGAATTCAATTTCTCTGAATTATTAAACAAATCACTTCTTGGTTTGGAAGCCCTGCCCTCTACTAGGTGGTCCATCTTCAGCTTTTTCATTACTTTCCATCTCTCCAGTTTTGTCTTCTCTTCTGCATCTACTCAAACCAGCCACAAAAGCTCTTCCATCCTGCTGGTATTTGGGAGGTGTCTCTGTCTCTGCTTCTCTCTTTTACATGTGGGGACTTCAGGGTTTCCTATTTCACTGGACAGGAGGTGTTTGTTACACTGAGGAGGTTTAAGATTCCATAGTCCTGAAATATTAGCATGTCTGTGACTCTTCTTTCCCTCCTAAACTTTTGGGTGTCCAGGTTATCACCTGGTCAATATTAAGAAATTGTGGAATGATTTGGGTTGAGAGGGACCTTAAAGCTCTTCCAGTTCTGCCATGGGCAGGAACACATTCTACTAGACCACTCTGCAACGTGCCCCATCCAACCTGGCCTTGGATGCTTCCAGGAATGGAGCATCCTCTGGGAAATCCATTCCAGGGCCTCACCACCCTCACAGGGAGGAATTTCTTCCCAATATCCCACCTAACCCTGCCCCCAGGCAGTGGGAAGCTATTCCCCCTTGTCCTGGCACTCCAGGCCTTGTCCCCAGTCCTTCTCCAGCTCTCCTGGAGCCCCTTGAAGCACTGGAAGGGGCTCCGAGGTCTTCTTTCCCTTCTCCTCTCCAGGTGAGCACCCCCAGCTCTCCCAGCCTGTCTCCATGGCAGAGATGCCCACTGGAGACATGCAGCCCCTCTGGATCTGCTTCACCTTCCAGGTTCAATGTCTGGAGCGGCAGAATCAGGCACTCTTGGCCAAGTGGGAACTTCTGCAGCAGCAAAGCTCTGGCCCTGAGGAGAGCAGGAACATCAACAACTTCTTCCAGGCCTACATCACCAACCTGCAGCGGCAGCTCGAGACACTCCAGAGCCAGAAGGAGCAGCTGGATCCTGAGGCCTACAACATGCTCCAGCTTGTTGAGGATTATAAAAACAGGTGAATAGTCACAAATCTGGGAAAACAGGTGCTAGGATTTTCCTAGGTGATGCTCATTGTGCCCTTGGATGACAAAGCTCAGCTTTGCATCTGCAGGAGTTTGGAGTTTCTTAGCCCTGCTCTGCTTCAGGTGCATTATGGGCCTTGACTTTGATGCTGGAAGAGTTTGGTAAGGGTTGAACTCCCAAAAATGAGAGGAAAACTAAAGTTTGTGATGATCTCTCCCATCCTTTTTCCTTCCCAGACTCTTCCTTTTCTTTCTGCCCCCTAGCAGTGAGTGACCCAAGATTCCACTCGCGGGGCCCTGGTGGGAAGGGACAGAGCTGAGCTTGGAGTCAAGTTGGGAAGAGTTGTCACCTTTTCTGGCTTAGATAACTTATGTCCACCCACAGCTCTGAAAAATGGAAAGTTTAGTTCCGAATTACTAAATTTAGAATGGATCTGTATTGACCCCATTTTTTGGGCTGTTTTAGTGCCTCTTTTTGCAGAGGAGAAAATTTCTGGCACTTGCCAAAAATTGCAATTAAAGTAAAATGAAAACTCAACACATTCAGTCTTTGGCTGATTCTGTTGTTTACTGGTCCACCTGACTTAACAATTAATATCAATAATTAAAGGTAATGGAGAGATTAATTAAATAGATTAATTAATAATAGATAATAGATAGATAATAGATAATAATCTACCGCCTTCTGTCCCCCAGATTCGAGGATGAGATCAACAAACGCACATCCAAGGAGGAGGAGTTTGTGGAGCTTAAAAAGGTGAATTAACCTGAGATACTGAGCAAATCAAAGCCTTGGAAATAAAAGCATATCTGGGTAGTTGCCAAGGTTCTCAAAAGCTGAAGTTTTTGCTGAGCTTTGTCTAATTTTAACCAAAGTAAATGAAAACCAGACCAAGACTGAGGATGGATTATTTCCTCTAGAGAATGAATCAGTCCTTCGTCGGACAAATATCTAAAAAAGTGCTGGTTTTTTCCTATTTACTCAATCCCAATCCAGGTGGAATATTGACGTTAAGTTAAATAATATCTGTAGATGACTTAGAAAAATAAAACCATCTGTGAAGAGAAAATTTAGGCAACTTTTTACTAGAAGTATGAATAAAAATTGTGTTTTCCCATTTCTCATGTTCCCCAGGAATGGATTTATTGCTGCAGCTGTGGTACTCATTTCCCAGCAAATTTTTTACTCTTAAATGCTTTCCCTTTGTTCCCCTTGCTTTTCAAATGAAATCTGAGATCTCTAGGCCACTATTTGATCCCAGGAATGAAGGCTTTATGGAAATATCCCAAGAATTGCACTTCAGTGGAGCATTTGGGTCAACAACTTGCAAATATTACAATATTTTTTTGGTTTTTTTACAGGAACTGGATAGTGCCTACATGGGAAAAATGGAGTTTGATGTCCGAGTAGATATCCTGAGGCAGGAGCTAGAGTTCCTCCGGTGCTTATATGAAGCTGTGAGTGATTCAAATCTTACCCTCATGTCTGGAAGGACTCACCTTCTGGAGATGCCCAGAAATTTTGCTTGGATGGGATTTTTTGGCTTGGAGAATTAAGGATTATTTATATATATATAAGGATTATTAATTATAATATATAAGTATTATTAATTATCCTTGGCCTTTTGGGAGTGAAAAAGGGTCTGGTGTGTCCCAAAGGCTAGAAGACCTTGCAAATTACAAGTGGTGGGGGTACAGTGGTACCTGGGAGCTGCAGGTGGAGAAATTCCAGTGGGAAATTGGCCACAAGGTCCCATTTTTTCCTCATGAAGTCCTGGACAGACCACAAGGACTTTTAAAATCCCTAATCTGGTTTTCCCTGCAGGAGCTGTCCCAGCTGCAAACGGTTGTTGGGAACGTTGATGTTGTTCTGTCCATGGACAACCACAGGGACTTGAACATGGATGGGATCATCGAGGAGGTCAGGCGGGAATACGAGGGGATAGCCCACAGGAGCACGGCTGAAGTGGATGCCATGTACCGGGGCAGGGTGAGTGCACACCAGGGAAACAGGAACACAAATTTCCTCATTGGAAAAGAAGCCAAAAATGTGTTGTGTCCTCTTCCCATCAGTACCAGGACCTGCAGAACATGTGGATGAGTCAACAAGAGCAGCTGAGGAACAGTCACCAGGAAATCCAGGAACTTGCCAGGCACATCCAAAGACTCCAACCAGAAATTGAAATCGCAAGGAAAAGGGTAAAGCTGATACTTTCCAGCAGGACTAAATGGCTTAAGCCCCTTTTCCATGGGATCTCAGTGCAGTATATAGCAGCCAGTTGTTTGGAGGCAAACTTAGGGATGGAGTTTTCTCTTCCAATTGAAGCAGATTTAGATTGTTGGGACCTATATTGGGGTCAATTGTGTTTATTTACCCAGTCCAATGTATTTTTGCTGTTCTGTCACTGAAAAAAGCCTTTTGATTTCCAAGGAATGGCAGGAGTGTGTAAAAATTATGGGATTTGGGGGTTTTCCTGTGCTGGGATAGGAGTTGGACTTGATGATTCCTGTGGTTCCCTCCTGACAATGGATATTCCATGATTCTATTATAAAATCCTCCCCACAGATGGAACATGGTCATGTTCCCTTTGTTCCTTCCGCAGAATTCCAGCCTCCAGGACTCCATTAAAGATGCTGAGCACCATGGGAGCTCTGCTGTCAGGGATGGCCAGGAAAAGCTAGAGGAGCTGGAAAATGCCCTCCAACAGGCCAAGGATGACCTTTCGCAGCTTGTCCGTGATTACCAGGAGCTCCTGAATGTGAAGCTGGGCCTGGACATTGAGATTGCCATGTATCGCTCACTCCTCGAGGAAGAGGAGAACAGGTGGGGGCAAAATCCATCCTGGGTGAAACACCCAGACAAAGCAGCATGTCCATGGATCTGTCACTGGGATCTCTGGGATGCACTGGGCCTGGGAGGAGTTGCCTTTCTGCAGATCACTGAAAAAGCCTAACCTGAATTTTAATTCTGATTTTATTGGCTGCCTTACCTCAATGTCACTTTTCCTCCACAGGATCAAGGAAGGATCACCAGCCACGATCTGTGAGTATCCCAAGGATTTTCTCAGGGTTTTTCACAGGAAACTGTTCCTACTTTGTGGTTTTGACACCACTGGAACAAACTATCCCAGTTCCCATCTTAATTCAGGAAAGGATGCAAAGGGGAGTTGGTGAACACACATTAATGTAACGAGTGGCTTTAGAATTATTGGCTAATTCCTAATAAATTTGGAGGAAATGGGAAACACCGCATTTAACCCATAGGTCTGTTTGATGCAGGGCAGAAGGGAAGGAAATAAAAACTAGTCCTAAAATTTGTTGGAAAATTGAGGAAGCTGAAGGACAGAGAAACACAGTCTTGGCCTTTGTAAAGAATAGGCTGCACTGAGTGTTCATGGGTGAAATAAGACATGAATGATGTTTAAAAAAACGCTAAAAATCACACAAAAAACCAGAAAATATTCCATAGGTTGATGTCTACTGAGGGAGATTCTTGTTGGCCCCTTCAAAGATGAGTCCAAGACCACCAGGGTAGGAAGGATAATGCTTAAATCAGCCYCGCTCAGAATTTTTTGGGGTAAAAAGAATAAATTGAATGTAATTTCCATTTCTTGCAGGTGTCATTGACCACAATGCCAGAGCTTCTGGACTCTTTGGAGGCATAAAAAGTGGGAAGGGAATAATGAGTTCTGGTGGTAGCAGTGGGAGCAGAACGAAAGGGCCAGTCACTGGAGGAGGAAAAGGTGGAAGCTCTGGAGGGGGTGGATCCAACTTAGGTGGGGGTGGTTCCATCTCTGGAGGTGGAAAAGGCTCAGGATATGGAGGAGGAAGAAGCTCTGGCAGTGGAGGCTCCATGTCCAAAGGTGGCAGCAGCTCTGGAGGGTGGGGGTCCTGCTCTGGTGGTGGTGGTTCCATGTCCGGAGGAGGAAAAGGCTCAGGATCTGGAGGAGGAGGAAGCTCAGGCAGTGGAGGCTCCATCTGTGGAGGAGGAGGAAGTTCAGGCAGTGGAGGTCCATGTCCAAAGGGTGGCAGCAGCTCTGGAGGTGGGGGTCCAGCTCTGGTGGTGGTGGTTCCATGTCGGAGGAGGAAAAGGCTCAGGATCTGGAGGAGGAGGAAGCTCAGGCAGTGGAGGCTCAATCTGTGGAGGAGGAGGAAGTTCAGGCGGTGGAGGCTCCATGTCCAAGGGGGCAGCAAGCTCTGGAGGGTGGGGGGTCCAGGCTCTGGTGGTGGTGGTTCCATGTCCGGAGGAGGAAAAGGCTCAGGATCTGGAGAGAGGAGGAAGCTCAGGCAGTCGGAGCCTCCACTGTGGAGGAGGAGGAAGTCAGGCGGTGGAGGCTCCATCTGTGGAGGAAGGAGGAAGTTCAGGGGTGGGCTCCATGTCCAAGGGTGGCAGCAGCTCTGGAGGGTGGGGGTCGCGCTCTGGTGGTGTGGGTTCCATGTCCGGAGGAGGAAAGGCTCAGGATCTGGAGGAGGAGGAAAGTTCAGAGTGGTGGGGCTCCATGTCCAAAGGTGGCAGCAGCTCTGGAGGTGGGGGGGTCCAGCTCTGGTGGTGGTGGTTCCATTTCTGGAGGATGGATAATTAGGCTCAGGATCTGGGAGGAGGAGGAATGTTCAGGTTGCAGTGGAGGGTTCATGTTCCAAAGGTGGCAGCAGCTCTGGAGGGTGGGGGTCCAGCTCTGGTGGTGGTGGTTCCGTGTCTGGAGGAGGGAAAGGCTCAGGTTATGGAGGAGGAAGCTCAGGCAGTGGAGGCTCCATCTGTGGAGGAGGAGGAAGTTCAGGTGGTGGAGGCTCCATGTCCAAGGGTGGCAGCAGCTCTGGAGGGTGGGGGTCCTGCTCTGGTGGTGGGGGTGGTTCCATGTCCGGAGGAGGAAAAGGCTCAGGATCTGGAGGAGGAGGAAGCTCTGGCAGTGGAGGTTCCATGTCCAAAGGTGGCAGCAGCTCTGGAGGGTGGGGGTCCAGCTCTGGTGGTGGTGGTTCCGTGTCCGGAGGAGGGAAAGGCTCAGGTTATGGAGGAGGAGGAAGCTCAGGCAGTGGAGGCTCCATCTGTGGAGGGGGAGGAAGTTCAGGTGGTGGAGGCTCCATGTCCAAAGGTGGCAGCAGCTCTGGAGGGTGGGGGTCCTGCTCTGGTGGTGGTGGTTCCATTTCTGGAGGAGGAAAAGGCTCAGGATCTGGAGGAGGAGGAAGCTCTGGCAGTGGAGGTTCCATGTCCAAGGGTGGCAGCAGCTCTGGAGGGTGGGGGTCCAGCTCTGGTGGTGGTGGTTCCATTTCTGCAGGAGGAAAAGGCTCAGGATCTGGAGGAGGAAGTTCTGGCAGTGGAGGGTCCATATCCGGAGGCGGCCAGAGCTCCGGTGGTCACGGATCTGGCTCCAGTAGCAGCAGATGCAGCCCCCAAAGTGGAGGCATGAGCTCTGGAGGTGGGAGCAGTTCTGGCAGGAGAGGCTCCATGTCTGGAGGTGGCCAGAGCTCTGGTGGTCATGGATCTGGCTCTGGGAGTGGCAGATGCAGCCCCCAAAGTGGGGGGATGAGCTCTGGAGGAGGGAGTAGCTCCGGTAGGGGAGGCTCCATGTCTGGAGGTGGAGGACAGGGAAGTTCATGTCATGAAGGTTCCATGTCAGGAGGTGGCCAGACTGCTGGAGGATGGGGGTCCAGCTCTGGGAGGTGCAGCCCCCACAGTGGGGGGGGAATGCGCTCATGGAGGAGGGAGCAGCTGTGGCAGGAGCAGAGCTCCATGTCTGGAAGTGGAGGACAAAGAATCTTCTGGAAGTTGGAGGCTCATTCTGGAGGGGCGCAAGCTCCGGTGGTCATGGATCTGGCCTGGAAGTGGCAGCTGCAGCCCCCACAGTTGGGGGGATGAGCTCTGGAGGAGGAGCAGCCTGTGGCAGGAAGAGGCTCCATGTCTGGAGGTGGAGGACAAGGAACTCTGGAAGTGGAGCTCCATGTCTTGGAGGTGGCCAGAGCTCCGGTGGTCATGATCTGGCTCTGGGAGTGGCAGCTGCAGCCCCCACAGTGGGGGGATGAGCTCTGGAGGAGGAGCAGCTGTGGCAGAGAGGCTCCATGTCTGGAAGTGGAGGACAAGGAATCTCTGGAAAGTGAGGCTCCCTGTCTGGAGGTGGCCAGAGCTCCGGTGGTCATGGATCTGGCTCTGGAGTGGCAGCTGCAGCCCCACTAGTGGGGGGATGAGCTCCTGGAGGAGGAGCCTGTGGCAGGAGAGGCTCCATGTCTGGAAGTGGAGGACAAGGAAATCTCTGGAAGTGGAGGCTCCATGTCTGGAGGTGGCCAGAGCTCCGGTGGTCATGGATCTGGCTCTGGGAGTGGCAGCTGCAGCCCCCCAGTGGGGGTGAGCTCTGGAGGAGGGAGGCACTGTGGCAGGAGAGGCTCCATGTCTGAGAGTGGAGGACAAGGAAGCTCTGGCAGGAGAGGCTCCATGTCTGGAGGTGGTTCCAGCTTGGACGGACATGGATCAGGAGTGGCAGCTGCCAGCCCCACCTGGGGGTATGAGTTCTGGAACCTGGAGTGGCTCTGCGGAGAGAGGCTCCATGTCTGGAGAAGGAGGAGCTCAGGTCATGGAGGATCCAGTTATGGCAGTGGTTGGTGTATTGGTGGAGGAGAAGGAGGTTCGGGGTACGGAGGGAGCTCCGGATATGGAGGTGGCTCTGGTAAGGAGAGCTCCGTGTCTGGAGTGGGTCACAGCTCTGGAGGCCTGGGATTGGGCTCTGGAGGAGGAATCAGCTCTGGTATGGAGGAAGCTCAGGCAGCGGAGGATCAAGCTCTGGGTGCATTTGGTGGAGGAGAAGGGGGTTTGGGTATGGAGGAAGCTCAGGCAGAGAGGCTCCATGTCTGGAGGTGGTCACAGCTCTGGAGGGCTGGGATCAGGCTCTGGCAGTGGTGGGAGCAAGTCTGGAGGAGGAATCGCTCTGGTATATGAGGAACTCTGTCGGCAGGAGAGGCTCCATCTCTGGTGGTGGGGAAGGAGGAGGCAGCTCAGGCATGGTGGATCAGTTATGGCAGCGGCGGCTGCACTGGTGGGGCAGAAAGGGGGCTCAGGGTATGGAGGAGGGTTAGGCAGGAGAGGCTCCATGTCCGGACGTGGTCACAGCTCTGTTGGAGTATGGATCAGGCTCTGGCAACTGCAGCCCCCACAGTGGGGGATGAGCTCTGGAGGTTGGAGCAGTTCTGGCAGGAGAGGCTCCATGTTGGAGTGGAGGAAGCTCAGGTCATGGAGGAATCCAGTTATGGCAGTGGTGGTGTATTGGTGGAGGAGAAGGAGGTTCAGGTACGGAGGAGCTCAGGAATATGGAGGTGGCTCTGGTAGGAAGAGGCTCCATGTCTGGAGGTGGTCACAGCTCTGGAGGGCTGGTCGGGCTCTGCAGTGGTGGAGCAGTTCTGGAGGAGGAATCAGCTCTGGGTATGGAGGAAGCTCAGGCAGCGGAGGATCAAGCTCTGGTTGCATTGGTGGAGGAGAAGGGGGTCGGGTATGGGAAGCTCAGGCAGGAGAGGCTCCATGTGTCTGGAGGTGGTTCCAGCTCTGGTGGATATGGATCAGGCTCTGGCAGTGCAGCCCCACAGTGGGGGATAGCTCTGGAACCTGGAGTGGCTCTGGCAGAGAGGCTCCATGTCTGAGTGGAGGAGTTCAGGTCATGGAGGATCCAGCTATGGCAGTGGTGGGTCATCTGTGGGGAGAAAGGAGGCTCGGGTATGGAGGAGAATCTCTGGCAGGAGAGGCTCCATCTCTGGTGGTGGGGAAGGAGGAGGCAGCTCAGGCCATGGTGGATCCAGTTATGGCAGCGGCGGCTGCACTGGTGGGGCAGAAGGGGGCTCAGGGTATGGAGGAGGGGTCAGGCAGGAGAGGCTCCATGTCCGGACGTGGTCACAGCTCTGTTGGGTATGGATCAGGCTCTGGCAACTGCAGCCCCCACAGTGGGGGATGAGCTCTGGAGTTGGAGCAGTTCTGGCAGGAAGAGGCTCCATGTCTGGAGGTGGAGGAAGCTCAGGTCATGGAGGATCCAGTTATGGCAGTGGTGGGTGTATTGGTGAGGAGAAGGAGGTTCGGGTACGGAGGAGGCTCAGGATATGGAGGTGGCTCTGGTAGGAGAGGCTCCATGTCCTGGAGGTGGTCACAGCTCTGGAGGGCTGGGATCGGGCTCTGGCAGTGGTGGGAGCAGTTCTGGAGGAGGAATCAGCTCTGGTATGGAGGAAGCTCAAGGCAGCGGAGGATCAAGCTCTGGTTGCATGGTGGAGGAGAAGGGGGTTTGGGGTATGGAGGAAGTTCAGGCAGGAGAGGCTCCATGTCTGGAGGTGGTTCCAGCTTCTGGTGGATAATGGATCAGGCTCTGGCAGCTGCAGCCCCCACAGTGGGGGGATGAGCTCTGGAACCTGGAGTGGCTCTGGCAGGAGAGGCTCCATGTCTGGAGGTGGTCAACAGCTCTGGAGGGCTGGATCGGCTCTGGCAGTGGTGGGAGCAGTTCTGGAGGAGGAATCAGCTCTGGGTAATGGAGAATCTCTGGCAGGAGAGGGTCCATCTCTGTGGTGGGGGAAGGAGGAGGCACCTCAGGCCATGGTGGATCCAGTTATGGCAGCGGCGGCTGCACTGGTGGGAGGAGAAGGGGGCTCAGGGTAATGGAGGTAGCTCTGGCAGGAGAGGCTCCATGTCTGGAGAAGGAGGAGGCTACAGTCATGGAGGATCACAGTTATGGCAGTGGTGGGGTCCATTTGTGGCGGGAGAAGGAGGTTCGGGGTATGGAGGGAGTCAGGATATGGAGGATCCAGTTATGGCAGTGGTGGGTGTATTGGTGGAGGAGAAGGAGGTTCGGGGTACGGAGGGAGCTCAAGATATGGAGGTGGCTCTGGTAGGAGAGGCTCCATGTCTGGAGGTGGTCACAGCTCTGGAGGGCTGGGATCGGGGCTCTGGCAGTGGGGGAGCAGTTCTGGAGGAGGAATCGGCTCTGGGTATGGAGGAAGCTCAGCGCAAGAGATCAAGCTCTGGGTGCATTGGTGGGGAGAAGGGGGTTCAGGGTATGGAGGAAGCTCAGGCAGGAGAGGCTCCATGTCTGGAGGTGGTTCCAGCTCTGGTGGATTATGGATCAGGCTCTGGCAGCTGACCCCCACAGTGGGGGGATGAGCTCTGGAACCTGGAGTGGCTCTGGCAGGAGAGGCTCCATGTCTGGAAGTGGAGGAATTTCAGGTCATGGAGGATCCAGCTATGGCAGTGGTGGGTCCATCTGTGGGGGAGAAGGAGGCTCAAGGGTATTGGAGGAGGAATCTCTGGCAGGAGAGGCTCCATCTCTGGTGGTGGGGAAGGAGGAGGAAGCTCAGGCCATGGTGGATCCAGTTATGGCAGCGGCGGCTGCACTGGTGGGGCAGAAGGGGGCTCAGGGTATGGAGGAGGGTCASGATATGGGGGAGTCTCTGGGTATGGTGGAGGTTCAGGGTATGGAGGAGGAAGCTCTGGCAGGAGAGGATCAATCTCTGGAGGAGGAGGAGGAAGCTCCTCTGGAGTTTGGGGATCGAGCTCTGCTGGCACTTGCAGCCCTGGCAGTGGAGGGGAAGGAGGTTGGGTTTGCTCCAGAGGGGACAGTTGTTATGGTGGAGGGACCTGTGAATACGGGACACCCAGCTGCAGAGATGAGACTGAGGAATGCCGGTCAGGAGCAGAGTGGTCTTCTCCAAGCCCATGTTACTGGTCTGGCTATGGAAGCAGCTCAGGTTCCCCTGGAGATGCTGCCCACAACTAAAACTTGAATGCAAAATCTCACCAGTGGAACAGGATGAAGTTGTTCCCCCTCATTGTTGGGGGCAATGGGACTTCCCTGCTGTCACCACTGGTCTGGACACGCTGTGCATCATCCTGAGCTCTCCCTGCACAACCATTCCTGGACTTTCTAGGGATCCCACTCCTCTGCTGGATGCTGATATTGTGATGGTGTCCCTTCCTTGGGCTTTCTCAGAGCTTTTAATCTCAGGCTGTGTGGAACTTTTATCTTTGGCAACTAAAAGCTTGAAACCCTGTCTGATGTGTTTGTTTTGGTCCTGGGGAGGGCAGGACTCTGATGTCTCTGATGAGACATTTGATAGAACTTTCTATATAAATGAATTAATGGAAATCTGATCCAACCACAGAAAAAAGCTTCTGGAAAAAGTTAAAAAGTGGAAGAAAGTGGCTGGAAAGGAATGACAAATGCAGATTGTCTGCTGTAAAAATAGGGTTTAGGGCCAAGTCCTTTATGTCTGGTCTGGCCAGTCAGACAGGACTCATGGCTACACCTCAGATCCATCATTCCCTCCAGGAGTCACTCATTAAATAACTTGGGGGCAGATCCTCTGTATAGCTTTTTTTTTGTCACTGCAGCTGCAGATGAAGAAAGGGGCAGAAAGTCTGGGAATAACAAAGTCTCATCTCACTTTTGGTTCAGTTTTCCCCTGGAGTCCTGAGTTAAGGTGAGATGGGGTGTACCTGAGGAAACACTTCTTGGCCAGCATCTGATTTTGGGGTTGTCCTGTGCAGGGTCTTGAGTTGGACTTGATGATTGTTGTGTGCCACTTCTAACTCAGGATATGTGATCTTATTCAGTGGTGATTTTTATAACAGGAAGCAAGATATTCCCTAAATTTCTCCCAGAACCTCCTTAAAGTCCAATCAATCAAAAGTTCTAACAAAGCACAGAGCAGCTGACTTTATGTGAAAAGTTTGTTCAAGAAGTTCAATTTAATAATGTCACCCTTGTTTAGCAACACTGCACTAAAATGACTGGAGTGTCCCAATCCCATTGGGAATACTTCATGTCCTTTCCCCAGCTGGAGGAAAGGAGGATCCTCTCTTTTGGAGAGAATTCCAACTGTGAAGAGTCCTGGGAGGGGCAGGAGAATGACGGGGAGAGACCCAGATTTCTGGGAAATATACTATGGAGACCCTTTTGCAAAGGGCTGTAGAGCCACAAAAACAACCACAGCATGCAATGGAATCATGGAACTATTTTGATAGGAAGTGATCTTTATGGTTATTTTCCTTCACTGGGGGCTCCAAGAGAGCTGGAGAGGTGCTGTATCCGTGGGTTTCTGGGCTTAGATGAGTCCAACCCGGCCAGCCCGAACCCAAAGCCCAGCACGGAACCAGCATAGACGAARGATAAAAGATTAGAAGCGCTCTTCCCCACGTGGGTGCCAGAATCCTGTTTTATTTGCTTGAGACAAGAGACCTTGATGGGAAACACCCAGGTAGCAAAGACGTBGTGACCTTCTGGCAGGGCAGTTTTATACCGCAGGGAAAGAACACCGTGTCCAATGGGATGCCATTGGGAAGGGGCTAGGGGAGGGGTTAGGGGAGGGACCACCCGTGGGACAGACCACCCTGGAATACAGAAGCAGGGGCATGTGAGGGAAACACCATATGAAAGGGAAGGGGGAATACACCATCCCTGGGGCTAGTAACATTCTTCCCATCACCTAGTGCAATACAACAGAGAGGGACTTGGAAAGAAGTGATGGGACAAGGGGTGGGTTAGAGGACAGAAGAGGGGAGGGTTAGGTGGGACACTGGGAAGAAGTTCTTCCCTGTGAGGGTGGTGAGGCCCTGGAATGGATTTCCTGAAGGATCCCCCATCCTTGGAAGTGTCCAGAGCGAGATTGGATAGGGCTTGGAGCAGCCTGGGATAGTGGAAGATGTCCTTGCCCATGGCAGGGAGTGGAACAGGATGAGCTTTAAGGTCCCTCCCATCCCAATTGTCTTGATTTACAAGACAGGTGTCTGCAAGGGAAGGCAGAAAAGCCTCCCTTGGAATATAGAATGTAAACCTCCTCCCTCCGAATTGTTATAATTTTGAAATGCGGGTGTTAGAATGGTAGGTGATGCTGCCTATCCCCTGTCCCCAGCAAGCCTCTCCTGTCAAAAAGCAAGCTGAGTGAACATTCAGGCAACACAGTCAAACCTCCACTTAACACTCACCGCAGCTGGCTCGGCGATAGAGGCAAGAAAGGCTCTTTTGCAAGGTTTTATTCCAGCAGGGTAACACAGTCGCTGAAGGAAAAACCCGGGGAAAGAGGATGAACCACGTGGAGCAGTCAGCTTATAAAGGGGAAGGGGTAGGGGGCAGAGCTAAGGGCTGGGCAGAGGGGACTGGCCTCCAGGGGAAGGGGGGTGGTCACCACGGATGCCAAGCTAGTGACAGAGGCGGGAGAAACCAGAGGAAGTTGCCACACCAACTCCATGGGGGAGTCTGTTTTTCCCTTTGGGAGGTCTAACTCTATGGTAAGTAGTTAATGTTTCCAGGGCCGAGTGCTTGGGGATTGACCAAAAGGAGAGAATTCATGGGATGCTACAGTTCTTTACTGGTGTGTATAATAAAGCAAACAAACAACAACCACTACGGCACCAACACCAAACAGAACCCAAACCCAGTCCCAGCCTTTGGGTTGCAGCACTGTCCTAGCGTGATGTTATGATGCTTGTATCCCCATTCCTGTGTTCTGTTTATGCTGGATATCATGTTCTGTGCCTTCAAGACTGGCCCTGAACAGTGAAAGTTTTGTTTTGGTTTCTTATCAGCCTGCTCCCCCACGGCTGGTGGGACACAGAGACGGGGCAGTACATAGTGCTGCTTTTGCTTTTTGCTTCTGCTCATTAGTTAGTTTAGCTAGGCAGTCCAAATTTTCCCTGGCCTGTTTCTCTCTTCCCTTTTTTGGGCCTACTCAAACCTGCTCCGGATTGGGACCTGGGAAACACCAAGAGTTTGCACCTTGTGGCTGCAGCAGCTGCCCCAGCACCAGAGGGACTGATAACAGAGCAACCACCCCCAAGACAGACTTTATGAAGTTGTCATCTTTTTCAGAGCGGTGAAAGAGTGGTGTCATCTGGTACTGTTCCTTTTGTGTGCTGGGGGTGCTTTGCCTGGTAAATAAACAGGTTCTTTCCACTTGTCTCCAAGGAATCCTTCCTGACCTGGTTGGGGGGAGGGGCTGTGTGGGTTTGCTTTCTGGAGGGGCCCCCTTTTGGAGGTTTTCTTCCAAATTTGCCCTCAACCAGGACAGGCGCTTTCCATTTGGTGCAGTTCTGGGCACAGCCAGCAGGGGCGCTGCTGGCTCCCGGCGGGCAGGGCAGGTGCAGTGATCCCTCCGTGGCTGCAGGGGGCGCTGTGATGTCTAGACGTGAGGAACATGTCTGCTAAGACCCTTTTTACTCCTCACCCTAACCTAAAAAGATGTCGGCCAGAAAGAGGACCTCAAATGTCAGATTGAAAAACCGGGAATCTTCTGGTGCTCTCGTGAGGACAGAAGCCCCAGCTCTGCCAGCAGACTAGCGGACACAGCTGCACTCTTCCTCCTCCTCTGTGCCATTCTTGGGAGCAGCGGCAGCGTGAGCGCAAGCCGTTGGTTCTCCCCTCCCGAGCTGATTTTTAATAAAGGCATTAAAAAGGAGAAAGATCTCCTGCCCTGTTTATTTCAACTGATGAAAGAAAGAATGATGAGGAGGACTCCATCTTATCAGAAGGCTAATTTATTACTTTATTATACTATATTATGTTAAAGAATACTATACTATACTAAAGAATACAGAAAAAATACTTACTGAATGCTAAAAAGATAATAATGAAAACTCGTGACTCTTTCCAGAGTCTCGGCACAGCTTGGCCCTGATTGACCAATGAGTCAAAACAACTCACACTGGCATCCAATCAAACAATCACCTTGGGTAAACAATCTCCAAACACACTCCACATGAGCACAACACAGGAGAAGCAAATGAGATAAGAATTGGTTTTCCTTTCTCTGAGGCCTCTTGCTGCCTTTCAGCTTCCCAGGAGAAAAAACCCTGGGCAAAGGAATCATGTTCAGAGAATGTGAATGCCACAGGGGCCCAGCAGCAGAATAAAGGTTCCCCGCTGGGTTATGGTGGTGGCAGTGAACTCCCTTCCCCAAGCTGCAGGTCCAACCATCCTCCCACRAAGCCCAGCAGCGAGAGAGTGGCTGCCCCAACCCCCCCTCTTTTTACCTGTCCTCATTCCCATGGTATCTCTACTCCCTTCCCCCTAGACAAACTCCCAAAAACCAGAGGAGTTCCTTCTCCCTGTCTCAAGAGCCCAGCCATCGGTGCTTCTTAGCAGTTTAATGGGAAGAAATTCCACAGGTAGTAAGGAAAGAACAAGAAAAAACCCAACCCCCAACACCAATGCATTCCATGATTCCATGTGGAGCCACAAAGGGCTAAACCAAACTCGCAGCAAAGTCTGGAGGCACTTTGGAATCTGTGTGGAGAGAGCCCCAGTTGTTGTTCAAAACTGGGTCTCACCTGGCTCTCACCTGGCCTCACCTTCATGGCTCTCAAGAGGTTTCAAGATCCAGGTGAAACCTCAGGATCTAAATGAAAGCCACTCTCTATCATCACAATTCTGTTTTTAATCCAAGGGATTAGGCTTTAATTCAGGCAAAACTTCATCTTTTAGGATAAAAAGTGGAGTAATTCTGCACAGTCTGGATGGTCACAGGGCTTTGGTTTTATGGATAAATTAATTGTGCAGCCAGGGTGTTTCTCATCTCTAATCAGAAGAAATAAAATTTCATAAATAATAAAAATATCCGATTATTAATAAAAAGGATTGCTGATACAAGTATATAATTAATTTAAAATTATCTGATTAATAATACAATATTATATTGACAATGAAAATGAAAAATTGAAATGAAATTGAAAAAATTTATTTATAATAAAGATGTATGATAATAAAAATATTGACTATAAAATAATATAATACATAATAAAAGTATTGAATATAAAAATATTGGACTAATATAATTATCCTATCACTAATATAATTATCTGATTAATAATGTAAATATTAGATTATGGATTAAATATTTGATTAATATTAGACCAATAATAAATGTATCAGATTAATAATTAGAATATTGGATTGCCAACAAAAAAATCTGCTTAGTAAAAAAAATTGGAATTATGATAGAAATAGCTGATTAATAGTAAAATATTTTATTAATAGTAAAAATATGAGTGCTGTGGTCAGGCCTGACTGTTTTTTATTGATCCCTTTTTTAGTGTGAAAGGACAAAAAGGAAGAAAATGGGTAAGAAATGAGCACTTCTGGAGGAATTGCAGCATCCCATTCATGCCCTTCCCTTGGAGGGGATGAGTCACCTGCTGGGGATCAGACACAGCCTCTGCTCCAGGTGCCGCCAGACTTTTGAGGTTCCGAGGAGAACTGAGAGCAGCAGCTGGGAACCCCCGAGGGGGTTCAGTGCTGTTTACACACTGGGAGTGTCCCAGGTACCGCAGGGGAGGCTTGGGAGGGAATATCCAAGCCTGTTCTGCTCATCAGCGGAGCCATCAAGGGCTGCCTAGTTTCTGGAGACGTGTTCCAGCACCTCCTTCCATATCCAATTATACCTGTTGGAGTAGGAGGGCAAAATATCATCTGGCATTTGAGTTGCCTAAAAATACCATATTTTTTAATATTTATGGTGGTTCCTTTCCTCTGTGAGCTTTTGATCCGCCTCCTGCTGCTTCTGCAAGGAGAGCGTCTGGCCGACTTTAGGACTTTGGACCACACGGATTTAAGACCAACACAGAATGTTAGGTCTTTGGACCACATGAATTTAAGAATAAGACCAAATTTCTTGGGTTTAGACACAAGTTTAAATTCAAGATCAAGTTTTAGGTCTTGGGACCACAAAAACTTAAGACCAATACCAATATTCAGGTCTTTGGACCATGCAAGTTTGAGATCAAGGTCAAATTTAAGGTGTTTGCACCACAAAAATTTAAGACCAAGGCAAAATCCCAGGGGTTTGAACCACAGAGATCTAAGGCCAAGCACAAATTCCAGGTTTTCAGACCACACAAATTTAAGACCAACACCATCATTTAGGTCTATGGACCATAGAAATTTAAGACGAAGGCTGAGATTCAGTTCTTTGGACCATTCAGATTTGAGCTGGGGTGATCAAGCAGATTATTTTCTTTCCAGTGACAAAGCATATTGAAAAATGTGTGGAAGGCATCAAAAAAAAGATGCAACGTTGATGTTTTCAACTGCTGGCTCCTCATTGGCTCATCCCAAAGTTCATAGAACAACAGAATATATCCTGAGCTGGGTGGGACCCACAAGGATCATCCAAGTCCAGCCTCTGTTTCAAATGCCAATTTGAGATCACCGTGAAAATGTCACGAGATTTACTCCATAAGGCTGCAGACATCTCGAGTTTTGGCATTCAGGGGCTGAGCTGAAGCCATGAGAAGAAGAGGGGGCCCTGGCTGATGTCTTGGTGTGTGTTTTCCATCACCACAGCGCTGTCAATGCTGAGAGAAGGAGTTTGCTGACACCCTGTGCCCAGGCAGAGCAGGAGCCTCTGGGAGTGCTGGCGGATGAGCAGGATCTCGGGAATGGGGGGAGGACAGGGAGAAGGGAGGAGCTGGAGGAAGGTCAGTTCTCTTTGGAGCTGGTGGTGACTCTGTCTCGTTGCTGGTTTTATGCCAGAGGCTCACATGTGTTGTACAGAACATCCCAGGCTGAGTCAGCCTCGGAGCATGAGTCCATGGGGAATGTCAGCTTCCATGGAYTGAGGACCTCATTGTCCAAGTGCTGTCCTAAATATTATCCCCCACTGCTGTAACAACCTCTTGCTTATGGCGTCCTGGGAGGTTCCTGAGTGTTTCCAGGGAACTGGCTCATCCCGTGGAATCACAGAACTATGGAATATCCTGAGCTGGAAGGGACCCACAAGGACCTTTGAGTCCAACTCCTGGCCCTGCACCGACATCCCAAAAGTCCCACTAATTACAAAATCCCACCTCCTGAGAGCATTGTCCAAATGTTCCTGGAGCTCTGGTAGCCTCTGGGCCTGTCCATTCCCTGGGGAGTCTGGGCCATGCTCAACCATTCCCTGGGGAAGAACCTTTTCCTGATATCCAACTTAAAGCTCCCCTGGCACAGCTCCAGCCATTCCCTGTGTCCTGCCCCTGGTCCCCAGAGCAGAGATTGGAGCTGTCCCTCGGGATGAAGCTGCAGCCCCCAGTGAGTCTCCCCCCAGACTCCTCCAGCCAGACAAACCAACCCTCAGCTGCTCCTTGTGTGGCCTCTCCAGACCCTTCCCCATCCTCACAGCACTCCTTTGGGTGCTCCAGGATTCTCCAGGATGCTCCTGGCACCCTCAGGGACCCAAGCAGGGGCCCAAATGCACGAGATACCACCATCTAGTGGGAGGAAAAGGTTGTGCTGTGCTACGATGGAGCTGGTCTTTGCCCCAGTTCTCCCAGTCTGACTGGTGGAGTTTTTTACATCTTTGCTGTGCAGATGTGACCAGAACAAGACGTTCCCTCTGATTTACTTTGGCAAAAAGCCGTGAAATTAGTCACGGCTGTATTGTAGCACCATCAAAATTGTGGGGCTCATTGCTGGGCCTCTTTCCAAAATTCCTGGTGATTAGAAGAGCACTGGTGAGCTGTGATTACCCTGGCACAAAGGCCACATCCAACCCTCCCTGTCCTGGGAGAGAGCTGCAGAAAGGTGACTGCTCTGGCACAGATACACCGAGTTCCACCAGCTGGATGGGAGAAGTGGATAAGGCCTGGTGTGCTTCAAATTTGGGGACCTTCGGCTGTCAAATGAGGCATAAATATTTTGTGTCCTACAGCAATTTGTGTGGGATGGGGTAGAACTGGGAGAGGGAGGCAGAGCTGATGTTGTGGCCCTGTAAGCTACAGCCCAAGGGTGGCATCAGGTGGCCCCAGGTACCTTTTGGGGACTCGGGGTCGTTAGGGGTCAAGTGGGCTGGGAGCCAGAAGAGAGGGTGATCCAATGGATGAATCTTTTGTGACATTCAGGGCTGGGAAAACCCAAATTCAAAAGTTTGGCTTAGAAAAGTAGAAGAAAACTCAATTAAACCATCCATGACCTTTTGCAATTTATTCTGGGAGGACAGCCTGGACCCAGCCATGAACCTGTTGGCTCTGGCCACAGGAAGGAAATAAAGACTCTATGTGAACTCTTTCTTTGTTTGAAAAGCTCCAAATTTTCAAGGCAGGTGCTGTGAGAACCCTGCTCAGGGCCCTTGGGGTCCCTCAGGAGTACCAGGAGGGGGATTCAGCAGAGCCCAAGGAGAGACAAGCTGGAGGCACAAAATGAGGCTGAATCAGAGCAGCTCCAGGCCAAAAGTCCTCCCCTGGGCTCCAATCCTGCTCTTCCAGCTGGGAATGCCATGGACGCTGCCTCTGTTTAAATGAAACATCCAGACTTCAATTGCTGCCCTGTGTGGGTGTAATTGATAGCGCTGTCAAGAACCCCTAATTACGCTGCTTGTCTTTCCAGCTGCCTCATCCTATCAATTATCTCCCTTGCTGGGCTGAGGGCAAAGTGTTCCAGAACAGAACATTTGCAAATAATGAGGTACAGGAAACCTTTGGTATCAGCTGCTCTTGGAAACAGAATTCCAGCAAGGTTCCTGGTAACCAGATTGGTTTTTCATCAGCTTTCTTGTGAAAACCTCTTTGACAAGCCCAGGAACTGAAAAAAATAATTAAAAAATTTAAAAATTCCAGAAAAACCAAGGAGAGAAATTAGCAGGGGAAATATTATCCCATTTCTTGGTGATTTGAAATGCTTAAATGTTTAATGGCCACAAAAACACTAACCAAAGTTTGAGCCTATTGAAAAAGTTCAGGATTAATCTGGGGGAGTAGCAGAGGAAAATGATTTCTTCTGGGTGATCTGAAATGAAACCTTCACCACTTTTTGTTTTGAAAGAGACTTTGGCAGGAAGCAATGAGCAGAGAGATGGAATCTTRGCTCCACCTCTCGGGCTCTCAGCAACTCTGTGGAACTTCTCAGCCTTTTCTTCTCCACTTGTCAAGACACTCCAATAAATCCCTTTTTATTTGCCTTGAGCTATACCGAGGGTTTTAATTACAAGCTCCCATATAAAGGATAGTGACAAGGAGTAGCAGATGGATTAATAAGGAATTTTGCAGGATACAGGTTGCTTTATGCTCTGCCCACCACAACCAGCTTAACAATGCTCTCAATTAAATAATTAACCAGTGTCCAATTAACAGACTTGGGAGAGAGCCTCCTAGTTTCAAAGCTTTTTATTGTCTTCTCCATGTGAGTCTTGTTCTCCAGGTGTTCTACACAATCAAAGCCAAAGACTTAACAAGAATCACAGAATCATGGATTGGGTTGGAAGGGAATTTAAAACTTGTCCAGTTCCACCTCTGCCATGGGCAGGGACACCTTTTACTCCCAGGGTGCTCTAAGCCCCATCCAGTTTGGCCTGGGACACTTCCAGGAATGGGGCAGCCACAGCTGCTCTGGGAAATCCATTCCAGGGCCTCCCCACCCGCACAGAGAGGAATTCCTTCCCAATATCCCACCTATCCCTGCCCCCTGGCAGTGAGAAGCCATTCCCTGTGTCCTGTCCCTCTATCCCTTGTCCCCAGTCCCTCTCCAGCTCTCCTGGAGCTCCTTTAGGCACTGGAAGGGGCTCCAGGGCCTCCCTGGGGCCTTCTGTTCTCCAGGCTAACATCCTTAGCTCTCCCACCTTGTCTTCATGGCAGAGGAAACTGTTCTTGGAAGAAAGAAACACTCTCTAGGCCATTTCCTAACCTGTATTGACTGTAAGGAAGGAGAACAAATTAACCCAATAAAAGAATCTGAGCTGACTGCATTTACACCTAGAGAAATTCCACTGGATTTCACAAATGTTCCCTTGTATTGTATATTGAAACTTCCTAATTTCTACCAGGTGCTGCAAACCCCAGGAAAAGCCCAAATTATTCCTTTTCATCAAGCAAGCTCCACTCCTGATATGAGTGTAAAGGAGGAGCACAGACGTGTCAGGGCAAAGGGATCCTTCTGGGTTGTGTCCTCTCCTCCATGGTGAGGACATCCTTCCAGCATGAGCCAGCAGCTGCCAGCTGGGTGAGCTTCCCATGGGAGAAGATTCTTCTCACCATCCTCTGCTTCTAGTGGGTTGACCCTTGGCTGAAGCAGCACCTCTGCCTCCTGGCATTGTTTGGGAGAGGCTATGGAACCAGGAGCCATGGCCAGAGACTCCAAAACAAAAAGAGATGGAAATGGGTTTGTTCTGGGCTCTGGGGAGGTCGGGGGTGCTGGGGCACTGGTGGGCTGGTCAGCAAATGTGGAGGTGCTCACCTCGGGCAGGTCAACAGGGACCTCCTGCAGCCCCTGGATGTGAAGGCCAACCCTGAAACCCAGTGGATCTGAAAGCAGGAGAGGGAGCAGCTGAAGGACCCCCCACAACCAATTTGCCTCTGATTGACAAAGTGAGAGTTGAGAGAAGACTTTGGCATTCCAGACTTTGGTATCTCTTCTTCTGCACTGCAGTTCACGAGCCTTGAGCTGGTTTTGGTATGTGTGACCCCGGTGCCATGACCACAGGTTGAGCACATTATGTTTTTTTAATCTGATTTATACTTTTAAATACTTTGATGAACTGCATCTGGTTTTATTATTAATAGTGGGAGGGGGCTGTTCCTTCAAAGTGTCTAGTGAGGCTTTGGCACTGTTGGCTTCTTTCTTCCATGGTCTCCTATCCATGAATCAGGGTTTCCACTTTCAGCCCATTGATGCAGATTTATTTAAAAGTTTGGTGTTTTGTTAGCTGCCACAAAGGCTGTGCTGTCCAGGACTTCCTTGGAGAAGGGATGAGCAGCAGGCTCCCCTTGCTCTAGGATTCATGGAATCATGGAACTACAGAATATGCTAAGTTGGAAGGCTCAACCCATGAGGATCAGTGAGTCCAGCTCCTGGCCCCATGCAGCACACCCCAACAATCCCACCATATATGGCTTGGGTTGAGATGGACCCCAAGGATCATCCAGTTCCTTTCCATGGCAGGGACACCTCCCACTTGATTGTAGGCTTAGGAAGCTCACATTGACCCCCTTTTTCCTCTCATCCTGCTCAATGAGCCTGGGGACTCTGACCCAGAAGAGCAGATTCCTTGTGTGCCCCCCACTCCTGTGGTCCCAGTAGGAGTCATCCCAACACGCCTACCTGAACCGGCTTTGCTCTCTGAGTGCAGGGGAAACTTCCAGAGCAGCAGAACAGGGCATTGGCTGCCTGATGGGATGTCCTGTGGAAGCAAGTGCTGCCAGCCCAGAGGGACATCAAGGATGTCTTGGGCAGCATTGCTTGATGCTGGTGGCAGTGGCTKGACTCACTACAGTGGGAACAGGACCAGATGGAGCCCAAGCTGAGCCACTCTGAGGAGTTAGTGCAGGAGTTCAGGTGCCAGTGAGTGAGGAGAAACTACCCTTGGGGCAGGAGATCAACAGCTGCACTAAGGGGACTTGGCTTGGGCTGTACCAATAGACTTCCAAAAAACTGAGATAACAAAGGCTGCGATTCAAAGGGCTAAGACTCAAACAGCTGAAATCCAAAAGGGTGATGTGCAAAAATCTGGGATACAAAAAGCAGAGATCCAAAAGATGACACCCAAAAACCTGAGATCCAAAAATCGGACACCTGAAATGTTGAGACCCAAGAGCCTGAGATCCAAAAGTTTGAGATCAAAAGGTTGAGATCCAAAAGGATGAGATCCAAAGCACTCTGTCCCCTCAATATCCACTCAAACGAGGTCTCCATTCTTGGAATGACCTCTTCACTGGTCTTCTTTCTTCCCCACCAGATATGAGCAGGAAGTGCACAGATGCGCTACTGCCGAGAGCAACTGGGTGTTGCTGAAGAAGGTAAGGAATTGGGATCAATGGAAGGTTTGGGTGCAGAGATCCAAGCGGTTTCCTCTGATCCACTCCTTGCAAGGCAAGGGGCAGGTCTAGAGAATCTTAGAAGTCCTTGGACAGGTGTGGAGTGTGGAAAACATGCCACCGAGAGAATACTTCATTTTAAACTGGTAGTTTTTTGCTCCTCATGCTTGAATGATGATGAGTTTTTGTACGCCAGCAATTTATATACAGACATGAACAGGACGGGGTTGCTTAGAATGCGAATTGAGCTGTTTATTTTCAGCACCAGCTTCATTACATGATTTTTTCTATGAGTAGGGGGCATCCTCAGGGGCACGGAGCCCTGGCGTGAGGGTATAGCTTGGAAAAGCAAATCCCAGTTGGAAGCATTGTACTGAGCCAGGGTAGGTCTGGTGACAGCTTCTTAAGCCTCTCGCTGTCAGAAATGACAGTGCAAAAGGGGTGGGATTTGGTTCCTGTCTTCAATAAGTGATTTCTGGATCTAATTTCCCCTTCTGATAAACTCTGTGAGTCTCAAAGCTGGGAGAATACCCCTGGAACAGAAGTGATGGCATGTGCTGGGAATGGGGAGTTGTAGGAGAATCGACCATTTTCTGCTAGCACTTTCAGGATCCACAAATCTTATTCTCTAAACTGAGTTTAATTCACTCTGGAAAGAGACTCAAGGCTCCTATGTAAGCCACAAGTATCAACTCCCAGCTCTCTCCTTCCTTACTAACAGTTCCGAGAGCTTGAGGAGGAAAAGTGGAGGCATTTCAAGAAGCTGAAGTCCCACCAGCGAGAGATGAAAGAGCTGAGCTTTGTGATCTAGAGGAGGCAGTGTGACCTGGAAAACATGAAGGATCAGGCGGGAAGGATGGGATTTACTGTCCGAATCCTATGTGTCACATCGCAAGTTGTGTTTTCTACACCTTTGTGGCATCTATAAAAAAATGGGGACAAATTTCTTAGCAGGGCCTGTGGCAAGAGGACAAGGGGTGATAGTTTTAAACTGGAGAAGGGTGGATTTAGATTAGACTTGAGGAAGAAATTCTTTCCTGTGAGGGTGATGAGGTCTTGGAATGGATATGCCAGAGCAGCTGTGGCTGCCCCACCCCTGGAAGTGTCCAAGGCCAGGTAGGATGGGGCTTGGAGCAACCTGGGATAGTGGGAGGTGTCCCTGCCCATGGCAGGGGTGGGACTGCATGAGCTTTACTGCCCTTTCCCACCCAAACAATTCCATGATCCCACAATTTCTTTCATCTTTATCAAAGTGAGTTGCCTCATACTGGCTCCATTGGTCTAAGGAAGCTCTTCCCAGAGCTAAGCAGGGAAGAAGGATTATCTCCCAGCCTATTTTCTGCTGGATCCTTTTGATTATTGCAAAGAGCTAATTGCACCAAATTAGATCATGGGATTAGCTACAGCTCTCAGAAAATTGCTGAAATTGCTTCAGCAGGAATTCTGGCTTCTGACATGGATTCAAAGCATTCAGCAAATGGGTAGAATTATGACTCACCAGTAATTCAGCACCTGTAGAAACTGGTATAATTTCCAGACCATCTAATTCATTATATAGTTTATAACGGGAAGCAATGGGAAACCTTAATTATTAGTTCTAGTTAGGGCAGAGTATTGGTATCCTCCAAACAAAACTCAAAGCCGTCTGGCAGTGCAGGGACATGTTCAGGCTTCCTGGAGTATTTTATAATTGATTATTGATTTTGGAAATGTTTCGCTTTTCTAAAAAAAAGCCCCGATACCCCCTCAGTTTGAGACTCTCAAAATAAGTAGGATTTTTTCTTTTAAAGGTGGGAATGATGAGAAAGAAGACACAAAAAGGCAGGATGTCTCGTCTCCCCAGAAGGTGTCATTTTTGCAAACATCACGTGGTGACATGGAGCAACACGGGGGTCATGCTCTCAGAGGAACTTGGGGGAGGCTCAGTGAGCTGCCAGATGAGCTCCAGAAGGCCAAGGATGAGCTGGCATGCATGCTGCAGGATTCCCAGGAGCTGTGGAATGCCAAGATGGCCCTGGATATTGCGATTACAACCTACAAGACTCTGCTGGAGGGTGAGGAGAGCAGGTGGGTTCCACCACAGCCGTGTGTGGGCAGTGCTCAGTCCTGGGGCTCCTCTTCCAGAGCCCCAGGAGGGTGAAAAGTGCTAGAAATGCTCGTTGCATCATGGATAACCTTGTGACCTCCTTCTCCTCTGGGATCTGCCTTGGGAACCCTGTTGGAGTACATAAGTAAGATAAAGGTTTTCAAATTTCCTTACAAAATTAAATCATCTCACTGTGGCTTGGAGGGGGAGGAGAAGAAGGAGGAGGAGGAGAACGAAGTCTGTGTCCTCCCCATGAGTGACTCCCGTTATGTTTTCCCACAACAGTGATTTCCATCTGCTCTGGGGCTGGCCTGGGATGTGGGCCTGGACAGCCCAGAAGATTCAAGTCCTCCTGCAGTGCTGCATCCCCACCCCACAACATTTGTGCCCCTCATGGAGGATTCACCTCCAGAAGTGTGGCTGGCTCCAAAGTGAGGAAATTTATCCCTGGTGCTCCTGGCTGCATCCCCAAGAGAGAGGAATTTAGGGCTAGAGCTGGGGGCTCAGCCTTTCCAGACACTGGGGCACTTGGGAGGTGTGGGAAGAGCTGCAGGGCTGCCAAGAGCATGGGTAGCTCTGCTCAACCATGAGGGATGTGTGGACCAGGGGTGAGGATTTCAACTGGACCTCCTTGTCCCAGGAACAGGCAGATCTGAACTTCAGCTGTGAGGATGGTGACAAGCAGGATTTAAAGGCTAAAGCAGAAAAATGAAAGTCCTGCTCCACTTTTAGTGCTAAAAGTAACCTCAACTCCACCTCATCATGAGGGAGAGGCAGACTGGGTGTGAGAACAGTGGAGCATCAGGAAACCACATCAGAAAAGCTCCTCCACCGGGATCACATCAAAAAAGGGACACTTGGAACATTAAAATCTCCCAAATCCTTTTGATTTCCAGTCTTTCTTTAAAGGGTTGTTGGTTGTGTGATTTTGAGTGATAGGGGCACTTATCACTCAATTCCAGTTTCCCTTTTATTGTTCCTTATTAAACCTTTGCTATCTCTGTGCCAAACAGTGTGATTTAATCCAGAATCTTTTCCCTAAAGTGTTCTGGGAAGTGTTTCTGGAAAAGGAGCTCATCAAAACCTCTCTGATGTAGCTTTAGGAGACTAAGAGGAGTTTTGTGGTGGGACACACAGAGTCACGGAGAGGAAGGAAGGATTTTAGTGATGTCCTGGGAATGACTGGTCATGCATGTGCAGGCAGAGAAGCCATAAAGAAAATCTTAATTCAGAATTCCACCTGCTGGAGTCAACAAAGATTAATTACTCCACTGGTGCTCCTTGGACACACATAAATTACACCACCCTCACTCCTCCTGGGTGGTTTTAAACCTTTTGCTCCTTTTCCAGTAAAATTAATGGAGAGCCAACATGTTACTGTTTGCTTTTAGGTGTTTACCAAAAGTACAGAAATGGCCATTCCTTAATTGCACAAGACATATCTAATGATTAGAAGTCTTAATTAAACAGAGGAGGCAGAGCAGTCTGGAGAGAGTCATTGAATCATGGAACAGTTTGGGATGGGAGGAACCTTAAAGCGCATCCAGTTCCACACCCTGCCATGGGAAGGGACAACTGCCACTGGACCAGGTGGCTCCAAGCCCCTTCCAGCCTGGCCTTGGAGACTTCCAGGGCTGTGGCAATGGGGACCCAAAAATGTAGATCCAGTCTTTGGTTGGTGTAAATTTAAGGTCTTTTAAGATGATTTGCACAAAATTTGATTCCTACCTGGATTCAAATGGGTGTTCTAAAATTCAGAATGAAATCATGTCAGCCTTTGTGTTTTTATGTCGTGTCTGTCGCAGACATGTGATGACAAAACACATTTTTTTATAGCTCTTCAAAATCTGCTGGAAGAGGTTATTATGGGGGGAAAAGCTTTGTAATGTGCTTGGTTGGTTTTTCAACATTGTTTTCGAGGTCCTGGGAATATGATTCAGGTTTTCAAAAAGATCACATGGGGATCTTTTTGTTTCATTGTACAGTTGAGCAGATTAAAAAAGAAACCAGAAATGAGTACCATAAATCAACATAAAATCAATAATAAAAAAAAGTATTAATGTGTTTTGTGATTAGACTGATGAAAGAGCACAACAAAGAAATGAACCTGAGGTTGGGCAGATACATTTTACCGAAGGCAAAATTGAGAATAAAGGTCTTTCCTCACCAAAATTATCAGGATTCAGAACTGCAAGAGCTTCCTATCCTCCCACATTCTCATGTGATAAGAAGTTATTTCCCAATCGCAAAGAACAAAATACATCAGGCTCAATCATTAATGAAGGAAACCACAAGGAAGATTTGACAAGAAAAGAGCAATCAAACAGGTATAAATATTCATTAGGAGGTCTCTGATTGCCAAAGGTTTCCCACTAGAAACAGACCATCCTCTCACTTTTTATACAAGAGGAGAATAAATCAGTGCAATGATATGGAATTAGGGTTATTTCTTCGCCTCCAAACTCCCCTATCACAATTTCAAGATGTGATAAGCTAACTTGGCAAGTGTTGAACTTAAACCGGGCCTCTCTGAATATCAGACATTCTGCAGCACCTCCCAAAGCTGCACCAATCCAATCCAATCCAATCCAATCCAATCCAATCCAATCCAATCCAATCCAATCCAATCCAATCCAATCCAATCCTTTATTTGGGCACTGGACTTTTGGCATAGGAAGAGCTTTTCTCCTGGCTGAATACGCTTCCCACTTTCCACAAGCAGTTGCTTCCTAGGATGGCTCAGGGAATCTCTTCAACTGGAAAACCCCTTCAGCTGGAAGGGATCAGCAATCTTGTGGATTTACAGGGACATTTCTGTGACCTTTTAACAACTGAGATACTTTTCTCACCTTTTCTAAGACTTTTGCTGTGCCAGGCAGTGGGACAGCATCCTGACCCAGGATTCCCATACATCCCACATTCATTTCCACTGCAGGAGGAAGAAAACAACATCAGGAAGATCACAATAGGTGGAAGATCAAACCAAGCCTTTGCTTTGTTGGGAGCCTGAGCTCTGATGCCTCCAATCGCAGGATCGGGCGACGTGACACTGTGAGACGAGTGGATCCAGGAGCGTGGGATGTTGGGGCTCTCATTAGGACTTCAAAGGTGCTGAAGAAATTTAGTGCCCAAAGGGTGGGACTCATTTCACCTCCCTCAACCTCCCCAAGCAGGCGCCGGGGCTGGTGTCTGGTTGTCTAGACGGCCTCTGGTCTCCAGGAAGAACAGAGGGAAGGAGCTGCAGAGGTGGATTCCTCCCACCTGCTTCCACTGCCTATTTTGGGAGGTGATGAATCACTGTCTGGAGATGCCAGATCTCTTTCCATGAGCCAGAGACAGAGTCTCAAAGAGGAAATTAGAATCCGTGGCCAGGTTGATGGCTGAAGGGAGGAGGAAAGTGCACCCAGGCCCAGTGTTTGATGAGTTTTATGAGGAATATCCCTTGAAAAATCCCAGCTTTGACTCCTCATGTGGATTTTTAATGAGAGGCAAAAACATATGACCAGACTGAATTGCCTTGGATAACTTTGGCTTTAGGATACAAGACACTGCACTAATCAAATCAATCCTCCAACATGTCATTAATGACTTGGACAAGAATCTGCCCAGTCCAAGAAACTGTAAAAGTCCATGTTCTGACCCAGACTTACATGGATCAAATGGCTGTGGCACAGGCAGATTCCTGCCATTGTCCAGCCTGACTGTGAGGAGCTCTCAATGGCTAAGGATAATAACAGAGCCCTTTGAGACTATCACATAAAACACCTTCTGAGAGCTCATGCAGATTCATTTCCAGAGGCAACAAACAAATTAGTGAACGCCACTGTTCCTCTAATGAATTCCCTTTTCGGCAGCACATTCAGGGAGTGAAATGCTGACAAAGGAAGCGATTGCAAGTTGTCAAAATGACTCATCCAATCCCTCATCAAAATATTTTCCTTTTTGATTTCCTCACTTATTCCCCTCTGTTGTATTTTTTTAATTTTTTTTTTTGTCTTTTTTTCTTTTGAGTCAAAAAGCCGCAGGTTTTTCTTCGGAGTGCTCTCCCCTTTCCCACATCCATGCTCACAAAAACAAATTGGTTATTCTTGAGGTCTTATGCACCACTTATTATTCCTTGGAAAGACCTAAAAGACATTAAATGAAACTGCCTTCCCACTGGGATCCAGAAGAAACAACAGGAATTTGGCCAACACTCACATTTTACCCAATGTTGAGCAACTTTACCCAAAATCTTTTCCCTCTCAGGAACCCAGTGGCTCTCACGAGTTTGGGAACTGGGGTTGCTGCAGCACAGCTGTTTCACAGATGTTTAATTGCAGCCTACGCTGCATTCCAAGTGTCTCCCACACATCCAACTGGGATAATGGGGTGCAGAGTGGGAATGGGGCACATCTTCTGTCTGATGATGAGGCTGGTTTCCTCCACAGGGTTCTGAACATCTGCTCTTCTTTGGAGTCAAATCTGCATTTTGCTTCTGATAAATCTGTTTAAAACTTCAAGGACTGTGGAAGTTCCAAACTGCAGCATTTGAAGCCTCTCATATTTGTTTAATCTGATATTTCCAACTGTGCTGGCAGCCAAGTTTACACGGTAAGCCTGAACTACTAGAAACAAAGGTGTCATCTGAATGTTGTAAATATCTGGAATTATCCCTTTTGGATACAGCAAAAGTAGCAGTTTACACAACTAATTTATACCACCAGCCCCTCAAACTCACACAAGTTGCAATTACAGGTTCAATTAATGGCTTTGGGGATCCTGGAGCTGCCATCACATCCCACAGTTTCCATGTGCATCTTCTTTTCAACCACTTGATATTAGAAAGTTGCGTGTTTGGAGGAGGTTTGGCATAATTTTTGTCATCCTGACTCTTGGAAAATGTTTTTGGAGGAGGTTAATGAGGATGAGGGAACATAGAACCTGGGTCTCCAGCTGCCACCCCATTATATAATATGGAGATTCCCCCAAGCATTGCTCCCTTCGAGAGGAAGGACTGAGGGTGTTCAGTTGTTTGAACTATAGTGTCATTTTTTCTCCCAAACACTTCTTCTGCTAAGAGCTGAAAGAGCCCTTTTGTTTTGACTTTCCAACTGCCAGTTTGGAGAAGGCCTGGAGAGGTTTCCTGCCTCACCTCCTTGGGCTGGTGATTAGGAGAGAGAGGGATTCATCTCCCCAGTGTGAGTCAGAGCCTTCCTTGTTGTCCAGCCTAATCTACTCATTAAGACTTCCTCTGTTGGTGCAGAAAGCCCAGCCCCTGCGGAGAGCAAATTGCCCCCATTCCCCTGAGCACGGCCCCAGGGACTCCTTGCCTTGGAGCTGTCTCCCCAAGTCTCAAGGACATGTCTGGCAAAATCACCCAAGTTCAGCCATCACTTGGTAAATGGGGCGGATCTTGCCAAGCTGGAACAGACTATTGTTCCTTTTTTGTTCCCCATAGAGACTTCCAGGAGGCGAGTCTGAAAGGGCTCTGACACCCAGCCTTGGAAGAAGCTCCAGAATAGTGAAAGCCAAAGAATAGTGAAAGCCAAAGAATTAACCGTCACAAATAAAAACTTCCAGCATAATTCTAGAAAAAATGGTCACTGATGTCACAGAACATCATTCTGTTTGCTCACATCTGTGAGCAAACAKAAATATGTCACAGATCCTGGATGAAACCTGATCTGCTTCATTGGTGTTTCAGGGAAGGTCATCGTGAAATGCTGCACATTCCCAGGCTTCTGCGCATTCTCAGAATTCCCAGAATTCTGTGATTCTGTACATGTAACTGGGAGATATTTTGAGTCCTTGCATACAAATCCAGACCTTAAGCTCAGTGAATTTACTGGTGTTTCAGATACAGAAATGATCCATTATGACACAACTTCCACAGTGTTTGTTCTTCTACAGTTGACTTTCTTCTTTTATTTTTCCTTTGAGTTACTTTTCCGCACCCAAAATTGTGAAATTACCCCCACAAAGTGCAAGTCCGCAAAACATCCCATCACACACAGCCCTATGAGACACAAAACCCCAAACGACACACTGCAAACAAATCACAAAGAGTTCTTCAAAAATGTTCCTAAACTATAATTAGCACTAAGTTAGGGGAGCGCTTCAAACCATAATGTATTCGAAGGCAACTTGCAAACAGAGCACTTTTAGATTCCTTTTTATTTCCTCAGTAGTTACTATTTGCTGGGCTGGTTTGCATTTTGAGGAGCATTTATTGCTGCCAGGCAAACCAAACCCTTAAGTACTTAAATTACCGTCCTGATCCTATCAAGGCCAGCTTCCCAAAATATATATAAGGGACAGCATCCCCACGTCTCTCCAGTGGGATCCCTGTTCCTATCCTGCACCAGAGCAGCCCCATAACTTTGCTATTCTACCTTCAAATAAGCCACAATGAGCAGGCAGGCACCAACGGTGAGATCTGTCCTGGGACGAAGAGGCTTCAGTTCAGCCTCGGAGATCTGCGGCCGCAGCTACGCTGCGTCCGCCAGCCAGCCAGTGCGCTGCGGCGCCTACAGCAGCAGGAGCGTTTGCAACCTGGGYGGCAGCAGGAGGATCTCCTATGTCAACGGGGGCTGCGGCACCGCCTGCTTTGGGGAGATGGGGTTCGGAGGCATGGGCTACGGGAATGCTGCAGGAGGCAGGGTTGGCCTGTGCGGCCCCCGCGGATACAGCATCGTGCGAGGGTACCCCGAGCGCAAGGCCGACGGCATCCAGGGGATCTGCATYGACGAGCGGCTGCTGAAGCCCCTCTGCGTCGGGGTGGACCCGCTGGAACACGAGATACGCTGCCAGGAGAAGGAGCAGATCAAGACCCTCAACACGCAGTTTGCCTGTTTCATTGACAAGGTGAGTGCAGTCCTGCTCCAGAACTGCTCTCCCTCGAGGAAAACAAAACCTGACCGAACCCCTCCCAAACCCATCTTGTGCCACAAGTCCATTAACCTCCTCCAAAGCCCCAGTCCAGCTCTGCCATGAATTCCTGAGCTGGATCCACGCAGGGGTCCAGCTTTCCACAGGAAATTTTAAGATAATTCTAACAATTTTTAATAACTAATAATAATTTTAAGAGCATGTTGATCCAGATTCAGATCTTTTTAATGGGGTTCATTTCAGCCTTGTCCCTGCTCTGGCATTCCATGGCCTTTGAATCATGGCCATGGTTGCACTGGACTTTCTTGCAGGTGTTTCCTCTTGGACAGTCTCAGCTCAAATTAGATTTCTTGCTGCACCTTAAGTGGAAGTTACAGCCCTGACTGGTTCATCTTTCTGTCCTGTGTTAAATAATTCAAATAATTCCCTCCTCTCTTTGACTTTAAATATAGTGACAGTTCCAAAAACTTTCCCAAAGGCAAAGATGGTTAATCTTGATCCAGACATGTGAAGGTTAGAGATGAAATCTGATCTGTCATCCAAGGATCCCTTTGTAGAAAAAAAAGACAAAGCAGTTTCACCATCTGGGGACTCGATTTTATCCTAAAATACATCAGAGGCACCACCTGGAGTTTTGTTCCTAATACTTGTTAAGAAATGCAGATTTAGACACCAGGCTCCTGGATTTCTAAATAATGTAGACATGGGACTCTTTGATTTCTAAATAACGTAGACATGACATTTAGATTTCTAAATAATTTACATGTCTGAATTCTAGATTTTGAAAAAATTCAGACTTGTGGCATAAAGATCGCTTAATAAGGGCAGATAACTTTCAGATCATGGTGCTGTATCATCTCTCACTTCCTGAAAATCCCATTCCTCCGCCTGTGGTTAAGAGCAGAGAGTTAAACAGGTGTTGAGTCCCTGCCTTCCTTCACCTCTTTACTTGAAGAATTGCTATCTTTTGCCTTCAGGTTCGATTCCTAGAACAGCAGAACAAAGTGCTGGAGACCAAGTGGGGCCTCCTGCAGCAATATGTGCTGCCAAAAAAAGGGAAAAACCTGGAACTGTACTTCGAGAATTACATCTGTGACCTGCGAAAGCGCCTGGACTGTTTGCTGTGTGAAAAGCAGAAATTGGGCAGTGAAGAATGTGCCACAAGCCAGCTGGTGGAGGAGTTCAAGTGCAAGTAAGGACCTTCTGAGCTCCTCTAGCTGGTGGCGTTTTGCTTTTCTGGTTCATCTTGGGCAACTTCTCCTAGACTTGTGGCATGCGCCCTCTGGGAGTGCCACATTCTTCTGTCTCACTGGCAAGCTCTTTGCATTGGTAATGTTGTTGCTCATGAAGAAGCTTCTGATCTTGAGATGGTTTAATGTTGGTCTCCAGACACTGATCTGGCAGTGCCTGGTGGCAGTCCCAGCAAGAGAGAGTTGTCATTTTTACCTGGTGGTTATTGTCATTTATACCTGAAGTCATTATAATTTGTACCTGATGGTTGATGTCTGAGTGAGCATTTTTTGTTCCTCAGCCCTTTTTTCCTCCTTTTCCAACAGGTATGAAGAGGAAATCAACAGGCGCACAACTGTGGAGAATGAATTTGTGGCACTCAAAAAGGTGAGAAGCTCAAACGGCATGAATAGTTTTACCTGTAGTAGGTTTTTTGGGGGCAAAACTTGGCTGAAATAGTTAATTATTAATAAAAAACCACAAAAGTGTTATGATGAGATGGAGAGAGACTTAGAAAGAGGCACAGGGTTGGGAAAAGAGGTAAATAGAAAGTAAAAATAATGTCTCCCCAAAGTTTACATCATCAGCACTACAGCACCAGTTTTGTTGCCTCAGAAACATTCCTGAAGTGTGGGAGGGGGACAGAGAAGGACAGGTCACACCAGAACACCAGGTTATTTCTGTCTGTCTCTCCACATCCTTTATTCTTGGACATCAGAAAAGCAGGAATCATTTGAAGAATATTAAAAATTGTGTTTAAATACTCATTAGACAGTTGTGGGTTTGTAGCTGCGTCCTAAGTGATAAATCAACTAATTCCTGTAAGTCATGTTGGAATGGTTTAGTTTTCCTTCAGGAGGCAGCAGGATATCCTGACTCACCCTCTCACACCTTTTTTCTCTTGAAATCTTGTTGAGACACATTTGTGTCCTGTGTTGCCTCTGTGTGTTTCTCCAACATTTACAGCTAGGTTTGGGCTGGAATGTGTGTCTCTCCTCTTGCAGGATGCAGACTGCATCTTCTTAAACAAGGAAGAGCTGGAGGTGAAGGTGGATCTGTTAAGGAGGCAGCTGGAGCTGCTGAAATGTGTGTTTGAGGAGGTGAGTTCCTCTGGTACATCCTGGGACTTTGGTGGTCCTGTCTTATCCTTCAGGTGCTCCAAATTTCTACTGTTTGAAACTCCTCTGAGATGTGTCTCATACAAAGCCCTGAATAACTAAAAGCATGAAAGTACAAGGTTGATAAAAAATTAACCTGATTATGCTGGAGATAGGGTGGTTCCCCCTTCCTTCACGCAGCTCCAGGTAGGAATTGGCTGTGTCCTAACTCTACCCTGGAGAAAAGATGAGTCCGTCTCGTTCCTCCGGATTGCAGCTGCCTGATTAGAGCTGAAGCAACTCCCAGCTCAGTCCTGTCATTAAATCACTCAGGCAGCAGGAGATGAGAGGATACCAAGGGTTAAGTCACTCCAATTTCTTGCCCTTGATGTGGACAGAATTGCTGCAGGTCAGCACGTAGGTCAGCAGTCACAGGTGGCAACTCATCCTGCCGCAGGATTTTCTGCTGAGCCATCCCGAGGGACATTTCTTGACTTGTTCTATCCCTCAGCCACTCCATGTCCCAGCCCTTCCCTCCCTGCAAAGCTTGAGAGGTGAGAAGAGCTGACAAAGCCCTTCCTACCCTGCAGGAAAGGGCCCAGGTCGATCGCCAGCTCTGCGACACCTCGGTCATCGTCAAGATGGACAACAACCGAGACCTGGACATGGAAAGCATCATCAAGAAYGTTGAGTGCTGGTACCAGGAGATTGCCCAGAAGAGCAAAGAAGAAGTCGATGCTTTCTACCAGAACAGGGTGAGTAAGAGGTCAGCTGGGTCTGTGCCTGGCAATGTCACAGGCCAAAAGTGACGATTGTCCTATTTCTTGGTTCCAGTTTCAGGAGCTGCAGGATAAGAGAGGGAAATTCTGCCATGACCTGCAGAGCAACAAGTGTGAGATTTCAGAGCTGACACGGATGATCCAGAAGCTGCAATGTGAGCTGGAGAGCGTCAAGAAGCAGGTAGGAGATGTTTCCAGAGAAGTAGGACAGCTCAGACACAGGGCAAGGTGATGCATTGATCTTTAGAAGACTTGACATCTGCTCTAGGCCCTGGCTGGAAAGTGCAAAGTGGGTGGAGAGGAATGGGATGCTGGTGGGTTTTCCCTGTTTGCAATTGGAAGAGCAGATTTATCCAAACCTACAGTGTCCAAAAACCAGGATAAGAAGTTTTGCAGACACCTGCACTGCTATCCTCCCCTGACAGGTCTCCTGCCTGCAAACCTCCATTTGTGACGTTGAGCAGCGTGGGGATTGTGCCCTCAAAGATGCTCGAGAAAAGCACGTTGAGCTGCAGAATGCTCTACAGAAGGCCAAGGACGAGCTGGCCTGCATGCTGCGGGACTATCAGGAGCTGCTCAATGTCAAGCTGGCCCTGGACATCGAGATTGCCACCTACAAGACTCTGTTGGAGGGTGAAGAGAGCAGGTTGGTGACACTTTTCCCTCCTGTGTATCTGAGGCTATGGCAGTTCCTGCTCCCAAGTAAATTCTACCTCCAAGGTCTCCCCAGGCTCACAGAAACTGGACCTGGAGAGGTGCCTGGAGGCCATGAAGGCCACATGGGTGCCAGCAAAAACAGTTCCTGTCCTAGGGATAGTGAGGCGTGTTGCAACAAGGGACTAAGTGGTCTGGATTGTGGCTGGAAGTTGTGAGTAATGTGTGTTTCTCTTTTCTCCCCACAGGATATGTGTGGGGAACCCTGTGAGCGTGTGTAAGTAACTGCATTTTCAGCCATGAAGATTTCTTGTTTTAGGACAGATACCTTTGGGAGCAACATTATCTGTCTGCCCCAGGTCCCTCTGTCTCCCTTTTCCAGTTCTGGAAAGTTTAGACCCAGAAATCTCAAATACCTTTGAATTTAAAAAAACCCAGCTTTTGGAGTGAGGGGAGAAGGTCAAACTCAAGACCATTTTCTACCCTTGGAGGCAACAGGGAGATGTCCTGGGGACCATGGGATATGTACTGAACCTGGGAGGCACCAGCAACATGGGAAGGGGGAGGATTCATGAGGGGATGTGTTGGGACACGGGGGAGGAGTAGGAAGGAGCACGGGCTCAGACACATTGGACAAATCCAGAGGAAATCGGGTTTGGTTGGTTCTGTCACTTGAGAAACAATGTGCCTTGTGGAAGTCGTCCAGTTTTCCTCCCTAACTGACTCCCCTGGGCTCTGTTGCAGCTGTGGTCAGCAGTGGCTACAACATCCCTGATGACTGCGGGATGATGGCCAACGGGGCCGTATGTGGCTACGGCTCCCTGGGCAGGCGGGCCGGGCGCCACAGCTCCCAGACCGGTGGGTTCAGCTCCCGCAGCGCTGGCATCCACCCCAAGAGAGTCCTCAGCTCCGTGGCCAAGCAGTGCGTCCCAGAGGTGTTTTGCCAGGCTGGAGGGGTCAGCTGCAAAGCCGGGGGGTTCAGCTCCCGCAGTGGGGGGTACCCAGCCCGCACCGTGGTCAGTGCTGGGAGCACAGGCCTGAATGCCAGGATGGGGCCCTGCCAGGCTGGACAAGTGCTCAGCTTTGGGAACCAGGGCTGCGTCATCCGGCAGCTGGCTGGGCCCCCCGTTGTTGTGTCCAGCAGCCCTGAGGTCGTGGGGTGCAACAATGGTGTGGTGGGGAATTTTGGGGTTGTCAGAGACCCCTGTGTGGTCCCATAGGACAGCGGCGCTCAGATGCGCCAGCCCCGTGCCAACACGATGCAGGGTGATTCCTCTGCCCCTTAGTAGCAACATTTGTCACCAAACCCATTCCCACATTTATTAGCCCCAGATTTATCCCCCCGAGCTGTGTTTTCAGAATCCCCAAGCCTAAAGATCCCTCTTGAAACCTCTCCTGCAGGTGCTCAGCACAGTGTGATTTCTGAATCCTTACTTTAGGTTATCGCAGTTTTAAGGGTTCGTTTGTTGCGCTGCTTGCCCCTCTGTCTTTTCCCATAACAAGCAGATTAATTAACAACATTCCCCCCTCCAAGAGCCTTCTTTTTTCTTCCAGCTCCTCCCAAAGCATTTCAGAAAAGAGAGTGAGGATTTAACTGCTTAAACCTTCCCAGGAGATGCTGCAAAGAGCAGACTCCCTCTATTTTTATCCTTTTTTTTTGGTCCAAGAAAACCCTGCTCTGCAAATTTATGCTTAAATCTGAAACAAAGCAATTTTCAAAGCACCTGCTTGTTACTTCACAGCCATCAGCTTTTTTTTTGTGTGTGTGAAATTTGCCCGTGGATGAACATATAGTACTTTGTTTGCTTCCGCATGTTGGGGTGGCTGGCTCAAGGAGTGCTAATTTTTAGAAGAGATCACCCCCTTTCCTTTTCCATCCCCCCAGAATGTCAAGGGAAGTTACTGGTGCGTAAATTGTCCATGTTGACATGTTGACAAATGGAGCTGTTCCCATTGACTGCTCAAACTTCCCAGCTTCTCACTGTGTCCTCAATAAACTGCTTTGAAAGGACATCTTTTGTCTCTCAATTTTTCCATAGATGGTATTTAAAGAAACTACAAAGTAGGTGAAAAAATACTCTGGGGAGAATAAGAACCAAAGAGACCTTTGGATTCTCTGTGGGCAGTTTGGGACACTGTGGGGCTCAGGTATCACTGGGGGTAACTGTGGTTTATTTATCTCCTCATAGCATATCACATAAGATATTTTATAGACCAATTAACAATTGATGTCAAAGATTTTTAGAAACCTCCAAAATAATCCTGAGCACCACATGGTAGTGTTTTCCAACCTATTGCAACCTCCAAACAATGTATTTGTTTGATCCTTTCAAGTCAGAGCAGTTGAATGAAGATGAATTCAGCAGTGCCATTCTGGGCTCATAGGTCTGGTGATCAGGGCTGAGACCAGAGGTGTATTTCAGACACAAAAACTTGGCTTTAGTGGCTTTGGTGATGACAAAGTGTTATTTGAACTGTGTGACTTAAAAGGCACTGAGATCTCCTGGCCATAGTGAGGTGTGATTGACTTTGCCCTGGTTTTGGAGTCTTCCATGTTGAGTTCAGCAGGGTTGCTGGGGATTAATTTCTTGGAAAAAACGACATTTCCATGGGGTGATTCATCCAGCCAAACACAGGTGCATAATTTAGCATGAAATGCATGGAGCTTGAGGCTGTCTGCACCAATGGGATCCGTCCTGGCTCTGGAGGCAGCCCCAGGCAGGGGGATTAACCCAAACATGGGTGTCCCATGCCAGGTGCCTCCAAATTCCCAGGAATCCTCCCTGCCTCTCCCACCGGACTTGCAGACGTTATTATCATAGGGAATTTCTTCCTGTCTCCAGCCCAGGAAGAATTACAGGCCATGCAGCCCCAGTAATCTCTCCACTCTCACAGGGCAACATTCTAATTGCAACCTGAAAAAAGGGGACAATTAAAGGGCGAGGTGGGGAATAAGATCAGCACCTTTGGCGAATGGCAGGGGATGTAATTTCTCTGCTGAGAGTAGAAAATACTCCATCCAGCTCTGACCAGCTGCGTGTCAGACCCTGGTATGGTGAGCTGGATGCTTGTCCTCCACCTATGCCCTCTCTCCAATGAGGAATCCCAGTTCAGCAGTTTCAATTTTAATTGTCTCCAAGTAGATGGGATGGAGCTCACCTCAGTGGGGAATTCTGCACTTGAGCTTGCTTCATTCACCATTTGCAAATGGAATTTGGAAATAGGAGTCCCTCCCATCAGGCAGCTTCCATTAATCGTGTGAACATCATGGATTCATGGTGTGGTGTCAACATGTCACTCAGCCTCAGCCAAGTGTTCAGGAAACTCTGCAGCTCCAAATCTGGGTCTTGTGTCTGTGAGGAGGCCTGGCCATCTCTTCACAATCCATAGCCAGCATGATTCATCTTGGCTTTGTGCCAAGGTCCCTTTCTGTTGGGTTCGCTAAAAAGATGGCTTATTGAGGAAGAGGAGGGGGAGGAAGCCCTGCTTTGGAGCCAGGCTTTGGTCCTCACCTGGTTGACCTGACCCATTGCTCTTCCCCTACCTTCTCTGCCTTTATGGCCTGGACAAACAGGAACTGGCTTTGCAAGGCATTCCCAGCTCAGAGGGGCGGGGGCCTGGCACGCCCCAGCATTTCCAGAGCTTCCCCCCCGACCATTAAAGTCAGACTCTGAGGCAGCCCAAGGTGAGAGAGGACTCGAGCCTGGGCTGTCCCTGCGGGGCCTTGGGCTAAGCTCAGACAGAAGCCTGAAATATTCAGAGCATTACCAAGGGTGCCTCTTCCCATTCTTGACTGAGGAAGCGGGAGGTGACTGCCTAATTTCAGAGGAATAATTAACTTTTACTAGCCTGAATAATAGAGAGAAGAAAGGGAGGTGATCCTGCCTCATCCAAAACAAGGGCAGCTCCTTTCCTCCTCCTCCTCCTGGAGCCAACACCCAAATATTCTGAGCTATATTAGCAAACCAAAGAGGGAAATGAAGGCTGCATTTATTTTTCTCTCTCTTGCTACAGCTCTTAAAATTTTTATATCAGGAGCAAAGGAAAAAGGTTCATCTCAAATGATTTTCAAACCATTCATTAAAGCTGTAAAACAAGCTCAAAATTCTCTCCTGGCAAGGCATTGCTACCTGCCTTCCCAATATTTATTTTGTGTTTTAATCTTGGGGATTGTTTTGACTTCATTATTTTTATTTCCTTTTTAGTCTTAAGGAGTGTTTTGACTATTTTTCCCTTCCTTTTCAATAGCAACAAGTTCAAACACTTGTTATAACTTGGGGAACTGGAATTTCAATTAAAAATTATCAAAGAAAACATGTTGATACTGGAGCAATGTCTTCATGAAGTTCTTCTAGCAAGAAAAAAAAATTCAGAAATACCATTCCAGGAATTTTATTCTATTAAATGTCTTGGGTTTGGTTGACGAATTTAATTAAATTAATGTCATCCCAACCAAACCCAGGACATCAAACCAAAGCCTACCATKGTTGAGGAGATGAAGAAGAGAAAGGGCAGAAGCATATCCATCCAGGCTGGGTGGATGAGTGCGTGGTCCAGGTCTCTTCCATCATCCAGGGGACACATGGACCAGTCAGAGGGTTCCCCCTCCAAAAAACAAACGTGTGCTGCCAGAAGACCAGTGTGAGGAGAAGGGAGACTCCCCTCCTGCATCAGACCCCTCCCCACCCTTCCTAACAAGCATCTTCCAGTTCAACCATCCTGAGCAGGGTGGGAAAATTCTGCCATAAATTCATTTTTAAAACGAGATTCATGGCACAACCCACCCAACCTGAGCTTAATTTATAGACTAGAAAGGTGAGGGCTGGGCCTGGCACAGGTTGCTGAGAGAAGCTGTGGCTGSCCCATCCCTGGAAGTTCCAAGGCCAGGCTGGACAAGGCTTGGAGCAACCTGCAGTGGGATGGGCTTTAAGATCCCTCAGTGGGATTCTTCTTCTCCCACATCATCTCTCTGCACTGATTGCACCAAGACTGGAATGCAGAAAGAGGAGGAAGAGGTGGGACTCTGACAGGAACAGAGAGAAAGTCATCTCCCAGAAAATCATCTCTCAGAAAATCATCTCTCAGAGGTCCTGGCCACAGCGTGTCCCTGCAGCACAAGGCAGGAACAGCAGCACAACTGCAGCCACAGCAGGAAGAACACCCATCCCAGTAAATAGTTGAGCTAGTAATTAACCCCAGCAGAATGAATGGAACAAGGAAATATTCTCTGAGCCAAGGCTGTCATTTAAGCTTTTCCACTTGCTCATTATTCCCCGTGTGTAAGAGTTACCAAAATGTTTTTTTACGTCAATAGCTGACACCAACCATCACAAGCCAAAAAAAACCGGGCAGGCTCAAGAGACATTTCTTCCATCCAGCCTGGATAAGGAATCCAAGATAAAGAGCATTTTCTTAAGTCTGTCACTAGACACGCTCTTTCCCTGGCCTTTCTGTCCCCTCCTTCTCTCCTGACCTGGAATAAGATAAAGATGCTGAACCTCTGCACTTTAGCATTGAATGAGGAGTTTTTCAAGCCTTCTAGCTCAGGAGCAGCAGAAAAGGGAAAACCAAACTCATCCAGCCTTTGAATCAACAGCAACAGCAAAAATTAGATCAGATTTACAGGAATGAGAACCCTCTTTGGCCTCTGTGGGGATGGTGGTGATGGAGCACATCAGGGGAGGCAAGAGGACATGAGGAGAGGACATTTGTGCCTTAGGCTTGGCTTTAACAATCTCAGAACCTGGGCAGTGCAGAGATTTGGTGTTCTGGCTGCAGAGAAGTTGGAGGATGAATCCTGGTCATGGTGATCCCAGTTGCTCCCACTCTGCAAAAAAATGAAACAGTTGGAGCACGAGCAGAGATCCTGGGATGAATCAGCTGGGACTGTGAGAGAGATACAGAAATCTCAGGAGCAAAAGTGCCTCCTTTGCTGACAATGTAGGAGTGGGATTTTTGCTTTACTCCACTTCATGGTGGATTCCTTACAAAGTCAAACTGGGAAGTTCCCAGTCACACCACAATGATTAGGTTTGCAATAATCTCACTTTAAACCAAATCAACTTGTGCCATTTCAGCTTTTGATTTTAGGTGTTTACAAAAAAGTTTAAATGTCTCAGAAGTTGTTCCTGGATAACAGAAGGTGACTGGTGAGTTCCCATTCCTGGAGGTGTCCAAGGAATGACTGGACATGGCATTCATAACTCTGGTGTGGGTGACGAGGTGGGGATCAGTCACAGGTTGGACTCAGTGATCCTGGAAGGCTTTTTCAGCCTCAGTAATTCTGGATTCTGTGGAGTGGATGCAGATTTATGGCATATTTTACCCAGGGAATGATTATCAGGAATAATCTGGTCTTCTTTGTTTTCGGCTAGCCAATTATCAGTCTGTTTCCAGCTCCTGGGAAGTCCAGTGGTTTTGTTTCCCCTTTCTGACCCCAAATGAGATGTCTATTCTCCTGAGACATCGCTTTCTATTAATTACCAAATGCACCATTTACTACACCCATTACTCCATTTTTGCTAGAGCCAACTGGGGAAATTGTAGCTGCACTGATGGCAAATCCAAGGTTGTATTTTCAGCCCTGCAGCCCCAGGGAGGTGGGAACAAACAAGACCCAGAGAACCTGAAACAGAGCAGATTGTGGATAGATAGGTAAGAAATTAGTCCCTAATTAGCTCCTCCTGCCAACACTCATCCCTTGCAGTCAGATGGCTCCACAATCCACGCTTTATGCCAAAGCAAGTTGTTCCCTGTGATGTGGTCAGTGTTACTAACGGGAGGGAGGGGGAAGGTTTGGTCAGAGATCTGAGTTGTGAAGGTGTGGATCAGGGCAGGACAAAGATATTCCAGGCCTGTGGCTCGGGCTTAGCATGTGGGGAGGATTCTCCACCTCCTTGGATAAAGCGAAGTTTTTGCCCCAAAGTTTTTGCCATCCAAGTCATGCAGGGTTTTTTCCTCCTCTGCTTAACATGGCTTCCCTTTAAGGTGGTTTCAGTGGAAATCCCAATTTTTTCTTGATTCTTCAGCCCTGGAACATGGGGAACATTGGTCTTATTTCTTTGGTGGGCAAACCGAACATCTGGGTAAATTCTGACCTAATTTTAAGGGATTCAGGTTTTTTTTTTCTACAACTATGAAATCTTCTCAGGAAATTTGCTCTTCCCAGAGCACAGATGAGCAGATTTATCTCTGTAAGAGTTGGACTTGGTGATCCTTTTGAGTCCCTTGCAACTGAGAATATTCTGTGATTCCTCCTCTCTGCTTTTTCCAGGTCTGTGTCATTGAGGTGGCTTGAGGAAGCTCCTGACCACAGACAACACCCTGCACAAATCTGCTCAGAAGAAAGGAGAGGAACCCATGCCCCAGCCAGCCATGCAAAGCAGCCAAGCATGAACCAGTGTCACCGGTCTTGCCCTGGCTCTGGGAGCTGCAGGGTGCCCTGGGGCAGGGTGGGCTGGGGGAGGCAGGAGCTGGGGTTGCTGAGATGGGTTTGAAGAGCAGAAATCCCTCCCTTTCTGTCCATAGGGAAATGCAGGTTGGATTTGCTTTTTTTTCTTGAAACATCCTTGTGTTCAGCACAGCCTGGTTTGGTGATGACAGAGCTGGGCTGTGTTACCCACCAAGGTTTATGGGCTGGTTCTATATGGGAGCAAAAATACCACCAATATTCTTCAGGGTTCAGGTGGGGAATCCTCTGTCTCCACCCAGTGCTCACTGGCCATGGCCCAGCACAGTAGGGGGATTTATTAATTTCTGGGATTAAAGGAGGCTTTGGTCGTTTCTTCTGCACTGAATCATCCCAATCCGGGCTGTAGCTGCAGGAGGGAGACTCCCATTAGATAATTAGTTCTGCATTTCCCCAAAAGTGATGCAAATGAGGGGGATTCACTCCGGACAGCAGCTTTTCTACAACCTTTAGGCACAAGGTTTGTGATGCCTCCATTGCAGTGAAAATGGACAATTTCTGGAATACAGGTCCTGTCAGAAATCACAGGGCACAGCCCAGAGCAGGCTTCAAGACTTGGAACCGCAAAGGAAAGAGGAATCAGCTACTGAATATTATTGCACAAGAGCACTTCTAGTTCTTGAGGAGCCCAGATGTTGATCTGGGTTAAGGAATTACACAGGACCTCTGCCAGCTGCCTTGAATGGGTTGTTTTGTACGACAAAAATTAAATTGGCAATTGCTATGTGAATAAAGTAAGGGGAAAGAAGGGAAAGGATAAAAACCTTTCAGATTTCAAGGTTCTTGTTCAGTTTTGGGGTCACAGAATGAGGATTCAGGGTAAAGGAGTGAACTGTGCATCCAAGACCTCTGGATTCAGAGTGGTGGCCAACAGGCTGCCCTGCAGAGCTGTGTGTGTGACAGTGACAAGGGTTTGGGTGGGAAGGAGGTGCTAAACCCCGCAGGGGGACAGGCACTTATGCCAAACCAGTAGCAATCTCAGAAGTAACGAGTCCCCTTTATCATGAGCTCTTGGAGTGACTTGAAAGGAGCTGCTCAAAGGGGCAGTGATGTTTTGGGGACAGCCCAAGGTGTTTGTCAGCCCTTAATGAAATGAGGCTGAGGAAGCCACAGCTGTAGCTGTCGTGCTCAGTAATTAAAGGGAAAGTAAAGCCTCCTGTCTGTGCTTTGGGAGCAGCCTGGCTGCAGACAGGATCAGGAAGGCTGAGCTGAGCAGTGACAGCATTGCAAAAATGCCCGKGAGGAAAAAAAACATGGAATGATTTCCAGGTGAAGCCAAGGAGGAGCTTGGAATACCAGGGGTGCAATTATTGGGATGCCTTGAACACCAAGCTGGCATTGGATCATTGAGATTTCCACATGCAAACCACTCTGCACAGGGAACAAGAGACACAGGTGCTTCACCCTCCCTGGGATCACACGCAGTGCCCAGCAGGTGGATTTCCCCATGGGATATTAAGGGAGAAAAATCAACCACATAATAACAAGAACAAAGGGAATAACAAGGCCAAACGTTGATGTGTGTTTGCTGCTCTGAGAAATTGCCCTGGAGTTCCCCGAGTGAATGGCCCTGGTGTGTCTATCCTGCCAAGCTGAGGGGGAAGAGGGAGCTTGGGATCACCCAGGTGCTGAGCTGGAAATGAAAATGTGAATTTCTAAGATCCCACTCAGCACAGTTTGCCCAGAAAAGTGTAGGTTTACCTAAAGTGCTTTCTTTGATCCTCCAACAGAGCATGGCCAGAGAGTCTTGTTGGCAGGAAATAGAGATTCATGGAATGGTTTGGGTTGGAAGGAACCTGAAAGAACATCTAATGCTACCCCTGCCATAGGCAGGGACACCTTCCAGTCTGCCAGGCTGCTCCATACTCTGTCCAACCTGGCCTTGGACCCTCACAAGGAGAAATTTCTTCCCAAACCTTGCCCTCTGCCAGTGGGAAGCCATTACCCCCTGTCCTGGCATTCCAGGCCCTTGTCCAAAGTCCATCTCCTGCTCTCTTGGAGCTCTTTTAGGTACTGGAAGGGGTTCCAAGATCTCGCTCCATCCTTCTCTTCTCCAGTCTGACCCACACATGCATCCAGTGCCACCCCCACATGGGCAGGGACACCTCCCACTGTCCCAGGCTGCTCCAAGCCCTGTGAAGCCTGGCCTTGGACACTGCCAGGGATCCAGGGGCAGTCACAATTTCTCTGGGCAACTTGTGCCAGGGCCTCCCCACCCTCACAAGGAAGAATTTTTTCCTGATACCTAATCTCCACTTTCTTTCAGTGGGAAGCCATTCCCCCTTGTCCTGGCACTCCACATAGTCTCTCTGTATGTTCCTTGTTGACTCCTTCAGGCACTGGAAGGCCACAATTAGGTCACCCCAGAGCCTTCTCTTCTCCAGGCTGAACAATCCCAATTCTCTCAGCCTTTCCTCACAGCAGCTGCTCCATCCCTTTAATCATCTCCGTGGCCTCTCTCCAGCAGCTCCATGTCCTGCCTGTGCTGGCTCCCAGGGCTGGGGGGGCTCTGCAGGTGGGGTCTCACCTGAGCAGGGCACAGTGGCAGAACTGCCCCCCTTCCTGCTGCCCACGATGGGGTCTCAGCCCAGGACCAGATTCACGGGAGGATTTTCCATTCCCATTTCTCTGTGCTGTTTCTTGGCTTTCTTTTCCAGTCACTCAGTGCTGGGTTTTCCTGCAGCCCAGGTTCCCAAGCCTGGTGCCAACAGATGGGGCCCAGCTGGATTTCAAAGCTAGCATGGGCCATAAAAGSAAGAGTTTCTTCCTGTTTCCCAAAACAGGAGATTAGGTCAAGCAGCGAAGGAATCTCCATCAGAAGCAATGAAATCAAAGTGTGCCTTTGCACCTCCAAAGGAAGCTGTGGCTGTCCCTTCCCTGGAAGTGTCCAAGGCCAGGCTGGGTGAGGCTTGGAGGAACCTGGGATAGCGGAAGGTGTCCCTGCCTATGGCAGGGGGCAGAATGAGATGAGCTTTAAGGTCTCTTCCAGCCAAACCATCCCGTGGTTCTGTGATTCCATGACCTTGCTCAGTGGGGGGAGGGATCATCACTCCAGAGGTGCCGTGACTGTTGTTTTGCTGCATCTCCAGGAACGTGTGGTTTTGTGGCAATTCAGGGTGTTAATCTCTGGCAATGAAGGTTCCAACCCTGCAGGCTTTGCTGAGCCAGGGAAATAAAGAGTGCAGAGCCCAAAGCTCCATCTGGCTGCTCCAGGGCACTGGGGCTTTAGGGAACGTTGGAGCAGGTGTGCCTGAGTATTAGGGCTGCAATGAAGGTGGTTGCCAACTCCTCCAGGACAAATCCTGCCTTTATCTCCACTTATTTCAGTGGAGAAACCATCACACACAGCACACACACTGAGCTTCCACCGCTGGGGTGACACACTGAGGTTTTCTGCATGTTGGTGACAAAATGAATCACAAAAGTGACTCTAACCATTCATTAAGGTAATAGGTACATCCTCCAGAAGCTCAGCTTTCTGTCATCTCCTTAATCTGAGTGTCCATCTGGGAAGTTCAATGAATAGGTGCTCACCACACCATTGTTATTTCTCCTGCTTCGAATTTGTTCCTTTATTTTGCTGAGGCAGCTGTGGAAGATAAGAATTTCTGCTCTGGGACACCCTCCATGGGCCCTGCTGACTCCTGTCTCCAGGTTCTCCTGCAATGGTGGCTTTAGAAAACAATCTTTTCCTTGATGATCCCAAACTCTCTCATTGGCTATTCACAGCGTCTCTCTTCAACTTGGTGCCCGTTTTTTAGTCATCTGAATTTAGGTAAAGGACTCCCACGCTGGGATTGTTTTTATTTATTGGTGATCTCACCTGTGGAATTGTTTTTGTATGGCCCGTGAGAGGCTTGTTCTCTAACCAATACCTCTCCTCGTCCTTCTTCACTTTTAAATTCAGCACAGAGATAATTTTGCTGATAAATTCTCAGCGTTCTCTGCTCTGCTGCCAGCAAACAGCATGAAATGTTTGTGCATCATCTCCACTTCACTTTTGCTTTAACGAAAACTCTAAAACAGAAGTTTGCAAAATTAACTCTGTTACCTCAAGCACTGAGCAGCTCCTCCCTGTGGTACTGCAGATACTGGTGTGACACACAGATTTCCACACATATCGATGGGAACTAGTTGAAATTCTGAGGCTGAATTTCCCTCCTCCCACACTCTCCCCTTTCACTCAGCTGCTGGAAGGCACCTCCAGAATCCCCAGTTGGCTCTGTGCATGAAGGAACACCTTTTCTGATTAAAACCATCTGTGCCATAGAAGAGACAAGACAGCTATCCTGTGAAACAGCACAGCCTTATTTCCCACTTCCACACTGATGCACTCCCCATGGGAGATTTTTTGCCAACCTTTCCCCAAAAAACTCTTCCAGTGGACACCTTGTGCCTTTGGAGGGGTCCTTCTCTCCAGTGCTCCTTTCTGGCTGTTTTTCTTTCATCCTGACACCACCACTCTGATCCCATCCCATTACTTAGAGCCCTTGTGGTCCCTCAGCCCCGAGCACTGGCACAAAGTTTTCTGAATGATGTCAAAATGCCTCACMAATTCCTGTGCAAAGGAGGAATGTTACAAAGAAAGGTGTGGACACTTGTGGTGGTTGGAATGAAACCCCTTTGTCTCTTCCAAAAGGTGGCTCCGTGTGTTCCTTGTGTGAGACAYCACCTTGAGGGGGACATTTCATAGAGCCATGGAATATCCTGAATTGGAAAGGACACACCCAAATCATCAGTCCAACTCCTGACCCTGTACRAGACATGCCAAAAATCCCAAAAATYATGTGCCTGAGAGTGCTGTCCAAAGGCTCCTGGACCTCTGGCAGACTTGTGCCCATGACCATTCCCTAGGGAACTTGTTGAGTGCCTGACCACCCTCTGCAGGCAGAACCTTTTCCCAATATCCAGCCTGACCCTCCTGACACAGCTCCAGCTGTTCCCTGGGTCCTGTCCCTGCTCACAGAGAGCAGTGATTAGAGTTGCCCCTTGAGATGAAGATGCAGCCCCTGACGAGTCTTCCCTCAGTCTCCTCCAGGCTGACTCTGTGTGGCCCCTCCAGACCCTTCCCCATCCCCATGTCCCTCCTTTGGACCTTCTTCAACATCTTTAGGTCTTCCTTATATTGTGGCGCCCAAATCTGCCCCCCAAATGGAGGTGAGGCTGCCTCAGCCCAGAGCAAAGCAGGACAATCCTCCTCCTTGGCCTGGCTAGGCTGGGCCTGGTGCCACCAGGAGGTGGTGTCCCTCCTAGCTGCCAGGGCACACAGGTGCATCCTATTCCCTCAGTTTGTTCTCTGAGCAGACTGTCACAACACCCCAACACTGGTGATGGGACCACAGGGGTCACCCACAGTCCAGCAGAAGGAAGGGTGAAGTTCTGGGAAGGTTGTGCCTAGAAACACCTCAAATGCAAGCGGTACATATGGGCAGGAATCATGGAACAGCCTGGAAGGAACCTCAGGAATTCTTTTCCATCTCTTTGCCCAAAGCAGCATAAATGGACAGGGATGACCCAGGCTGAGGGTGAGGAGCAGCTGTGGAGCAAGGTTACTGGTTCCCAGTTTCAGACCATCATCTCTACCCCTGTCCCCACTAATCCCGGTCTGCTTTGATGTGGGAGCCGAATCAAGCTGCACTTAAGAGATGGAACAGCCACCTTTGGAGAGCAGGACCAGCAAAACCAGTGGGAGGTGTCCTGGGAGCCTCGCTAACCCTTTTAATGGTGACTTTGTGTCCCTTCTGCAGGGAGCCACAAAAACTGCTGAGCCTGCAGGAAGGGAGGGAGGGAGCACAACACCAGCACCAGCCCTGACAGCCCTGTTTCTCAAGGAGAGGGTCTTAAAAAGAACTTTTCTCACTGGGACAAAGCAGACTCAGGAGGCTGTTGGATGTTTTTTTCATCCAGAATCCCAACAATAGGTTGGAAATGTCCCCAGGCTCTCCCTGTCTGCAGGGGTGGCTTAGCAGGTCCCAGTTTAGTAGGTGCTTAAGCAGAATGAATTTATCTGGGCACATGTAAATCTCAAAGGTTCTAAAGTCTCATGAAAGCCACCACAGCTCAAGGAATGTTTAGGGCCAAGCAGCTCAGGGGTTTYCCCTGTAAACCTGGGTGGAAGCTGTAGGTTTAAATCAAAGATGAATCCCTGAGAGAAGCGGTTTCATGTCCTCCTTGGAAGGTTGGGTCCCTCTCTGCCAACACCATCTCAACCACAACCAGCCAGGACAAAGTGAGGACACACAAAAAGGTCACAAGGAAGACGACCTGTGCATGAAAAACCATTGCAAACCTTCTCTTGGGAAGCCCAAATCCCATTGGAGTCCTTCCTGCTTTGAAGTTGGTGGAACCTCCACCATGTGACTCTGAAATGGCTTTGTGAAAGCTCAGCAGCTGCAAACCGTAGGTGCTGCCCTGGACTGACTTCCTCTGATGTGCAAGGCTGGGCACCTGGAAAAGCCACTTCTTAGGGACAGGAGCGGGAGCCAGAGGTTGAAGATCAGGTTTGTTTTGGAGGAACAGCCCAACAACTCTTCATACCCAAGAAGGGATCTCAGGGCTTGCAGCTGGTGGAGGGTGATTGCCCCATGAGCAGCATTTTCCCTGTTTTCCAACAAAACCAGGGGTTTAGAGGGTCTAGAGCCCTGAAATGTGTGTCACTCATGTGGTACAAGGCACTCCACGGTGGCTGAGCAGAGATATGGGGGATAACTGGGACCTGACCCCAGCCAGATGCAGATTTCTCACAGCTGGAAAAACTGGAAAGTTGTTGTCCTCAAGGGAAAAGAGCCACGTCTTTCTGGCCATGAAGAGGAGATGCAGTCTCTCTGTGGTTCTGCTGGGCAGCAGAGCTTGGAGCAGCAGCTGCTCCAGATCCTGCAGCTGTGCAGGGCTGAGCCACATGGAAAGCAGGACTGGAGCCTGGCCTCTCCCTCTTTTCAGCTTGCCCGTGGTTGTGGCAGCCTAAAAAAGTTCATGAAGGTCATGTCTGGACCTCCCTAAGGGCTCAGTGATGCTTTGTCCTACCCGTGAACGCCCTGTCCCCAGGCAGTGCTCCATGTTTGGCTTCACACACCCAGAGTCTTCTCCAGGGATTGCACCAATGCTTTGGCTCAAAAWAAAACTCATCTCCAAAATATTTCTTCTCTTTTCACTTGCATGCAAGAGGTCCCAGTGCCTGGGTTACCTTAAAGGGACATGAAGGATGTGGTGCCCAAAAGCTCATTTGATTCCTCCAGCTCCTTGTGAATGAGAGTAGTCTGGGATAGTGAAGGTTGTTTCTGGCCACAACAGGGAGTGAGTTTTATGGTCCCTTCCAACCCAAACCATTCCATGATTCCATGACTCTATGAAAGTACATCTCATTGCAAGATGTGCATCTGTGTATACTCAGACCAACATAGCTATAATGGAACCACTACATGATTATAATGAAATATAGTAATTTTTTCATTTCAACCCATTATGAGATCTGTTAAAAAAAAAGGAAAGATCCTTCCAGGAAATACTCAAAAATATTCTAAATATTCTGATTGTTCTTCCTGTCTTCCTGTGCATTTCACATTGACAATAGCCCTGAATCCTCTCAGGACCAGTTAATTTTGCCCCAGCAAAGATGCAAAGATTTCTCAGGGCAAGCTCTACAATTCCTTTTGTTTCTGTTATTAAACCCCCTTTTTAAGGCAAAAAAGGAACTTTGTTTCCAAGCAAATTCAAAAATCTTTTTAAGAATTTTAATTAAGATAGGACGATTCCTTCTTATTACCAGATACTACTGGATGGATTTAAAGTCAAAAAGGTCTGTCAAAGGATGACCAGACAAAATCTTCTCTCCACCTGACATTTCTCAACCTGCTTGTAACACTTCCCTTCTTTGTTACTTCTCCTGTTCCAGTGAGAACAGGAGAATCTGCTGTGTGGCCCAGTCCCATGTTCTAAATTTAGCGCTTTCCCTGGGCACATAACTCAGTAATAAATCACTCTCATTTCCCAGAAATGCCTTATCTTCAATTTCAGGTATGCTAAGGGGCAGTGGAAACCCCATTGGGCTGTGGCAAAGGTTGTCCAGAGAAGCTGTGGCTGCCCCTTCCCTGGAAGTGACCAAGGCCAAKTTGGATGAGGCTTGGAACAAGCTGGGGCAGTGGAAGGTGTCCCTGCTCAGGGCAGAGGGTGGAATGAAATGAGGTTTAAGGTCCCTCCCGAGCCAAATCATTCCATAACTCCACAATTCTGTGAACCCCCAGTTTCCCAGAGCATCCTCCCCATGACCAAACTCATCCTCAGCACCACCTCACGCAGCTCCTGTTCCATCCGTATGGAAACCACCAACCCCATCCTGACGGTCAGCACCCGAATTCCCTCCAAGAGCCACAGCCATCCCCACAAGAGGAAGGAATAAATGCTTACGAGAGCGCTCCCAACAACGTCAGTGCTGAGCCGGGCTGGTTCCGCCTTCCCTCTCCCTGTCAGCAGCGGTCATTGCTCAAGAGCCCGCCCGGAGCTGGCCGTGGACCCTGAAAGGGGCGGCATCCCCACGACATTTTGCAGGAGGTCCTGAAATGTAATTAAACGCTGTGGTGAAACCAAACCGTAAACAAGCCATGAATAAAAACCCCTTGAATTATTTTGCTAAACTATAATTACACAATAAGGAAGCAGATTAATTAAGTAAAATATAAGTCCTGAAACTGAAGCTTGCAAGCAAAGCAGTTTATTTTAATTTCCACATTATTTCATATGAGATAGAAGTGTTTGCTGTGGGTTTAAAATGTTGGAAGCCATTCCTTGCTGCCAGGCAGACCAAACCCAGTGGATAAATTAAATTTTTGCATCTGAGGCACCTCCTGAAATGTATATAAGGAGAAGGGCTCTGCCTCAGAGGAGCTAAAGGAGATCTCCTTCTTCCAGGCCCTGCTCCTCTCTTGCTCCTCCGCGTCGCCGTCACTGCCCACCCACCCAAGCCACCATGAGCCGACAGTGCTACACCTCCGGCTCCATCCTGGGAAGACGAGGCTTTTCCTCGGCATCCGCCGTCTGCGGCCTGGGCAGGGCCAACAGCAGCTCGGCGTCCGTCTGCCAGCCCGTGGGACGGAGGTGTGGGATCGGTGGCTTCAGCAGCCGCAGCGTCTGTGACCTGGGCAGAGGGCAGAGGATTTCCTTCGGTGGCAGCTGCCGCAGCGGCGTCTACGGCGGTGCTGGCGTCGGGCGCTGCGGCGTCGCGTACGGCGGGGGCCGCTTTGGCACCGTCGTGGGCTTTGGGAACTGTGCGAGCTTCGGGGGCCTGGGCAGCTACAGAGGCCTGGGGGACGGTGTGGCCGTGGGGAGCTACGGCGGCAGCATCGGCATTGGCCTCGGCGGAGGGAGGTCCGAGGGGATTCGCGGCGTCAGCATCCACCCGGAGCTCCTCAAGCCCCTGTGCGTGGGCGTGGACCCCGAGGAGTGCCAAGTGCGGACCCACGAGAAGGAGCAGATCAAGAACCTCAACAACCAGTTTGCCTGTTTCATTGACAAGGTGAGACCCCGCTTTCCCCAGCCCGTGTCCCTCGGCTCCGAAGGGTGCATATCCCCAGAGACAACATGGGGAGCTATATCTCCTGGTGCCCTGGTATTTAACGTTTCTTATGAGCCATGGTGGTCCTGGCCTGGACACCCTCTGGATTTTAGCCTTTCACCAAGGCAACACCAMCAGTGTTGTACCTTTGGATGGTCACCAACCTGCTAAAGGGGTCAGGACCAGCTCCAGGGATATAGTAAATCCAAACCTGTGAGTGATGAGATGAAGCACTGAAGGATAGGAAATTTTATTTCAAGTGTATAATCTSATGTTGCTCTCACAAATCTATAAACTCCAAAGGACTTCTGCATTCTTAAAATAGTTTGTGTTTCATGAAGGTTATGTGGAAGGATGAATTTAGTTAAAATGGGAGGAATTATTTTAATTTCTTTATCCCTCCACTCTGTGAACAAACTTATTTAGTGATTTCCTAAAAAGATGTAATTTATCATTGTTTTCTTGGCTACATTTATGAGTTTTCACGACTGTTTAGAGAGCTGTTATGGGAAAGAATTTTTCAAACAGCAAAGAAAATCTGCTCTGGCTGATCTGATCTTGATTTTCCTGGAGAGTTGTTCTGCAACCAGAAAAACTGAATCCACCCAGGAGCAGCAACTCCCGCTTCTTCCCATTTGTAAAATGACTTATTCATGACCCATCAAGCTCCTAGAGAGCCCTTTAATCTAGAACAGTAAAGGCATGATAAGTATCCACGATTGGAGTTTAAATCAGATATATCCAAATGAGGTCCTGGATGGAGCTTTTAGTGCTGAGAAAGACTTGTTACTGCCCTGGGCCCATACAGAGGCTGAGGATCCAGTTCTGGGGGAGGCGTGGAGGTGTCTGGCTGAGCAAGCGTTGGCTGAACCCAGGCTTGGCCTCCACACAGAGTGAAGGCACTGATGTTGCTCAGCCTGAGATTCGAGTCCTGGGTGGGACCAGTTTAGCTCAGAGAAGATGCTGGTCCCACTCAACCCCCTGAGACAGCAGCACCCAACCATTTGCAATTCTGATTTGATTTTCACTTTTCCCCTTGGGAAGTACAGAAACCCTGGGACAGGAGAGCCTGACCCTCCCATCTCTTCCCTGCCCAGGTGCGGCTGCTGGAGCAGCAGAACAAGGTGCTGACCACCAAGTGGGAGCTGCTGCAGCAGTATGTGCTCCCAGCATCCCGGAGAAACTTGGAGCCTGTGTTTGAGAACTTCATCTGCAACCTGAGGAAGCAGCTGGAGTGTGTGATGGGGGAGCGAGAGCGGCTGGAGAATGAGGAGCGGTGCCTGCGGGACCTGGTTCAGGAGTTCAAGTGCAAGTAAGTCACACACAGGCAAGCTGCAGAGGAGGATGTTGCTGGCCTGGGTGGTGTCCCTGAGTGTGCATCTAAGGAAATTGCACTGGCTGGATCAACAAACTGGGGCATAGGGCAAGGCACTGCAGTACTGGGAGAATTTCCTGCACTGGGTGTCCAGTGCTGCACTGGAGATGGGCTGGGAGACGTTTTCAAGCCCAGTTTCCTTAGGGAGCAGGATTGGAAACCACTCTTCCTCTGCCTCCTGCAAACCCCTGTGGTTTGCCATATAAAATCTCCCCCACCACCTGTTCCTGTGTTTTCTCCAGTGCCATCCATTCCTACAAAACAAACAAAACCCTCAGCCAATTTTCTCCACCCCACTCCTTTACCCACATCATGCTGGGATTCATTCTCTCTTCCCAGAGGGAATGTCGGAACTTCTTTTTTTTTTTAATCTAAGCTGTAGATACTCCTTAATATCTCCCCATGTGCTCTGCWAAGCCACAAATGAGGTCACTGGATCAACTTTCCCCAGAGTTCACCATCTCAGGTGTTTTTTCTTGCTGAGCCACTACCCAGCAGGTCCAACTCACAGAATCAGCATCTTGTGAAAGTTCTTGCAGGTCCCAGTTACTGATTCATTATGCCCTGACTGTGCTCCCCACTGCACCCTGGAGTTTCACAGGTTGCTCAAGCTCCTGAACTGCCCCTGGGGCATTTTGGCCAGTCTCTCCATAAACACTCTGAGCACAGTCCTGGATGCTCTGGAAAAACATCTCACAAAGCAGAAGGGCTGGAAGCAGCAACCCAAGCCTCTAGTCTTGCATTTCTGGTGGTTTGGCTGGATTTTCTGTCCTCTGACTCCAGCCACCCAAAGCACTGGCATGGCTAAAACTGCTGAGTAAAACCCAGTGAGGGGGTAAGAAACAGCAATGAAGCAAAAAAAAAAAAAAAAGACAAAAAATGAGGTGCAAAGTGAAACCCCATTTCCCACGGTCTGCAGTGGATGGTTGGGTGATGGAGATGGGATCCCCAGGGCTCAGCATCCCCCTGCTCTGCTTTCCTGCAGGTACGAAGATGAGATCAACAAGCGCACGGCAGCGGAGAACGAGTTCGTGGTGCTCAAGAAGGTGAGCCAGGGCCAGATAAGGGTGGGCAAACCCTGGGCGTGGGGTCAGTGGGAGAAGTGGGGGGTACTGGCACCATGGCACAGCATGATGCCCCAAAAGTGAGGCAACCCAAGGAATCTGGAGGGCCTCCCTGAGGTTTTCAGCACGTGAAGCCCAAACCCACATAGAGCTAAGGGCTGGAAATAGTGGAGTTTTCTCCTAATGTAAAGAAAACCTGGGATTTGCCACAGTTGTTCCTTCACCTCTTTCACCAAATTCCTGGTATCTCTCCAGGATGTGGATTGTCTCTACCTGACCAAGGAGGAGCTGGAGGTGAGGGTGGGTCTCCTGAGACAGCAGCTGGAGTTCCTGAAGTGCATCTATGCCGAGGTAAGAGCTCCTGGCTCAATCTKCTCCCTGGGCTGAGGCATCATCTCCTGCTCACCCCACCCGAGTCTTACACCAAGACGGCAGGGAAAAGTGTCTTTTCTGAAAATCCTGGAATTGCAGCCCAAACCTCTATGTCTTTTAGATGTATTTGATAACAACGCTGTCACACCGGCTTTGGGAAGGCATTAGTCTTGGTTGCTACATTGCTGCCCACAAGGGGAGGGATCTTTTGCCTGAAAACCTCTCAAATTCTAACCCAAACCATCCCTGGGCTGGCCAAATGTTTCTAGCACTTTTTTTTTTTTTACAGTAGTCAAAATATTTTTATGAAAATAACACTTCTGTTTAAAATTCCACAATTTTTAACAAAACACACAGGGGACACTTTGCATAGACACCTTTTTGAGCTAAACTCCCTCAGCAGGGGTCAGTGGGGCTCAAAGAACGTGAGRATTCCCAATCCAGGAAAGCACTGGCACAGCCAGGAATGCAGAAGTGGCTTGTTTCACCAGGACTCCCCACCCTCCCTTAGGGAACTGCTGGCAGCCATCCCATGTTTTGCCACCAAAACAGGTTCCAGCTGCCAGGTCTTGCTGGACACGAGTTGCCCAACTGGAAAACCCCATGTTGGGAGTTCAGGGGAGAACGTCCTCCAACCGGACTCCCCCTTGCTGGGGTTGCTGCTGGCCTGGCTGGGGCTGGTTGAGGGAATGGAACTGATGCTCTGGTCCTGCAGGAGAGGGCTCAGCTGGACTGTCAGCTGTGTGACACCTCTGTCATCGTGCAAATGGACAACAGCCGGGACCTTGACATGGAGGGCATCATCAAAAGCGTGGAGTGCTGCTATGAGGAGATTGCCCAGAAGAGCAAGGCTGAGGTGGAGGCTTTCTACCAAACCAGGGTGAGTATTCTCAAATTTCTGTGACAGACCATTTCTGAGACCATTTCTGAGACCATTCCCATCCTCCAGGATGCAACTTTAACCCACCTCATGCTCTGTATTAGCTTCAGTTTGCTTAAGAAAGTTGTACCAAAAAAACCCCCAAAMACAAACGAACCTTAAAAGTGTGGTTTGAGACATTTTGGTACACGCAGAGCAGATCAGAGTGTTTAGAGATGTCCCCTTCATGCACTCTGAGGAGCATCATTACTTCCCAAAGGGCAAACCATAGAACCCCAAGGCTGGAAAAGACCTCCAAGATCAGCAAGTCCAGGACTCCCCTGAGACTCTCACCTTATCCGGGCTGAGGCCATGTCTGGGTGGTGCCCAGGGAACACTGACCCCCATGCAGACATTTGCAACTTCCCGGGGGAGGTGGGGGGCCTGGGAAGGGGGATTTGGGTGCATTGACATCATCCCCTTCCTGTGCAACAGCTGGAGGAACTCCACAGCAGCCGGGGCAAGTTCTGTGATGACCTGAAGAACAACCAGAGTGAGATTGCCGAGCTCAACAGGATGATCCAGAAGCTGCAGTGTGAGTCGGACAATGTGAAGAAACAGGTAGGACCAAGGGATGGATCCACCTGGGAGTACAGCTCCTCCATCAAAGGGCATTGTCCTACCAGCTCCCACCCTGTGGGGCTGCAAAGAACCCCCTGCCCCAAATTAGGTCTATTTTAACTTCTCATCTGCTGCTTATGCACACAAAAAACCAGATTTATTTCTCACTTTGCAAATAAGAAGTTCATGGGTTTGGCGATACCCGAATAAGTGTTTGCTGTGAGCTCCCGCCAAGTTGCAGCCAACATCCCACCAGGCTGCAGCCAACAGATCCCATTCCCTTCATCCCAAATAGCTTGGCCACCACAAATCCAGCCTAAATCTTGTCTCTCTGGCATTTCCTCACTGAGGAATATATGAGCAACACTGCGGAGATACCCCTTAATATCACCCTTGGCTGCCCTCTTGCCCAGAGGAATTGTGCCTGGAAGTGTCCAAGGCCAGGCTGGATGTGGTTTGGAGCAGCCTGGGCTAGTGGAAGGTGTGCCTGCCCATGGCAGGAGATGGGACTGGATGGGCTTTACCTTACTTGGCTGAAGCTTTGTGGGAATGTCCTCCTGTGGCTGTCCCCAGATCTCAGCCCTGCAGACAGCCATCTGTGATGCCGAGCAACGAGGAGACTGCGCCCTCAAGGACGCCCGGCAGAAGCTGGTTGACCTGCAGACAGCTCTGCAGCAGGCCAAGGACAAGATGGCCTGTCTGCTCAGGGACTACCAGGAGCTGCTCAATGTCAAGCTGGCCCTGGACATTGAGATTGCCACATACAGGACGCTGCTGGAGGGAGAAGAGAGCAGGTAGGAGCAGCCCTGGATGCACCTTGTAAGGATTATCAGCAAAAGACAACAGGAGGAGAAAGAAATGCTGCACCCAGGGCTGCAGAGGGGAGCAGGGTCCCTTTTCCCTCCCACTGGGTGCAGAGGGGATCACACTCCCATCCAAAAAGAGGATGAGATATTAGTATGACCAAGGAATTAGGGACTCAACCCTGCAGTGCTTTGGTGGGCAAGCATCTCTCAGCAGCGTGCCCCCAACGAGCCGAAGGACATGTCAGGTTTCTAAGGAGGCAGTGGCTGGGCTCTATTTGCCCGTGAATTTGAGGAATATGTCCCTAAATACATGTCTGACACGTTTCTTTCCTTGACAGGATATGCACCGGCAACCCTGTGAGCGTAGGTGAGTTAATGAACCCCGTCTTGATTTCCTTACAAGCTTTTTAAGTTCGCAACGCTCCTTTTAAGCCGGGTTTTGGCTGCTCCGGGCGTGACCGAGCCTGTTTCTCTCCCTCAGCCGTGGTCAGCGGCGGGGGCACGGTCGGGGAGTGCCGATCCCTGTCTGGAATCGGAGGCAAATGCACCGTGAAGAGCGGAGGGGCCGGCGCGGGGCTGGGCATGGTCTCGTCCTTCGGCAACGCCGCGTTCAGCACCCGGAGCGTGGATTGCGTTCCCAAGGTCGGGGCGGGATTTGGGGCCAGGAGCGCGGTCAGCTGCGTGGGGAGGGATGTGCTCACCGGCGTGGACGGGGTCCAGTGCGCCGCCGGGATGGGCAACCTGGGCAACCTGGGCAGCGTTGTGTGCGCGGGGGTGGAGCAGTGCGGGCCCGGGGCCGTGCTCATCCCCGGGGCCCCGGGGGTCTGCGGAAACAGGTTCAGCACAGCCGTGCGTGTCGTCAGGACGACCCGGTAGAGAGCGGCGGGGCCCGAGATGGCAGATTTTATAATAATCAGCATTTCTGCAATAAAACAGTATTCCCCCTCCCTCTGACAGCCACAGGGATCACACAACCATGCGCTAGGACATCGCTCTGCCTAAACCCTTAGCCTGACAAAACCCACCCTCTCCCCGATGTCTTTCTTGGGGGAAACTCCCCCCTCCGCCCCCAGCCAGGTGAGATTTTAATTTCAGAGACCATCCCTGTCTCCACTCATCATCTTGGCTTTTCGGTCACCCTGCCCTGCTTGACCCCTTTGCAGCAGAGACTTTTAAAGCAGCTATTGCAAAAGGATGAAAAATTTGGTCATCCCAACTTCAGAGAGAGAAGCCACAATTTAATTGTCCAAGACAAAGCTGCAGCTGTAATTTACTTCTTTAATGACAGCAGAAAATCCAATTTTTCCTGTTTACAAGAGGGTTGGGAATGCTTATGCAAATTGGTCCAGGTTGCTACACTGCGTTTGGTAGAGCAGATTTTAATTACACCCCAACGAGCACCTTATATTTCTGTAGTTAAATGCATGTGTTGTTTTTCCTGTGTGCAATAGACGGAGTTAAAGCTTTTCATGTGTAAGTGAACAGAGTTATTACCCTTCGCTTACTCCAGACTTTCAGCTGTACCTTCAATAAACTCCATGCATAATTCATGCTGCACTGCCTGGGCTTTATTTTCCTCCCTCATATTGCAAATCATAGAAATTTCCTCAAACCTGAGTCTCCAAATGAGTGGAGTTTGGAGCTTCAAGAAGGTTTTGTCTGCTCTCTTTCCTGAAGCACCTTTGCATACTTTTATTCCATCCACTGATTAGTGTGGCCACAAGGAAGTCTGGAAAGGAGGCTATTTACCATCCGTGGGTATGCAGTTTGCTTGAGATCTCTCACAGTGTCTGGGATGTCTGGAGATGGAACAAAAAGGCAGCCAGGCCCTTCTTTAAGGAAATCAGTGAGAACCAGCTCAGGGAGGAACAGGAAAAAAATCCCACACCACACCTGTGAAACGCTCTCACAAGAGTGGGTTGATTTTAGAAGAAAGTAAGAGCAAAGTGCAGTTTCCCAAAATGCAGCACCAGGGGCTTCTTCCTCAACCGCCACCTTCCTTAAAATATGTGAACTCACACAAAGAGGAGGGTCTGGAGATGTGGCTAGATATGCTCCTCCATTATCCCTTCCAGGGAGGGAAAACCCTCTCTCACAATTTTAGGAAATGGATTCAGGAGAAATCACATCATCCTCTCCTTTTTCTCTATGAGGTTCATAGAATCGTGGAATATCCTGGCTGGGAAGGGACCCACAAAGATCATTAAATCCCAGTCCAGGCCCTGCACAGGACACCCCAAAAGTCCCACCAGATGCTTGAGTATTGTCCCAATGCTCCTGGACTTCGCCAGGGCTCCCAGTTCCCCTGGATAGTGACCCCTTGATGGGTCTCTATAACTTGGCTGGGAGGATCTTGCCATGGTGACAACTCAGCCCAGCTGGATGGACAGCTGGAATCACAGGAAAACAAACCAGCCCTGCAGCTCCTCCCTTCTCACAGCTCCCCATGGTAGAGCAAAGGCCCCTGAGCCAGCTCTGCATCACCCTTGGAGAAATCCCTGTGTCCAGCCTGGAGCAGCACAGGGTGTGGGCAGGTTCATGTGCCCATGGAAGGCTCACCAAGAAACAGGGGCTGGAATTTATTCCCCCATGTCCCACTCTGCTTCCAAGACCTCCCTGCTGACTCACAGGTTCTTTCCCTCGACCTCTCCAGGGCTGGAGGATGAGCTCAGCCCCCATCCCAGACTCTGTCCTCACAGGTGGGAGGGGAATGAACCCAGTGTGGGATGAGCTCTGGCCTCTGCTGCTGTCCCGGCATGGGGCATTCTGGCTCCTCTAGTGGTGTATTGGATGTGATCAACAGGGAGCAGAGCACTAATTCTGTTTTAATAAATGCCACAGTTGGCTGGGGGGTGGTGAAAGCCAAGTGGGTCAGCCCTTGGTGAGAAAGCAAAACTTACTCTGCTAAAGATGTTTTTGGAAATGTTGTCTTCATCTTTTCTGCTCCGTGAACACGACTCAGGCTCCATCTCATTTCTATGTAAATACCAAGCAGAAACACCTAAAACAAGAAGCTTCCAGTGCCCCAGCAGCTCATAATTTATGTTGATCATCTTCCTGCAAAGCAATACCTGAACACCAAACACCAGCCAGCTCCCCAGGGGGCAAAAGCAGTCTGGCAGCTCTTGCATTTCTGGGAAAAAACTTTTAATCATCCCTGTCCTCAACTCCCAACTATTGCAAAAGCCATGTTTGCTGCTGCCTGCTTGAAGATGTTCATGTAGCTCAGGGTATTTTGGAGAGAAAAAGCCGGTAATGTGGGTTTGGGGTGGATGGAGGTCAAATCCTGCACAGTGTAAATCTGGACAGATCCTTTTGTAAATTGATAGAGTCCAAAACTATGGATTCACGGAATGGTTGGGTTAGAAGGATCTTATAAACTGTCTTATTCCACCCCTAGCCATAGCCAGGGACAACTTCCACTATCCCAGGTTGCTCCAAGCCCCATTCAGCTTAGCCTTGGATCCTTTGAGGGATGGGGCAATCACAGCTTCTCTGGGAAATCCACTGCAGGGTCTCCCCACCCTCACAGGGAGGAATTTCTTCCCTATATTTCACTTTGACTTTCCCTCTTTCAGCTTGAGCCCAGAGCCTGGCAGAGTTGATGCAAACAGACATGAAAATGCCACATCTGCCTCTGGTTTGGAGCCCCAGCTCTTGGCTCCTCCACACCACCAAGCACCCCAGGAGGGAAAGGAGCATTTTTCAGGTGGCATTTGCATCTCTCACATACCCTGTGGATAACGAGCCGAGGGGAGAGGAGTGTGGGAGCCTAAAGTGACAATTCCCTCTTTCTTCTTGGCAGCCCCACCTTTAATCCCATTACATTCATTCAGCTCTAACATCTGATCTGAACCTGTTCTTCAGCTTCAGGACAAGCTGCCTTTACTGGGGTCAAGGAACCATGAAGACAAAATCTCATTTTCCCATCGCACCCTGGCTTTGAATTTTATGCAAATGATGGAGGCAATGGATGCTCATGAATTTCAAGTGACATTCCAGGTTCAGACCCACATTTTCCAAAAAGAAACAAGCTGACCTGCACCATCTTGGAATAATTTCTCACTGCAAACGGAAATTCTCTTTCAGTGCCCCAGCTCTCCATCTGAGCCTGCCCAGCAGCATTTCACCAGGGATAATCAGATATTTGGTCTTCTGTATTCAGTAGCACCTGTTTAAGCGTTCTTCCAGAGATGCCAGTGGGATTTTAGTTCCTTAATGGTTTTGTAGCTCTAGGGCACAGGGATGTGTTTTGAAAGTCAAGTAGAGTCCTGTCCTGTAAATATATTTAAGCTCCAGTCCTGCAGAATTCAGGTAAAGCCACCAGGGCAGCCCCATGCCAAAAAACAGCTGAGCTCTGACATGCAAGGGATAAAATACTCTCAACACTGCAGTTCCACAAAGTCTGAGATACCAGAAAATGTCACCACACCCCGCTGAATTTATCTTTTTTTCCCAAGGACTCCAGGAAGTAAAATAAGGAGAATTTGTGGGAGTATTTTTCATGCTGGTAAATCTGCTTTTGGCAGCATTTTGGATGGAAGGTTCAAAGGTCTTTAAAAGAAATCAGAGCTAGAGAGAGCCAGAAACTCACGACTGACTACATCCTAAAGTGGGCAAATGACATCGTTCCACAGAGATGGGCAGAGAGTTTTTCAGAAAATCTGCCTCTTTTTTTGAAATGGTTTTTAGTCAAGATGAAAATGCATCAATCACATCATCAGCTAGCTGGAGAAATGACAACATAGGCTCTGCGTGGAATGGAATTGTCCTCTGGAAATGCAAATATCCAGAGAAATAGCCTAGAAAGCCTGCCATAGGCTAAATAATTAATATAAATGGGCAGAATTTGAGGTGGTATTTACATCTGGAAAGGASAAAGAGGAAAAACTGATCAGGACCTCTTTGTCAAGTCATCCCAAAGAGAAAGTCCCTGCCCAGGGAGTAGAAACAGCAAACTGGATAAATTAGAGCCCAAAAAGGGATGTCAGGTTTCATGAACATCCAGCCACCTTCTGCCTTCAGGTGAGGAAACCCCATGAATTATTTTTGTTCAGATTGAACCATTTTGTTCTCACTGTCTTTCACTTGAGTTAGTCCAGAGGACTCTCCACTGACCTCTGTGTTGTTGTGCTGCATCCTTTAAGCAGAATTTGGAATCAAAGACATTATTTCTGGCTTTATAACATTTTAATTTTATTTTTTTCACAGCAAGGAAATTATAGTATCATGGAATCCCAGAATGRTTTGGGTTGGAAGGAATCTCAAAGACCATCTGATTCCTTCCCCCCCACAGACAGCGGCACCTTGCATTAACCCAGGTTGCTCCAAGCCCTCACAACCTGGCCTTGGACACCTCCAGGGTTAAGCAAAATAATACAAAATGAAATAACCCATCTCTGTGAGGAGACAGAGGTTTTGCACCAGGTTGAGCTCTCCCTGCCAGAATTCTGGGTGTTAGATAACTCTTCCAGCTGAGCAGATCCAGCCCCAGGAGGCGTGTTTGGGTGCAATCAGTGTTTAACAAGTCTCAGGGAGACAGCTGCCTCCTGGCATGTCAAAACCATGAAGGCACTAAATTGATCACTGGACTTCCATGCAGCCAAGCCCAGATCCCTGGGGGATAAAAGGGGCACCCGCATTCCCTCTCCTCAGAGAGCTGCAGAGTCTCTCTGGCTGTGCGGGGCCCTTCTCTGCTGCTGCGATGAACCGGGCGCTCAGCATGAGGGCAGGAGGGGGAGGCCGATCCTACAGCGCTGCCTCAGCCATAATTCCAAGCAGCAACAGGGCTGGCTTTAGCTCTGTGTCTGTGGCACGAGGAGGAGGAGGAGGAGGCTTTGGGAGGCTCATTGGAGGAGGCGGTGGCGGCAGTTCTGGTGGTGGTGGAGGTTTTGGCAGCAGGAGCCTCTACAACCTTGGTGGTAGCAAGAGGATTTCCATCGGCGTCGGAAGCAGCTTCCGAGCTGCTTTTGGAAGTGGAGCTGCTGGTGGCTCTGGCCTGGGAGGTGGGGGTGGGCTTGGTAGTGGTGGAGCTGGTGGTGGGTTTGGGCTGGGGCTTGGTGGTGGAGGAGGTGGGTTTGGTGGTGGTGGAGCTGGTGGTGGGTTTGGGCTGGGGCTTGGTGGTGGAGGTGGTGGACTTGGCTTTGGTGGAGGTGCTGGTGGGCTTGGCTATGGTGGTGGTCACGGAGGTGGTGGAGGGGTTGGCTTTGGTGGACTGGGGGGGCTGGGAGGATTCCCTGCAGGGCTGGGAGGTGGCAGGAACCCCGTGGGATTTTCTGGGGGCCCGCCTGGAGTGGGTACAATCCAAGAAGTGACTGTAAACCAGAGCCTCCTGGCACCGCTGAACCTGGAGATAGATCCAAACATCCAACAGGTGCGGAAAGATGAGAAGGAGCAGATCAAGACCCTCAACAACAAATTTGCTTCTTTCATTGACAAGGTGAGACTGTTGGGTGCTGTGGATCTGTGGTAGTGGGGGAGTGAGGATCTAGTAGGCACCAAAATACGACTTTAGAGATCTCCAGTCTTTCACATTTCCTCCCTGCATGTCTTCGTTAAGTCTCTCAAACAATAATGTCCTTCTGAACATTGACAGGGCAGAAAACAAGACAAGAAAATTGTAGTAATGGGATTAGATCCACATTTTGTGCCCGAGAAACAACACAGATTAGTTGAAATGGCATAAGTCACTTTTGGGTCCAGGTCTAGTGGCTCAACCCAACTCACTCTCTGGGCAATCACAGCAGATGTCTTGCTCTTTGTTGTTTATTGCCTGCAAGATAAAATCCTTTTTATATTGACTCAATTGACTCAACCACTCAAGTCCTTCCTCAGCTTTTAATTGGATAAATATGTTGTATGTGTGAGCAAAAGGAAGGGCAATTAAGCAATTTTAGCATTAGTACTCAGACCTTGGCTTTAATGAAGAAAGATATGTATCTTACAAAGAAAGAAACCCCAGAGGGTGTGAAAGAAGAACTTCACTATCTGATTGAAGAAAGACCTGAACCCAAATTTTCTTACCCTTTCTTGTTGGCTTCCTAAACCAAATTGCCTCTGAAGAGAACTGTCCACTAAGGGTGGATTTGCTCAGCTACAGGTTGGGCTAACATAGCCCTGGATAATCTAGAGGATATTCTCAGTTTGGAAGCTCTTAGTTCGGGAATCCCTTGGCTCCTGCCATGCTTCACTGCCAGTGTTGAATATTGGCTGTCAGCTCACAGGTATCTTCTGCCTAAGCCTCTTCTGCTTCCCAAYGCTCAGGTTCGCTTCCTGGAGCAGCAGAACAAGGTGCTGGAGACCAAATGGACCCTTCTGCAGGAGCAGGGCCAAAAAAACAATTCTGGCAAGAGTAACCTGGACCCGCTGTTCGAGGCCTACATCAACAACCTGCGGCGGCAGCTGGCCAACCTGCTTAATGAGCGGGGACGCATGGATGGGGAGCTGAAGAACATGCAGGACCTCGTGGAGGACTTCAAAAACAAGTGAGTGTGAAATGGGCTGTAAATGGTTCAGCTGAGCATTGAGCAGCAAGAGTTTTCACCCAGAGGGTGGTCAGGCACTGAACAGGCTCCCCAGGGAATGGTCACAGTCCCATGGCTACCAGAGCTCCAGGAGTGTTTGGACAATGCTCTCAGGCACAGGGTGGGGTTGGTGGGGTGTCCTATGCAGGGCCAGGAGTTGGACTCAAGGATCCTCATGGGTCCCTTCCAACCCAGCTGATTCTATGATTCTATGATGCTGTAATTCCATGATTCTATGATTCATGTCAAAAATTTCAATTTCTGAAAGTCAAACATCCAGACTGAAGTATTAATGGAAATTTCTCTAGGAAAGGTTGAAAAAGTGTCTCCAGTTTGTGCTCCAACCCATAACATAGAACATCTCTAATCATCTCCAATATCCCCTGCTCAGAGGTATCTCTCCCTGCGGGACCCATTTTCCTCAACTGCACCAAAAAGGGTCCATTGACATTTTTCCTATCAAAAAATGGAGATTCAGCCAGGACACAGCACCTTGTGGTGGCTCTTGCAAAGAAAAATTCACTAAACCAGCTTTACCTTCCTTGTTCCATCTGCATTAAGTCAAAAATGTCCTTTCAGCCTTCTGAGAAAGGGGAATCTCACACATTGGAGCTGGACAGTTCCCAGAAGGCTGATTTGGAGATGCCACCCCCAGTCCAGATCACTTTGTCCTACCTGGACACCTGTTCTGCTTCTCGAGGTCTGATCCAGCACCTCTTTCCCCTTATCGCTGTAGATATGAAGAGGAAATCAACCGGCGCACAGCAGCAGAGAACGAATTTGTGGTGCTCAAGAAGGTGGGTGAGACAGGAGGTGCTGCAGATGCTGAGCCAGCCCCAACCATTGCACAAACTGGGAATATCCTGAGGGATGGGAGATTTCATGGAGCTGCATCCTCATCCTTTAGAAGGGTTTTAAATCACCATTTGTTCATGGTATTGCGGGAAAGGAATGGAGTGGCTTGTAGGAAGGAAGTAAAATCTCCTCCCACTCTGGTCCGACAACACACAGAGGTGCAAAACAGACCATGTAGAGACAAAGGGGGTCAGTCATGCTTGGGAATCCCAGGTACCAAGGCCAAAGGGCCAGGACCTCCCTCTTTATCCACTTCCAAATTACACACAGCACTTTTCTGGGGCAAGAGATGCCATCTTGGTGCTCTTCCAGTGGGATGTGCCAAGCACAGCTTCTCTACCAGGCAGCAGGGAAAGGGGCAGCCTTGTCTCCAGGCTTGGCTGTTTCTTGGCTGTGGCTAGGAATTTCTTCCTGGCTGAGAAGAGGATCCAGGTGCCACAGGTGTCCCCACAGCTGCTCTTTTCCAGGATGTGGATGCTGCTTACATGAACAAGGTGGAGCTGGAGGCCAAGGTGGACGCCCTGAGTGATGAACTCAACTTCCTTCGAGCCCTCTATGAGGCGGTACAGACAAATCCCTGATTCCTGCCCTGCTGTTGTCCTTGGCTGGGAATGCCACCACTCTGATGGTTGGGAAAGGTAAGTGCAGCTCCCATGTGCTTCCCACAGGAGCTGGCCCAGCTCAGCGCTCAAGTCTCTGACACCGCTGTCATCCTGTCCATGGACAACAACCGGGACCTGGACCTGAGCAGCATCATTGCCGAAGTCAAAGCTCAGTACGAGGACATTGCCAACCGCAGCCGCGCCGAGGCCGAGGCTTGGTACCAAACCAAGGTGAGCTGACCCATCATTGCCAATGAAATCCCTGCTGCCCCTAAGAGGGGCTGTTTGAGCCATGTCTCCTCCAGACAGACACCTCAGATCGTTCAGGTTACATCTTCCTTCTCACYGCAGTTTGAGGAGCTGCAGGCCACGGCTGGGAAACACGGTGATGACCTGCGCAACACGAAGGGTGAAATCTCAGAGCTCAACCGGCTCATCCAGAGGATCCGCTCCGAGATAGAGAACACGAGGAACCAGGTAGGAATGGCAAAAGGAGCCAACAGAGCCCCATTTTGTTGTCCCTCAACACCACAGCTCAGGTTTGCTGATCAGGGACTTTTCCAGCCTCTTTAAAGGTGTTGAATTCCAGCCTGGAAAGGGCTTCACTCTGTAAAATTTAACTATTAAGTCGTTCTTGCCAGCCTGGCATTTAAACTCCAGCTGTGTTAGCTCAGCTGGAACATTTTCCACGAACATCACAGCCAGAATGGGTTTCTTCCTTGGGTGACTCACCCAAAGGGAAGAGCAGCTTTCCAAGTCCCCCCATCCCTTGCAGTGTGCCACCCTGCAGACGGCCATCGGAGACTCAGAGGAGCGCGGGGAGATGGCCCTCAAGGATGCCAAGGCAAAGATGATTGACCTGGAAGACGCCCTGCAGAAAGCCAAGGCTGACATGGCCCGGCAGCTCCGGGAGTACCAGGAGCTCATGAAYATCAAGCTGGCCCTGGACATTGAGATCGCGACCTACAGGAAGCTGCTGGAGGGCGAGGAGAGCAGGTGRGAGCCAAATCCTTGTGGGGATAATAGTGACTGTCAACTTCCTATCAGAGATTGGTTCCTCTGCCTGTATCCATTATTTTGCTCTAATCTTCTCTAATCCCCCAACAGGCTCAGTGGGGAGGGACTGAACCCCATCAGCTACTGTAAGTATCACAGTTCTGGATCCCAAAGTCTGGCTTTGGGAGCAAGGCCTGGGAGAAACTGTGGGGAAAGGGAAATTTTGCCCCACATAAGACTTTTGGCGCCTTCCCCTGTCATTACGGGCTTGTGCAGGGGACAGAAGTTGGGTTCAAGTCCTGTGGGTCAAGGTCCTGATGATGGTGCTTCCTGGAACTGGGTGCCTTCCCAGAGAAGCTGTAGCTGCCCCTTCCCTGGAAGTGTCCAAGGCCAGGTTGGAGGGGGGCAGGGGAGCAACTTGGGATAATGGAAGGAGTCCCTGCCCATGGCAGGGGCAGGGATGGGATGACTTTTATGGCCCCTTCCAGCCCAGCCCATCCCATGATTCCATGGCTGCCATGCAGATGTCCAACCCTCTGATTGCTTTTCCTTGCAGCAGTCATCAGCTCCAGCTCCGGCATTGCTGGTGGAGCTGGCTTAGGAGGAGGATTTGGTGGACTGAGCCTGAGTGGAGGAGGCGGCGGAAGTGGTTTTGGCCTTGGAGGAGGTGGTGGAAGCAGCTTTGGCCTTGGAGGAGGTGTTGGAAATGGTTTTGGCCTTGGAGGAGGCGGCGGGAGCAGTTTCAGTCTTGGAGCTGGCGGTGGAGGAGGAGGAGGAAGCTACAGTTTTGGAAGTGGAGGAGGACTCGGACTTGGGGCTGGAGGTGGTCTTGGAGGTGGATTTGGAGGAGGGAGTGGTCTGGGCACTGCTGGCAGCTACAGCCATGCCGGGGGTGGCAGCAGCGCCCTGAGCACCAGTGGAGGGAATTTCAGCTCTGGAAGTGCAAAAGGCACCAACCCAGGTGTGAAAATTGTCTCCAAAACCTCCTCCAGCAAAAAGAGCATAAAAAGCCAAAGCCTGAAGAATACCACAGAGCCTGAGTAAAGCCAAGCCCAGACCCTCCTCTGTTCTTCCTGCCCACTGTTCTCCTCCCCCCCCCCCACCCTTCCAGCTGCCCCTGCCCTGCTCCTGCTCTGTAGTTCTCACGCATTTGGATCTCGGGTCAAGAAAAGCAGTGGAACACACAGAAATCAGAGCTCTCCAAGTCCCTGGAACAGGAGTTAAAGGAAAACAGGGCCTAAGTGATTGTTCTGAATGGGGAATTGGTTTGGTTTTCCATTTGTGTTTAATAAGACCAAACAATTTGTGATTGTGGCCACCCACAGCCATCAGCTGAAACAGAGCAAATAGCAGGGAAAGTTTTAGCTCAGTTCTGGCTTCTTCATCCCAGAAGCCCAGGGATGGCCTGGGAATGTGTGTTTAGCTCACCCTGCTTTGCCTTCACTGCTGGAATGAGCCCAACTCACTCCTTCACAAGACAAGCTTGTATGCATCAGAGGTCTGGGTTATTTTTCTGCTGTCTAGAAATACCCCTGGAGGCTACTCAAAAATCACAGGCAGTGGCTTGTAATGCCCCTCTTAAAATTTTCTTCATTCTGAGTCACTCTGGTGAGATGGAAAATCCCTCTTTCCTCCATTCACAGACAAGTTTTGAAAGATATTATTCTTCCAGATATTGTCAAGTTTTGCTGCTGAGTCAGCTCAGGCACTTGAGCCTGACCAGGGATTCGGAGCACTAATGTTGGAGCAGCAACCTGAGATCCCTCCACCTACAGATGAGAATTCAGTGTGCCACGAGCTTATCAAGAAGCTTTTCCCAAATCACTCTCCCCTTTCTGTCCTTTCTCTTCTTAAATGAGTTTGCCCACAGTGGCACTTACATGTAACTTCAAGGGTGGTTTTTGTCAGAGGATTCACCAGTGATCGATCCAGAACCTATGGAAAAGGGCTTGTTTTCTAAACTATAGGATTTTAAAATTCTAAATAATGTCGGACACAGCGAATTCTTCTAAAGCAAGATCAGTGCTTGCTATTAAATGGAGTTTCTGTTCTGTCTCATGCAAGGTGTTGCTGGAATGTCTTCAAAAATTCCCAAAACCTCCAGTGTTGGGGGTTGCAGGCATGCAGAAGCCGTGGGAAGTAGCTGTAGCAGTTACAGTGTCCTTGAGGAGAGAAAAATAGAGGTACTATTTTGTACCAGGTGCCAGGCTTATCAGAATAACGGAATTCCAGGGCTACAGAAAAGCAAAACTTAGAAATAATTATCGTCATATGTAGCAACCAATGAGCATGGACTGGCAACCAATGACTGCAGAGACAAGCCTCATACAGGCCTCGTGGACAAAGCGGAGGATCCAATCATATTCTGCGTGATCGCGTGCACATGAAAGTTTTTACTGTATATTAGTAGCACTGATAGATGGAATAAAYGGAGCTTCTTTTACCCGCATCGCATTGGTGTGTCTCTCCCCTCCACCTGGCCGCGGCACTCCAGCATCCAAGTCTTGCTGTCTTTCCCCATGGCCTTGGTCACAGCAGGTGGGGAAAGTCTGAGATTGTGAAAATCACGCTGGAAAAGCTGCCTGAAGGGCCATGTCCACAGCTCCTGGGGGAATTCCAGCATCTCTTCTCTGTGTGGGTTCCTCTGCCACAAGACCTTTGGGAAACTGGGAAGTGCAGCCGGTTTCAGCCCAGTGTGTGGGAAACAAGGCAGTCTAGAGCAGGATCCCAAAGGAACTCCAGCATCCCAAATCTAATTTCCCCTTTTCTGGTGGAATGTACCCCTCTAGCCTTCCCCTGTGTCTTTTTATTTTTGGAAAGCACCATTAAAAAATAAAATTGCAGCTTTTTATACTTCCGTAATAGTGATGCGACTCCGTGTTTCCCTTTCTCTCTCTGTTTGGAACGTGTCCAATAAAACCAGATTGTAATTTATTTGTTCTTTTTATTTATCTTTTTATTCTAAACCAGAACTAGCAATAGAAAGTATTTCCAACCTTCATCAGAATGAGCTGGAGGCATATTTTCTTTACTTCCAGGGAAAAGCTTTGAAATTCTGATTAAATTATAATGAAAATCTTGAAATTGGTTGTCCCAAAAAAAATTCAAGAATTGGAGAAAACTGGGGGAGGAAGAGGAGGAAGAGAAGGAGGGTGGAGTTTTATCCATAAGTGACAAGATTATTAATCACCATTCATTTATTAACTTATTTGGGTTAATCCAAAATATTTTCTTCCATGGAAGGGAGGGTTTGGGGCATCCAGGCAAAACCTCAGGATTCAATTTTTGCTTTCTTAAAAAGCCAGGGCAAGCCCAAGTGTCTGCAGGGCTCTTGGGGAGGCCTTATCTGTAAGATCTGGGTTGGGGATGGGTGCTGGAGCACAACAGCAGCACTGATGCAGATATTTCAGTCAGTCATTGCAAAAGGAGAATAAAACAAAGAAAAAGTGGAGGAAAAACCCTCAGCCAAACATTATTGCAAAGCCCTTATTGAATTACAAAGGTTCAGATGCTTTGCTCTGTGCTGACCTTGCAACATCCTGGCTCTGCATAACTCCGGGCAGAACTTGGGAAAGAGCAGGAACAGGGAAAGGAGCAGGAACAGGGGAAGGGGCAGGAGCAAACATGCCAGCATGTCCTGGCAAGTTCAAAGGAGATGCTTCAGCAAAACCTTGCTCAAACCCAGGTGCACAAAAACACAGCAACATCTCATCCCCTTTGCCCAGGAAATCAAAGGAGCCTCAGTGAAAGATTAAATCCAGGGACAAAACCAGACTCAGAGTCCCAGAACCCCAGAATAGTTGGGGTTGGAAGGGCCCTCTGAAGCTCATACAGTCCAACCCCCTGCCCAGGCACAGATACCTGGAGCAGGTGACACTGGAGGGCGTCCAGGTGGGCTTGGAATGTCTCCAGAGAGGGACTATCCATGCCCTCCCAGGGCAGCTCTTCCAGGACTCTGCCACCTTCGTGGAAAGAAGTTCTTCCTCATGTTGGGGTGGAATTTCTTGTGTTCTGGTTTATGGCCATGATTCCTCCCTGCCCAGGGATGTGGTAGAATCGCCATCCCTAAAGGTGTCCAGGGGATGACTGGATGTGGCACACAGTGCTCTGGGCTGGTATGAGGTGGGGATTGGGCACAGATGGGATTTGATGATCCTAGAGGTCTTTTCCCACCTCAGGGATTCTGGGATCCTTGTCCTGTCCCTGGGCACTGAACTGTCTGACACCATCCTCTTTCCACCCCTTGGAGATGTTCACWTGGATTGATGAGAGACCCTCTCAAATGAGATATTTTTATGGATATTTGGGTATTCTTATGATTGTTGGGATCCCCTCTCAGTCTCCTCCAGACTGACCACGCCCAGCTCCTGCCATTTCGCCTCATCAAAGAGATGCTCCAGACCTCTCATCACCTTTGTGGCTTCCGCCGGACCCTCTCCAGGAGTCCCTTGTCCTTCTGGAACTGCAGAGTCCAGAGCAGAACACAGAACTCCAGACGTGGCCCCACYAGGGCCAAGCAGAGGGGCAGGATCCCCTCCCTGACCCACTGGCCATGCTTTTCCTGAGGCATCCCAGGATTCCGTTGGTAATTCCATTCCTTCTGATCATGAGCACTGCTGGCTCATGTCATCCTTGCCTGTCATCCACCAAGACTCCTCAGTCTCTGCTGTCCAGGGGATGTTGCAGACAGGCCAAAAAACCAGTGAAGGTTAAAAATAAATTCTGAGTCACCTTGATTTCCGACCTTGCCAAATTGCACAGGTTGGGTGTGAGGATTTAACACAGCTTTTGACAACCCAACCTTAACCAAGGAGAGTTTTTAACATCTTTTTTCTAGTCCCTTCTGAAAAAAAGAGCAAATCAGAGCTTATAGGCAGCTGAGCTCCTGCAGACAGGAGCCCTGTTCCTCCTCCCCTTTCTCTGCAGTGCCCTCACCCCCCGGACAACCCCCCATGACATGTCCTGCCTCTCCACAGGGAACTGTCCCACCTGAGAGGACAGCAGAGCCCCCCGGCAGCCCTGAGCATCTTCAGTGGGACACTGCATGTGAGTGACACAAACCGAGAAAGGAAAGTGTGAGGGACTGAGAGCGTCCACAAGAATTTTCCTTGTTTTGGTGCCTAAGCCATCCTTTGCTTTGCTCTTCCAAATCCTTTGTAATAGTCAACTTAATTGCCATTGTCTGCAGCAACAGGCTTTCCTAGAAGAGCTGGGGAAGTAATGATTCCCTTCCACATGAATCCTTTCCCTCTGCTTTAATTAAAACCTGTGCTCCTGTTCCCAGGTGTGACTTTGCATAAGCAATTTGGGAGTCAAAGGCAAGTTCCGTGCCTGGCCCCCATCTGCAGGCTCCTGGCACAGTTGTGCCAGTTCACATGGGCAGGCATAGGAAAGCAAATCTCCATGGATCTGCCATGCTTGCAGCAGAGTTTATCTATTTTCGTTATCACTGTGCTATTTTCAGCACCCAGAGGTCTCAGGGCTGAGGTTGCTGCCGCTGTGAAATYGGGAGCCGCTGGGTTTGGATGGAGTGAGGGGAGAAGTTTTCCCAGCAAAACGCTGCGTTTCCAGCAGGATATTCCCATATCTCCACTACCGGGGTGAGAGCACCCCCTTGCTACAGCCCAGCTRCCTCCCAGTTGCGGGAGGGATTTTGGATCAGCCCATCCAGGGATTGGCTCCAATCGTGCCCGTGGTGACTCACTCGGAATCGGGAGCACTCCAAGGAGATGGGAGTTGGGAGCGCTGCTGTTTTCTGATTGCAAGGAGACAAAACCCAACCAAAGCAAACCCAACCCAACCAAACCCCTCCTGCTCAGGCTCTTTCAAGTTCCCAGACAGAAAAAAGCAGCGGTTGGAAACACATCAACACAAACAAGCTCTGAGACGCAGCCGATCTGCTTAAACTCCTCCTTTTGGATTGAGCTCCTGCACTTTTTGCTCACGTAGATGAATTTGGGTTTTTTTTTTTGGTTGAGCTGCTCAGGATCTCATCTCTCTGTCTTTCACTATTACTTCACCTGGCCAAGGTGGGCAGCCTTGGCCAGTGGGCAGAATCAGTTCACAAAAGTATTTGGGGAGGTATTTTGAGTGGGAATGAGGGGATTTCTTCTCCTGTATCTCAGGTCAAGCTCTTCATGGGCACAAGAGAAGGATCCCTGGTTCTCAAGCCTTTACACAACCCAGACTCATTTGTGAGGGTTGAAACTCCTGCACAAGGGTTCACCCAGAAGCAACACCAAGAGGCAAAAGCTATTTTAGAAAGTTTTTCCAACTGTGTGATCTCAGCGGAGTGAAGGAGGTGCTGGGGAGGAAAGTGGGTGAATTCCCCTCCACAGAACATCTTTTGGAGCCAGCAATGACGTGGAAACTGTTGGATAAATATAAGGGGGGGAGTGGAGGGAGGCAGAAAAAGCGATAGAAATACCACTTCAGACAGAGCTTTTGAACCCTGAGCCTGACAAGGAGGTACTATACAACCACAATAATTTTGAGCAGATTTTTAGTAGTATTTTATAGGTGTATATTAAGGAAAGTACTATTTAATCTATTTTGACATAATTTTGGAAAAAGCATTTACTAGCTGTCTCAAAATCGTGTTAACTAATTCCTCAGTTCTCCCCTGGAATGAGGGGAGATGATTTTTGGTAAGATCCCAGGAAATACTGCCATGACACAACTTCCATTCAGCTCATCTCTTCAAGCCCATGACCATTTAGATCCAGAAAAAAAAAAAAATCAAACCTGAATGTTAAAAAACCACAATGTCAGCAGTGATCATTGAAACCACCTTCAGACCCAACTTTCCCAAGCCGACAATAGGACATGCATGGCCAGTTGCAGAGCTGGAAATCTTGGAAAAGTCCCTATTTTTCTTGCCTATGCAACATGTTAAACCTGAAAATGCGACTTGCAAAATCTTCGCTTTGCTCAAGCGAGCGAGTCCTTGTCTCGCCTGAGGGAAAGCGGCTCCCAGGGTCTCGGGAATCATGTTGCATCCTGCCCTGAGCGCAGACCTCGTCCCATTCAATGCTAATTCCATGACTCAGAGCGGCGGCTTTGGTGGAGGGGGGAGCTCCCTCTCGCCGTTACTTTCCTGCCTGCAAACAATGCATTTTTCAGCGCCTCGCCGTAGCCGAGGTGTGTTTGACAAGGCAAGTTGCTGCAAGGCACGTCAAGTTCTGAATTCCCGTGCCAAGTTTTCCAAGCAGATAAAAGAGGAGGCTCCCAAGCTCTCCCATTACAGGGGTTTCTGTCTCCATTGCCCTCTGCTCTTTTCCTGCTGCGCAGCCTTTTTTTGTTTTCCTCTCTCCTACTCTTTGTCTTCCCAACTGAACCAGCCATGAGCCGTATCTCTTTCAGATCATCTACTGGAGGGGGCATGAGGGGCTTTAGCTCAGGCTCTGCTATCGTAGGAGGTGGCGGTGGTGGGACCAGGAGCAGTTTTAGCTCTGTCTCTGTCTCCAGAGTTGGAGGAGGAAGAGCTGGAGGTGGAGGAGGCTTTGGAGCTGGCGGTGGCTTCGGCAGCAGAAGTCTCTATAACTTGGGTGGAAGCAAAAGAATTTCCTACAGCTCGGTCGGTGGAGGTCTACGGAGCGGAGCCGGGGGCGGATACGGCTTTGGTCTTGGCTATGGTGGCGGAGCAGGAGCTGGCTTTGGCTTAGGAGGAGCCGGTGGTGGTGGTGGCTATGGGCTGGGAAGTGGATTTGGGCTGGGAGGTCCCGGATTTGGTGGCCGAGGTGGCCCCGGGTTCCCTGTTTGCCCACCTGGTGGCATCCATGAAGTGACTGTCAACCAGAGCCTCCTGGCACCCCTCAAGCTGGATATCGATCCGGAAATCCAGAAGGTGCGAACACAGGAGAGGGAGCAGATCAAGACCCTCAACAACAAATTTGCCTCCTTCATTGACAAGGTGAGAGTTTGGTCTGAACCATCAAGCCACGCATGCTATCAGTTGCCTCGGGAAAAAACCTTCAGGAAGAAATTTCATTTGGATTTAGGGACTTGCCTGAACTGATCCCAGCCGACAAACAACGTGGGCTTGGCTGAAAACTAAGAACTGTTTTATGTTTCCTCTTAGCAAGGATGAGTTTTTCAGCACCTTTATATTATTGACAAAGTAATTCTCTCTCTTCCCTGTAAAAACAATCCTGGGGTGGATGACTCTTCTCCTCTACAATGGGATACAACCARTTTAAACCAGTAAGGTGGGCTGAACATCTACTGGGGGGAGAAACATCAAACTTGCAAGTACAGGTGTTTGGCCTGATTAAAACTCCTGAAAAAATCTTGCTAAACATCTCCAGAAGCGTCTAATACTTCTAAGAATCYAATGCCCTAAACTGGGACACCTAATAATTCCCTTCTGATTGTCCCAACATCTGTGGACCTTTTCTGTTGGTGATCCCACCTTTTCCTGGCAGTTGTGAGGTTTGTCCACATGTGTCCCTGGTTTTGTTTCTCCCCAGGTGCGCTTTTTGGAGCAGCAGAACAAGGTGCTGGAGACCAAGTGGACCCTCCTCCAAGAGCAGGGTCACACTGTCACTAGGAAGTCCCTGGAGCCCATTTTCGAAGCCTACATCAACAACCTGCGGCGGCAGCTCGACAGCCTGGTGGGAGAGAGGGGCCGGCTGGACTCCGAGCTCCGGAGCATGCAGGACATGGTGGAAGACTTCAAGAACAAGTAAGGGATCCCACTCTGCAGAGTGAGTCGTCCCAGCCAGGAAAATCTGGGCCAGTGCTCATTCCTGCTGGTGCACACTTAGTGTTTGATCCAGGTTCCTCTTCCCAGCATAAAATGTGTTCCCAGAATTACCCCGTGTTACTTTACATTTATCACAGGCAAGGTCAGTGTTTAGCACAGAATTCCTGGGGAACTCTGCTCTAGCACAACAGAGGTCACAGTCTGATCCCTGGAGTCTCCTGACATAATATACCAGGAGACAAAAAATTAGTAAATTGTGAGGATAATAGACAGGCAAAACCAGAATGAAATGTAGCCAATAAACTTCCAGCTCCAAAATCCCCCATTTCCCATTCTGTGAAGGAAATTCCAGCCTTTCTAGAGGTCCCAGGTGACCTGGGAGTGCTCAGGCTCACTCAGCTCCCATCACCTGGAAGATGATCAGCCCTTTGCCAAAAATTTCCCTGGGGAGAGCATTAACCCCCTGCTGGTATCCAGWGCAGGGGGGATGGATAATTCTCAGGACACACCAGGCAGCACCTGCTGCCTGGAGGGGATTTTTTGGGGGGGATTTTTAGGTGAGGCCATTGACTTTTATTTGGCTGAGAACAATATGTCCCTTCTTCAACCAGTCCTGGCTGCAAATTTGAGAATCACCCTGCAGGGCTGGAATATGTTAATATTAGGTAGTTAAGCATGGGAAGAGACAGATTTTTTGGGAGGGGAACTGGGAAGACAACACTTAGATCCAACAGGAGGGACTGGCAGAGCTGCTGGTGTGGTTTTGGGTGCTTTTGAGGCCTTGAAATGTGTTCTAGGATTTTTGGAAATACTGGTTAGGCCCCAAATAATAAATTCTACAGTCTGGATTTCAGAGCTACCTCTTGGAAAAGAGAACACAGTTTAAGTCTAGAGTTTGTTCCCAGTCACTGGCTTATTCCTACCTCTTCTCTTGTCCACTAAGAGATCTGGCTGCAGGGAAAACTCTGCCAATATTGGTGAGAGGACCGGCACAAATCTGCCTTTCAAAGCCAGGTTTTGCCTCAATAGCCTGCATGTTTTGTCTGCTTTCTAGCCAAGCCCTGCCCTGATTATCTGATGAGAGAATGTTGCTCAGAGCCATAGAAAGTTCCACAGAAGCACTGTCAGAGCTGTAATGATCCCCTCTTGCACAACCATGGAATTTTTTGTTTTAATTAAATGCTGCAGTGGGTTCTTCAGAGCCATTAGCATTATTATAATATCAAATACCAAATGATTGCTTTATTATACATTTGTAGGCATTGCAGTGCAGCTTTGTTGAAAGTCTTTTGCATAACTTTGCTTGGAGCGAAGGTCACCGGGAATGGCTGCTCCTGCTTCCTGCCAAAACGGGCTCTGAATCTGCACATTTATGTATGAGCTTGACTTTATGGGCAGTGATTAAAATATATTAATTTAACTGGGACTACTCACACCACGGAGTCCCACAGTTCAAAGAGAGTAATATTTGCTCTGCGTCTGCTCTGGATAAACATGTGGGAGTAGGGAATATATCCATGAGCCACAACTGATGATTTGGGAATGGGGTGCTCCTACCTCTTCATTCCATCCAACCCACCTCACTCTTTTATCCTGGCAGATATGAAGATGAGATCAACCGGCGCACGGGTGCTGAGAACGAGTTCGTGGTCCTCAAGAAGGTGACTGGGTGGGGAATTATGCGYCAGAAAAGGGAATTAACTCACCTTGCAGAGTTCAAGCAAGACTTGGTGGGAGTTGGGGTCCTGCACCCTCATGGCTGGGTCAAGCTGGGAGATCAGCACATCCTGGGTTGGGTCCTCCCGAGGCCAGGAATGGGCACAACCTTCTCTGTGCCAACAGAGCTGCCCTGTTTTCTGGTCTCTTGTGGCTCAGCTCAACTCAGTCTCTGGTCACATCCTTGTGAGTCAGAGCTTTGCCTTCTGCCCAAGAACCTGGTTCTGGCTCACAGTCAATGTCCAACATTACCTTAAAAAAATACCTTGATCACGGGGACATAAAAATGAGCCTAAGGAACTGCTGGAAGTGGCACAGGTTGCCCAGGGAAGCTGTGGCCGCCCCATGCTTGGAAGTGTCCAAGGTGGTATGGTCTGTGGAAGGCGCCTCTGCCCATGGCAGGGGTGAGAATTGGATGTGCTTTCAGGTCCCTTCCAACCGAAATCATTCCATGATCCCACGATTCCATTAATAAGAGACCTGGAAGCAGACATGGTCCCATTGGTGTCCTGAAGCCCCTTTGTGTTCTGGTTTCATGAGAAACCATTGGTATCTTCTCCTTAGGACGTGGATGGTGCCTACATGAACAAGGTTGAGCTCCAGGGCAAGGCTGATGCGCTGGCAGAGGAAATCAACTTCCTGAGAGCTCTGTATGAGGCGGTGAGTGGTTCCTGGAGAGCATCCCCCAGCTCCTGCCCCGTGGGTCCCACACCCAGGGGTGGAGAAGGTGGTTTGGAAATGATAATGCAGAAATAAGTTACAAAATGGAGACAGAGCAAGGGAAATGCAAGAAAACATCTTAGCGGGGAGGACTCCCAAATCACCTCATCTCTGTGGTTTCCACCGTGGACACCAGACCATTAAATTAATTTTTTGCATCTCCTGCAGGAGCTGTCCCAGATGCAGCAGCAAGTGTCCGACACCTCCGTGGTTCTGTCCATGGACAACAACCGGAACCTGGACCTCAACAGCATCATCGCCGAGGTGAAGGCGCAGTACGAGGACATCGCGAACCGCAGCCGCGCCGAGGCCGAGGCTTGGTACCAGAACAAGGTGGGTCACCGGGGTGACAGACTGATTTCTGTGGTCAGAAATGATCAGAAATTATTTCCTATCAGCTGAGGGGAGACAGGGATGAGTGGTTCAAAAGTTTTGACTTTGGGCTCACAGAGTCACTGGCAGAACTGGCCTTAAACACTTCCCCTTTCAGGTTCTTGTAGGTGACAACACCTAGGTCCCCTGCGCCGTGAGGCACTGCCTTCCCAGCAGATATTGAGAGTTAAGGGCAAGTGCCATTAGTCCATGGGCAGATTTCAGAAGAATCGTGTCCCCTTAATCCTCATCCAGACCTGCACTTTGTCCCCTGAAGTCCCCTCACCCTTCCTTGAGCTCCAAGTGCTCACCAGTGCTCTCCTTTCCCTGCACCAGTACGAGGAGCTCCAGGTCTCTGCTGGGAGACACGGGGATGACCTGAGGAACACCAAGATTGAGATTTCAGAGATCAACCGGATGGTCCAGAGGCTGCGGAATGAGATCGACAGTGTGAAGAAACAGGTGGGAGAGGGATGGTCCTGCAGAGCAGGAGGTGGGTGGGAGGTGATGGTGGCCAGGCTCAGCAGGAAGAGCCAGGTCCCATCAGGAGCCCTCAGTGTCATCCTGGGAGCCACCAACCACTGCCCACAACCCCCCAGCAACAGAGAGAGTGGTTTGGGGAGCCCAAATGAAACAACTGCCTGTTCTCCYCACTCCCAGTGTGCCAACCTCCAAGCAGCCATTGCTGAGGCTGAGGAGCGTGGGGAGATGGCCCTCAAGGACGCCAAGGCCAAGCTGACCGAGCTGGAGGATGCCCTGCAGAAAGCCAAGGCTGACCTGGCCCGGCAGCTCCGGGAGTACCAGGAGCTCATGAACGTCAAGCTGGCCCTGGACATCGAGATTGCAACCTACAGGAAGCTGCTGGAGGGCGAGGAGAGCAGGTGAGGACACATGGACCTGCTGCGGGCTGACCAGGGACCATCTCCTTGGGGTCAAACTGTTCTTCCCAAGGGGCTGGAGCATCAGGGCAGACAGACAGGTGGTGGAAATTGTGAACTTTGTAGGGAAAGTTTGGTTTCGCCAGCTATTAGTGCCTGGTAATGATAAAAATGAGCACTGTCACCTTTCACCTGTGACACAGACATACGCCACCCCACTGAGGGACATGCACTCCTAATTAGATGGTCCCACGGACAAGGTTTTGGCATTATTGCTCACTTTTCCCTTTCCCAACAGGCTTGCTGGAGAAGGAGTCGGAGCTGTCAGTGTCTGTGAGTATCACCTCCCCTCCCCCTCTTCCTAACCCCCTCCTTCCACCTCTTTGTATCTGTGTCCCTTCCACGCCTTCCCACCCACCCCTCCCCAAGGGGGTGACACTGCAGATGTCCCCACCTCGGGAGCCCAGCTGTCCCCTCACACGGCTGTTCCTGTGTTCCCGCTTCCTTCCAGCCGTGGTCAGCAGCTCCAGCGGGATGGGCTACGGCGGCGGGAGCTGCCTGGGCCTGGGCGGGGGGCTCGGCATGGGCGGCGGCGGCGGCAGCAGCAGCTACACCGTGAGCAGCAGCGGCTTCGGAGGCGGCAGCGGCGGCTTCGGAGGCAGCGGAGGCTTCGGTGGGGGGCTCAGCTATGGCGGAGGCAGCTCCTTCAGCTCTGGGAGCAGCCGGGGCGTCAGCTCCAACACGGGAGGCAGCGTCAGGATCGTTTCCAAGACCACCACCAGCAAAAAGACCATCAGATAAGGCTGGCAAGCACACGGCCGTCGGCAATTCCGGCCTCCTGGCCTGCAGATCGTGGTGTAAATAGCTGCGCTTGAGCCTCTCCTTCCTCCGTCCTTCACCTCTGGGGCAGCAGGGGGACCAGCACCCCTCTGTGAGAATCTGGAGCACCTTTGGCTGAAGCACAGGTTGTAACAGGTCACTGGCTGGCATGGACCCCGTGGTGCCCCTCTGTCAGCAAGCCCTTGGTCTCTGCTCAAAGTCAGGCGTTCAAAGGGAAATGGAAGCGCTATGGAACAGGGACAGCCATTTCGTTCATCCCGTTCCAAGGGTGAATCTCAGCCTTGTGGAACCACAGTCCCAGGTCCTCAGCAGTGAAAACATCTCCAAGAGGCTTTTAGAAGCCTCTGCCCCCCAACACACGTTACAACCGCCAAAAGTTTTGTCTGCAATTCAAGGTTTCTTCCAGCCCCTTCTGTTTTCTCCAGCACTTGTGGGAAAGGTTTTTGCTTTGTGTGTATAAGATTTCTATCTACTCGTCCTCGTGGCTGCAGCCTCCTCACTTCCCTGCCTAACCTACTGTAAGGTCCAATAAAAGAGCATTTGTCATTTTTAAACTCTGCTGGGTTTTGGCTTTTCTTCCCTCCTCCTGCTGTGGGTGTTGGTCTGTGCCCTGTCCCTGATGCACTGGGGACACCCTGAGGGCAGTTCCTGAGACAGGATTGGCTCCTTGAGGAAACAAAACTCAGTTTTAGGACTTGGGCTCTAGGACAAGTTGGGGCAAATAGAAAGGAGGGTGAGATGAGCAACCTGGTCTATGGAAGGTGCCCCTGCCCATGGCATGTGGGTGGAACTGGACGGGTTTTAAGGTCCCTTCCAACCCAAACTATTCCACGATTCCATGGATGGAGAACTGAGGCACAGGAAGGAAAAGCTGCCTCAGAACAGAGCCAAAAGCTGGATGAAGCCCACTGCACTGGTTAACTGAAAAGTTGCCCTTTCTGCTTGTCACTGCAGGAGGAAGGAAGTGCAGGGAAGTGGGGAAAAGGAAGGTGATTCCCAAGGGTTTATTTGAGATTCATGGGCTGGCTCATGAATCGCATGGCGCAGCCATTAGTTTGTACAAGCAGGAGTAAATTGTACATCAGAGGAGCCCACCTCTGGCATCAGCACTATGGCGAGGACACAGTGAGGCTGGCACACAGCAGGAAGGGCTTGGAGCAGGTGGGCATTGCCCTGGTTGGTAAGAGCAGCTGCAGGGGCAGGCACAGGGCAAGGCACCCAAAATCTGCACACACACACTGTTTGCACACTGAGCTTTCTCTGGGATGTGCAAATATCCCATGAAACATCCTGGCTGCTCCTCTGCAAGGGCAGTTTCAGGGCCTCAGGTTCATTTGGAGTGAACCCAAGGTCTGCCAAGGTGCCCACAGCACTTCAGTCTCCCAATTCCCACCCAGCTGCCCATGAGGTTTCCATGACCTGCCTGRCTGGGGGGTTTCAGCCAAGACCTCATACCAGCCCCGGGCTCCCTCCTGTGGCTCCACAGGCATCTCCTGATCCCACTTCCTACCAGTGCCAGGTGTGGATCCTGGCAGGAATGGGCCAGCACCAGGCAAGATGGGAATCCAGCCCCCATGTCCAGACAAGAATCTTGGGCAAGGAAAGAGCCAGGGCAGAAGGGGGGCAGATGAGGAAGGACCCACAGCCCTTTGGGAATGCTGGTTCCAAAAGGAGATGGTCAGTGCCCATCCACCCATCCCTCAATCCCTGCAACCTCCAGCCAGGGGTGGAGAGGAGAGGGGCTGTAAGCCAGGTCTGCCAGAAAAAGCTCCTCGTGGAACATTCCAGAGAAGCTTTCCAGGGAAAAGCCTCCAAGGTCTCACACCAATGGGACCCCCTCATCCATCACCTGGTGCAGGTGTGGAGTCCTGGCCAAGCCAGCCGAGCATCTCCAGCAGGTGGGGACCCAGAGCAGGGAAAGGGATGGTCCTGCCCAATGGTCGTATGGTGGGATGAACATCCAAGGCTCCACTCCAGCAGCTGGGAAAGGCCATGGAACGATGTCTTGGGAAAGCTGGGACAGCCCATTTGCACCAGAGGAGGTTCTATGGTGGGTGAATGGTTGGGCTCCATGAACTGAAGAGTTTTACCCACTTTTCAAGCATCTGGCCTTGTTCCTTAGACTGATTTCAGGGAATGGGGACAAGCTCTCAGAGCTGAGGTGGTGGCTGGAGGCAGAGCAGCCCAATTTGTTGGGTTTTATTATTGAAAATGTCAAATCTGATGGTTTCTGTTTTTTAACCCAAGTTGCACAACACGTTGGACCATTGGCCATGTCAACACATGGGTCCACCACCAATGAACCCCCCATGAAATATCTTTGCCAAATCCTTACCCATCCCCATGGCACCAGACAGCTCCTGAGCCTCCATGAGCCAGTGCTGGGTCTGTCTTCTGCACGCTGAGGGTGAGGATGCAGTCAAAAAAGCCCAGAGCAGCTCTGTGTGTTTTCTGTTTCCAGTGAAGTGTTCTAAGAGCCCATCCTGGCACATCTTCCTAGTGAATTTCCAGAGCAGATGCAAAAATCTGTATTCATCTTCCATCTTCCTGATTTGCAGAGACCTGAAAAATTTGACACACAGAATTCAAATGTGACACGTGATTTTAACTGCCACCAAAACACCAGGTGAAACATTTTCTGAAACCCAGCATTTAATTTCAGCATTTCCCATGGGAATGATCCTGTCCTGAAACACTGAACCAACTCCCCTTAACAATTCCAAAATGAAACTTTGCAGCTTTTTTGATGCAAAAGCAGAATTTCCATCAAAGAAAGTTATTTTAATTTGCAAATTGTTTATTTGCACAGGCTGTAAATGAAACAAGACACGAAATGCCTGCAGGGAAGGCAATACAGGGTGCAGCAAATCCAGAGTGGAACAATATTCCCAGCTGCCATCTGCTCAGTTGGAGCAATATCCCACTGCCCAAAGCAGTTGGAGGTTAGGAATGGAACCAATCCCTTGGGACAGCTGAGTGGTAAATAAACACGAGGCTCCCTGGGATCGCTGCCCTGTGATTGGATCCACTTTACAGGACACATGGACAATCCTTGTTTGTCTTCCCAGCTCCTTGTGCTGATCCAGATTGGTTTTAACAGGGAGAAGTTAAACTCCACGCCAGCACTGTGGACCTTCAGAAGGAAAACCAAGCCAGGAGCAGAATGGAGCTGAGGGACGCGGAATGTGCACAGAGCTGGCCAAAACTGTGGGACTCCCCAGCAGCACCATTTCCAGGGCTCTGTGTTCTTTACTGAGAGAAAAGATGTGCCCCAGGGCGAGGAGAAAGGATGGGATAGGACAAATACCCTGTGACCACCATCAGCCTTTGGAGTTCATGTTTTCATGTGGGGTCACAGCCCCAGCAGCCCAGCCCAGGGCAGGGGGTTCTCCAAAGGCATTACAAGGAGATGTGGAGGATCCAGGTTCCTTCAGGGGCCACTAGCCAGGCACCAGAACAGGATAAAGGAGGAACCAGACCCCTCCAAAAGTCTGAAGGTCCTTCAAGATGCAGCAGACCCAGGGAGAACAAGCCCTCCCAGGCGTGTGCCAGGCAGCAGTGATGGAGCTGAAGTTCTCTGCAAAGCCTGGAGTGCACCCAGAGTCTCCGTGCTGGCACAGAAAACAATTATCTGGGGAAAGCAGGTCACACCTACACTTCAAAGTCACCCAGGAGCTGGAGCTGACTGGCCTCCAGATACTGCTGGGAACAGGCTCAAAGGACCCAGCACAGGGAAACACCTATGGGAAAGCTTCTGAGGAGCTCGTCCTAATTCATCCCTTCGGGAAATGGGATTCGTGGACACTCACCTCCCACCCAGGAGGTCTCAGAGAGCCCGGCCCTACAAGCACAGAGATGCTGTGAGTTCAGTGGTCTCCTGTGGAAAAACCTCAGTCTTGCTGGTCTTCATTAACGTGGGATGAAATAGTAAATTACACCCAAAATGAGTCGGGTTTGACTTTAGCTTGGAAGCCCAAGTTTAACCCAAAGGCTTTAATTTAAGAAATTAACCTAAATTACAGCCTTGACTTTGCTGATAATTAAACTGAGATTAGGTAGCACAGGTGAACCAATGCAAGGTACTTTGACACGCTCTTGTTTTACAAATATGGTTATTTTTGCAAACAAAACACAGAGAGGAGCATCCAAAAATTTCAGCCTGAGAAGTTGCATCAGATGAAGGACTCTGAGGCGGATTCTGGACAGGAGCAGCGGAGTACAGGGATGGAGAGGAGGTGATGAAAAGCTGTTGGAGACATCCCTGCTCACTAAACCACAGGAAAATGACTCCGATTTCTCACTAAAGGGGCTGGAGTTGCATTTATTGCCCTGACAGAGGCAGAACTCCCTAATCTCAAAGGAGAAGTTTTTACCTTGACAGCAGCATGGTGCCGGATGCAAATTCAGCCAAGACTTTACTCCCAGGTTTACAGCGTTTGTAAAGTGTTCTCCTGCCTCTTGCTCTGGGCTTGCAGTGACTACTCATCCTGGTGGAAGGAAACGAGGAGGGGGAGGGAAGGGAGCTCCAGAGCCTGCCCAGCCTCTCTCACACCAGAGGGACTCTGGCCCAGAGGGACCTGCCCAGACACAGCTCCTGAGGTGGGATCAGGAGGAAAAGCTCCCGAGCAGTGGGCGAGCTCCAGCACCATCCTCTGGAACCTCTGTATCAGGAGGACCCTGCACCAGAGCAGCAAATCCATTCCATGTCTGGAGCTGCAGGAGCATGGGAGACACACCCCCAGGAGCTACCTGGAAACTCTGTGTTTCATCAACAGAGCAGGGTGGGGACCCCCCTTTCCATCAGCCCATACCCCAAACCTGTAGCTACAGCTCCTTGTGCTCCCTGTTCTGCCTTTTGTAATTACCTCTGAAATTCCTTCCAGATGAGTGACGACCACATCACCTCCACCCTGGCAGAACATGGAATGGAAAGAAATTAATTCCTTCTCAGTTGCTTGGAGGAGCTGCATTATTACTACTGTTATTAACCATGGGCTCCAACGCACTCAGTGGATTCCTTAGCCAAAAAAAGACAAGTTTCAGATGCAAAGGGAGCCTGAGGGGAAAAGGGAAAGCACTGACACATCCCACTGGAAGAACTGGGGAGCTCTGCCCCGCACACCAGACTCCCCACGTTGTGTATCTCCCTGGGGAGGGAGGATCTGCCCTTTGGTGCTGATGTCCACTGGAAAAATTGGAATAAAACTCCTTTCAGGTACTCAGACCTAGGAGCTATGGAGAGAGCTGAGAGAGTATTCCCAAAGGAACCATGGGCTGGCAACTTCCAGCTGCTTTTGAATGTCTTATGGTCATGGAGTGGTTTGGGTGGGCAGGGACTTGAGAGCCCATCCCACCCCTGCCATGGGCAGGGACACCTTCCACTGTCCCAGCCTGCTCCAGCCTGGCCTTGGACACTTCTGGGAATGGGGCAGCCACAGCTTCTCTGGGCACCCTGTGCCAGGGCCTCGGCACCCTCACAGGGAGGAATTTCTTCCCAATATCCAACCTAATTTTCCTCTCTTTTGATTGTAGATCTTTTTGCCTGGGACTGGAATCCAGCATGTGGGAATGAATCACATGACCTCAAGTCCCGATATCTGTCTGTTGGTGGGCAAAGCCCCCACACTGATCAATAATCCTTTCAAAAATGCCCTTTGGACACAGACTTTGCTTCCAATCTGCTTGCCTCCAGCTCCTAGGGGTGCAGAGTCAGACCCAGTGATGTGGCCTCACTGTGCAAAACCTGCAGGATTCAGCTCTTCCTTGCAATAAAATCTCAGTCTGGCAAGAAACACAAAACCAACCTGACAAACCCTGCCTAAGAATAACATTGAATTTAAAACTTCCATTGCAAACATCACTTCTCAGACAGTTGGGAAACAATGGGGACACAAAAAATTTCTGGGAGTTTCCTGCACCTGGATATGTGACCACGCAGGGGCAGATCGAAGCACAACTGCCCCCACCATGGTGATTCCTCATTATTCCATTGATTCCTCATTATTCTTTTCTTCCTGTGCTTCAGCAGCAGCTGCTCTGGCCTGCAGCCAGCACAAGGGGAAAGCTGCTCATTTACAATTTCAGCCTTTTGTTTAAATAAATTATATGCAAATCCTATTTTTCTGAACAACAGAAAACGCCACAAGCACTTTTTGTCCCTCAAAATTAATTGTTTTTTACATTTTTACCTTTTATTTTTACTCAAACCACTTGTTAAATGCAAAGGGCTGTGCTGGTACCTGTGGTGGGAAAGACCCAGGATGTCCTAGAGTGGTCCTGGGCAGAGGGAATTCTGTGCTTTCTAGTGGATTTCAGCAGGCAGGATCACACTTCCAGATGTGCTGAAAGAGCTGATTAAATCCTTGGGAAATGACATTGTGTTTATTAAGTGTGCATTGGGAACAGCCCTGGAGCACTCCATTTCCACAGAGCCAGTGGAGTCAAGGCAGTTCCCATCCCCACAATCTTTTCTCCTATGTATATATTTCTGAGTTGTTTGCTTGTTTGTTTTCATCCTGGTAAAATAAAGTCCAAGCCCACAAAGCTGAGGTGGCAGCACATGTTTGTGACAGAGCTCAGTGGCAGCTGTCAAAATCCACACAGGAACAAAAAGATCTTGCCAAAATATTCCATTTTTATTCACGTAATTATATTTTTAAGACAGTGGAATAAGCCTGTAGAAGCAGGATTTCCAGCAGGATTTCCAGAGGGACCTGAGCTTTTTAGGGATGGGAGCAAAACTGTATCTGCCAATTTCTGTGGTGGCTGCACGTGGTCCATGGAATCACAGGATGGTTTGGATGGGATGACCTTAAAGATCATCTAGCCCTATGGACAGGGACACTTTCCATAGACCAGGTTGCTCCAAATACCATCTGACCCAGCCTTGGACACTTCCAGGGATGGGGAGTCCACAACCTCTCTGGGCAAATTTCACAAGAACCTTATCAAAAAGATATCCCAAAACTCCAGGATAAAACAGTTGACCGCAGGGCTGGCTGTGGAACTGGCACCGGTTCCACTCCTAAAGCACAAGGATTGAAACTTTCCCAAGCCCTGCTTGTGAACAAAAGGGGCGAAAGCAATCCTGAGGGATGAAGTTTTCCAATGACAGAGGTGTTGAGTGACAGGCACTTGAGCGGTGTTTTGCTGCCAGTGCCCAGCGTGACTCATCGCCACTTTCCAGCTTTGAAATGGGGACGAGTCTGGCTGTCTACAAAGACCGGCGACAGTTATTCCCAAACAATTCCCTGTTGCTGAGAACCTGGGCTGTATTATTTCAGCAGGGCGTGTGTGCAGAGTGAGTTCACTCTCCAGAATGCTGTTGGACATGCCAAACCTAATTCATCAGAAAGATGATCCACCTCATCCAACCCATCCCAGGCTCATACATGCATAAAAGGGCTCTCCCCAGCCCTTGCAGAGCACAGGTTCACCTCTCTCCTTTCCCTCCTACTCCTTGCTCCAGGCCAGCACCTTTGCTCCTTTATTCTAGCTGCAGCATCCACCCCAATCCAAAAAGCCCCAGCAATGTCTCGCCAGTCCACCGTGAGGATTCAGAGGGGKAGAAGCGGCTTCAGCGCTGCTTCGGCCATGGTCCCCAACACGTGCCGGACCAGCTTCAGCTCCTGCTCCGTTACCCGCCTGGGCAGCTGCAATGCTGGCAGTGGCTTTGCCAGGGTCGGAGGGGGCTTTGGAAGCAAAAGCCTCTACAATGTTGGTGGCTGCAAGAAGATCTCCGTGGCTGGAAGGGGTGGCAGCTTCTATGGCTCAGCAGGGTTTGGTGGTGGCGCCGGGAGCGTGTACGGGGGCGGTTTTGGTGTTCCAGCCAACCTTGGCTACGGATACGGGGCCTTTGGGGGTGGCCCTGGATTCCCAGCTGGGGGCATCCATGAAGTCTCCATCAATCAGAGCCTTCTGAAACCACTCAACTTGGAGATTGACCCTAACATCCAAAGGATCCGAAAAGAGGAGAAGGAACAAATCAAAACCCTCAACAACAAATTCGCCTCCTTCATTGACAAGGTGAGATCTGAGCTTTCCTAAATATCTGATTTTTTTGACAGGGACACTTTTCTGCTTGATGAGGAGAAAAGCTGATCAAGGAGGAATACAAGTGAGAAATTAGACTGGAAGTTGCCCTGGAAGCTCCAGGGAATGGCACCTGTTCCATAGCGGTTGCCATGAATTAATCATCCAGTGTTTGAGTTCCTCCTCATTTGCTGCTCCCACATCTCACAGGCAGTGGGAAAAGAAATCTCCAGAGGAGAATCCCACCCTTCTGGAGACTTTGGGCTGAGCATTTCAGGAGCTTTGGGAACAGCTTTGTAGATGATCAAATGAATTCCAGAAACCCACCTAAAATGACAAAGTAATTGGCACAAGGGAGAAGCAGCTTCTCAATGCTTGAATTCTCTTAAAGGCATTTAAATCTGTCACCAAAATGTTTGGATTTTTAGTTCAAAATATCAAATTCTCATCCAAATCTGTCTGTCCACCACATTTCACTGATGCACAAGAACACCTGCTCAGCTCCTACTCTGGTCAAGCTGCTCCTCTGTGGTTGCAAGGAAAACACTGCAATATTTTGGACATTTAGTGGGGTAGGGGAGCTCTACAGAAGGGAAGGAGAAGCAGCACCTTAACAATGTTATTTTAATTAAAGAGCAAGCCCTGCTTTGCTCCTTATTTGATTTTGCTCACATTTTTCACGCAAAATCCCTGTACCTGGTCTCAATTTAAACAATGAATGAGAAGCCAGAAAATCAAGGGTTGTTCCAGAGTTTCTAACACTGAACAGGGTCCCTATAGCCAAATCTCCCAAGAGATGAGAATTTTGGCTCTGAAAACCAGCTGGAAGGAGCATTTTACCCTCTCAGCCAGTTCTAAGACCCTCCCATTTGCAGGGAAATTCTCTCCAGTCTCTGTTCTTTCAAAGCCCCTTCAGGATATTTCTCCTTCCAGGTCCGATTCCTTGAGCAACAAAACAAAGTTCTGGAAACAAAGTGGAGTTTGCTGCAGGAGCAGGGAATGAAAACAGTGAGGAACAACCTGGAGCCGCTTTTCGAGACCTACATCAACAACCTGCGGGTGCAGCTGAACTCCTTGCTGAGCGACAAGGGGAGGCTGGAGGGAGAACTCGTCAACACCCAGTACCTGGTCGAAGACTTCAAGAAGAAGTAAGTCTTGAGCTAATGCTCTACTCACCTGGGCAGGTGCAGCCTTTCTCCTCTCAACATCCTTAAACCAACTGGGGGATCCAGGAGAGTCTGGGATCCTGGAATTCTGGGCAATGACATTTTCTCAAAGAGAAATTTTCTCAGTAACAGAGTAACAGATTTGAGTACGCCAACATTTGGGGAATAATTTGGAACATGATCAAAGACTTATTAACTAAATTACCTACTGAGAGGGAAAAATTACACAGTAGGTCTGAAAGTTTCAGAGCAGCACATTTCATTTGCTTAAAACAGCAGAAGAAGGATGACTAATGGCCAGAAATAAGTAAAAAATAATGGATTTGTTAGAATTGTTTTGATGTACTTGTTTTAACTGGTTCAGCTCCTGGTGTCTCATTGAGGGAAAAGAGCATTGTATGCAAAATGCTCTGAAGGAAATTCATTTCAGCAAACTCAAATCTTTCTGTTACCTGCCCAAACAAAAACTCCCTGTGTCATCCTCCTTTAGGTACGAAGATGAGATCAACAGAAGGACCATTGCAGAGAATGAATTTGTGACGCTCAAGAAGGTGAGAGCAAATTCCAGGGCACTGTGGAACGGCTCACTGTAGAGCTCTGATCACCCACTCAGTCACAAATACACCCATTACAATTCCAACCCCTTTACTTTTATTATGGTTTCTCCCCTGGACTGTTATCACAACGCATGTTCCTGATTTACACCTGATAGGGTGTAAACAACCCAAGAATCTCTCATCCCCCAGGATGTAGATGCTTCCTACATGAACAAGGTGGAACTCCAAGCCAGGGCAGATGCACTGAGTGAAGAAATTAATTTCCTGAGAGCACTTTACGAAGCAGTGAGTACAACCAGCTCCAAAACGTCCCAGCCCTCAGTGAAGACTTCTCTCCCTCCAGGAGATACTAAATCCTTCCCCTCTGTTGAGTTGCACCAACACCTGAGCTGTTCAGATAACGATCTGTAACAGCCTCTCCCAGGTCTGCAGCTCACCTGGAAGGGTGAAAAGGCATCTCCCAAGGGGATTACCTCATTGCCTGTGCTCTTTGCAGGAGCTGTCCCAGATGCAGACCCAGATCTCTGACACCTCTGTGGTTCTCACCATGGACAACAACCGGAACCTGGACCTGGACAGCATCATCTCTGAGGTCAAGGCACAGTACGAGGACATCGCCAACCGGAGCCGCGCCGAGGCCGAGTCCTGGTACCAGACCAAGGTGAAGGATCTGGGGTTTCCATGCTCTTATCTTCATATCTTGTCTGGAACAGATAAAGATCGACTCTTCCAAGAAAACCTTCCCAGCTGTTGATCTCGGCTGGAGGAGGGACTCTCAGGCTCCTGGTAACTCCAAAAATGGTGGATTTTCCTTTGACTGGTTGTCCCTCTCTGTGACAGTACGAGGAGCTGCAGGCCACAGCTGGCAGGCATGGGGATGACCTCCGGAACACCAAGCAGGAGATCTCGGAGCTAAACCGCCATGTCCAGAGGCTCCGATCTGAGATTGACAGCGTCAAAAAACAGGTAAAGGGCAGCAAACCCCACTTTGAACCAATTTACCCCCAGACTTGCAAGGGAGAGGAAGGAAAAGGTTGGAGCAACCTGAGCAGTTCTGCTCAGTTTGACCCTTTTTCATTCAAAAAGAAAACTGTCACTAAAACTGGTGGAGCTGATGATGCTGGGATAAAACCTTGTGATTGCAGGGGAGGTAAAGAAAAACCTGGGTCTGGGGTGGGGACTTTGATCAGAGCTTTGTGTTTCATAGTGTGCAAACCTGAAAGCTGCCATCACGGACGCTGAGGAACGCGGGGAGCTGACCCTCAAGGACGCCAGGGCCAAACTGGCCGAGCTGGAGGATGCTCTGCAACAGGCCAAGGCTGACCTGGCCCGGCAGCTCCGGGAGTACCAGGAGCTCATGAACGTCAAGCTGGCCCTGGACATTGAGATTGCGACCTACAGGAAGCTGCTGGAGGGCGAGGAGTGCAGGTGGGTGAGAAACATCCAGCCCTGGGGCTGGGGATGGCACAGGAGAAGCTCAGCATTTCTGGAATGCTAAACAGGGGGTGCAGAGTGGGGGGATTTTCCCAGATAATGGAAATAACAAAAATCCATTAATTATGCTGTGATTTTATTTTTCACCCCAAAGGCCTCTGGGAAATGTATCTTATTGTTCCCCCCCAATGTCAACAGATTTCTGATCCTCTTCCTTGTGTTCTATCCCTGAACAGGCTGGCTGGAGATGGGGTCCCAGTGAATATTTGTAAGTCTCTAAAATATAAGAATTACTTTATTTAAACATTCCTGTGTCTCTACACCAAGAAGCCAATGCCTGGAGATACTGAAACATTTCCTTCTCCTCTTTGCAGCCGTCACCAGAACAACAGTGGGAACGGGATACGGAGGAGGGAGCAACCTCAGCATGGGAGGGGGGATCTGCAATTTGGGGAACAGCTTCAACTGTGGGGGCGTTCCCGGGGTGAGCAGCACCACCCTCGGAGCTGGCAGCAGCTCCAGCATGAAGTTTGTCTCCAGCTCCTCCACCAGAAGAAGTTACAGGAGCTAAAATTCTCCCTCCAGTCACCGCCACGCACCATAAAACACCAAAACTGGTCCTTTACTGGAGCGTGGTGGGGTGAGCACAACCAGGGCCACCTGCACCCCAAGTCCTGTCCCACAGGAGCCTTACTTTAGGAACTCTCTCTCAGCTGTGTTGTCTTGCACACATCCTGTTGGGCTCAGCCCTGAACATGAGTCTCACTGGATTAAATCTGCAGCTCGCTTGCTCCAGCTCAGCAATTTTTTGGCCGGATTTTGTATATAAAATGTGTCCCATGACTGTTCGTCTCTCTTCACTTTCTGGAGTTTGTCTAATAAAAATGCACATGTAATTTATTCTATTTTGTAGTCCTTTTAATTAAAGAGGTGCAAGAGCACATGCAAACACAGGTAACAAGAACTTTCCCTCAGGCCCTGACCAGTTAAAGGCTCAGATTTTTGCTCCTCACTCAGATTTACTGAATTTCACTGTCAGCAGCCAGAACACCGCAGCCCAGCAGAACCTCAGAGGGAGGTTTGGTGCTGATTTCGACATTCCCTCCCCACTGTGCAAGGAAAACACCTGGAAGCCAAACACCAGGACACGCCAAGGCAGGAGTCAGGCATAGAGGAAAAGGTCTGAGCTTCATTTACTTCCAGCTCCCAGCCCATTGAGCATCCAAGAGCCTGGATCCTGGGGGTGGGATCCCAGTGCCAGGTGTGTGATGTACTTGCACAAACCTCAAACAAGAGGGAATTAACTCCCAGGGGAGCCAGAGCAACCCCCTGGCCTGTTCAGGTGAATCATCCATCCCAAACCCCTGGTGTCACCCACGCCTGGGAGCCAGCAGTGCCAACATCTGCCTGAGCAGGCTGAGAGCCCTCCCTGGCTCAGGGTCCTGGTGCTGATGTTCCTTCCCCTCTAACCACACAGAGGGGCAGGATCAGGTCCACACTCTGGTCAGTAAGAATTATGAACCAGATATGGCCCTACACTGAATTAAATATCACTAATCCAGTAGCTATTAAAAAACCCAAGAAAGGGATTTATTTCACTGTTGAAAAGTGAAAGTCTTCAAGATCCAGTGTTTCTTCAGGTTCTTAGGATATATTGGAGACAAGGTCTTGTTTTGAGAAGGTGGAAGAAAAAACAGAGGAGGTGTAGGGCTTTCAGATGTGGTTCTGACTAATTGGGAGAAATTAATGGAGAAGTAAAAGCACAGAAACATCTGCAGTGACAGATCTCACTGCTGGAAGGTCACTTGAATTAACAGTTGTGACTGGAAAAAACATGCCAGCCCTCACTCTCTGGATTTTAGTAGGTTCAAGTAATGAGTAGAGGGGCCCTCCTAAGAAAATACACATGGATTTGGGGAAATAGAAGGGAACTGGCAGTGCTGGAATGACAGACTGATTCAGGGTTTCCTTCAGAACCAGTAGTTTCCCATAATTTTCTAGGATGCCCTGTGCTCCGCATGTGTGTCCCTGAGGAAATCTCCTTTCTGAAATCTTGCAGGCTTGGTTGTGGGTCCCCACTCCTGCTCCACCACCTCTTTCAGCAGCCTCCAGGGAAGGAGCAATATCCTCCCTCCCACAGAACAGCAGCCTGGGCCAGGTCAGCCAATGGCTTTCCTTCTGCTGCCCAAACACACCCTCGCTAACCACGAGGATATGGGATTGTATAATCTCAGAATCCCTGAGGCTGGAAAAGCCCTCCCAGATCATGGAATCCAACCTGTGCAATCCCCACCTTGTCACCAGCCCAGAGCACCAAGTGCCACATCCAGTCCTTCCTTGGACACCTCCAGGATGGGGACTCCAAACCTCCCTGGGCAGCCCCTGCCAAYGCCCATGGAGAAATTCCCCCTGATGTCCAACCTAAACCTCCCTGGCACAGTCTGAGGCTGCTTCCTCTTGTTCTGTTGTTCCCCTGGAGCAGAGCCTGACTCTGCCCTGGCTGCCCCCTCCTTAGTGAGCTGTGCAGAGGTAGAAGGTCCCCCTAAGCCTCCTTTTCTCCAGGCTGAGCCCCCTCAGCTCCCTCAGGAGCTCTCCAGACCCTTCGATGGTGCTCCAGCCCCAGCTCCATTCCCATCTCTGGACACGCTCCAGCCCCTCATGTTGTGAGGGGTCACTACATGGGGCATTAGCAGGAGTCTTGGAGAACCCACCTCCCCAAAACAGCTGGGGAGTGGGAAGGATGTGGGGGGAATTTCCCAGACCTTTTCTTTCTGTGAAAACTGTCCACGTTCCACAGCATCATCAAGGTTGGAAGAGGTTGAAGGTCCTTCAGGAGGACCCAGTCCAGCTGCCAGCCCAGCACTACCATGACCACCCTAAACCCAAATGTGSCAAATCACCTTGATCAGCAAATGTCAGAATCTGGCCCAGGAGGGAGTTTCCATCACCTGTGACACCAACACTTGGTCCCACGTCCAACAGGGACATCAGAAGGTGCTGCCCACTGCATCCACACCTGGGTCACAGCACAGAGAGTACAAAGCCTGTCCTCCAGCCCAGGAAATGCCAGGACCAGAATATTTGTTCTTCCAGGGCATCACACTTCTGGATACTCAACCAACCTACAGCTGTCCTTGCTGAAGAGCAGGGCCCTGGTCTCCAGGCTGTCACCTCCTGCATCCCATCAGATTGCAGCCATGACCTGGGGCTGGTATTCCAGCAGGAGAAGATGATCCCCAGTAATTCCAACCCAGCCCAGATTAAAGCCTTAGTCATAATGACATGGATGGTGCTGGCACTCAGGGGCCTGGATTTGCAGTGTGTGGAGGGAGCTGATTGCAGGTTGGTGCCCATAAGGATTTTACAGAGTTCTTTAAGACAGCCTGAGGCTCAGTCACAGGAGCTCCTCTCTCTTAAAAACGGCTGCTTGTTGTAACACACAGGAGCTGAAACACTCCCAAGACAGTTATTGTCATTCCAGGGTGTGTAATGCAAATGTTACAAGAACAGAGAGAAAAATAGAAATGAAAATAAAAAAAAGCTTGGCTGAAAGGCAAAAAGAGCTGATGGGAAACTGCCCATTTCCCTTCTGAGACGTTCTGGTCACATTGACTCTTTTGTTCAGCTGCCACATGTGCCAGGACAAGCTCCTGAAAGATGCACCTGCAAACACCTGTGGCACATCCCTGTGCCTGGACATGGCTGGGGAAAGCTATGGATTGTCACTGTTGAGTAAGAAATGACACAGGCTCACCAGAAGGCTGATTGGTATAACGTGTGGTTTCTTTTGGACTGCTTTTTTTAATAAGTTTTGATTTAGGTGGACTTGATTGGTTATTTAATTAATACATTTCACTTGGTTGGTTAATTAACAAGATGCCCTTCTTATAAATAATCTTTGAGAAAAACAAGGAAACAGAGAATAGGAAAATAACCTGCAGGTTATTTATAATAATAGGTTATCATGTGTTTATTTTCAACTTCCTTAAGTCTTTCTGGCTGATTCTGGGAAGCTTATTTAGTTTTCTCACTCTCTGACCAGGCTGTCACATCCACAATGGATTCCCACAGAAATGCTCTGTGGGAGGGCTGCCACCTCCTCCAAGGTGTGGGTGCTCAGCTGAGCCCGTGACAAACCCCAGGGGCTGCAGGGGCTGGGAAAAGCACCCAGACAAGGCACCAGGGAAGGAGCAATATCCTCCAGACAAGGCTGCAGATTCTTGGGAGCATCTTGCCTGCTCTAGGACAATCCCCTGTATGCCAGAGCCGAGATGCCGTGTCCTGCACGAGGGAAATGTCCTGTTTGGCCTTTCCTGGAAGCCACAGGGGTAGGAGTGAAGAGAGGCCTCTGTGAGCAATGTCCTAAACACTGAATTTCCTGGTGAGTAAGAGGGGAAGAACAACATGCGTAGGGAGGGCAGCCTGGTAGCTCCATGTAGAGACAAGGTCGTCCCATGAGTCAGGAAACAGATCAAAAATCTGCACAGGTGAAGCCCTGAGAAATTGCTGAGTCAGGGTTTGTGGCATCACAGATGATGGAAACTCCCTTCTGGAGCAGGTTCTGGTATGTCACCATCTATTGTCAGTCCAAATCAGGGTGATTTGGCACATTTGGGCACATGGTTTATGGTGATCATGGTAATGCTGGGCTGGCAGCTGGACTGGGTCCTCCTGAAGGTGTCTTCCAACCCTGATGATTCTGTGGAACGTGGACAGTTTTCACAGAAAGAAAAGTTCTGAGAACACCGTTCATARAATTCCCTCCACATCCTTCCCATTCCCCAGCTGTTTTTTGGGGGTGGGTTCTCCAAGACTCCCCCATCACCCCCCTGGCTGTCCCTCCATCACCTCTTTCCCTCTCCTGTACCAGCTGTGCTTTAAAGAATTCTTGTTTAGGCACGAGAACAAGAGAACAGTTCCCATCAGGTTGGGAACTGAGGTGCTGTTGCCCCTCTGGAGTTTGCTCAGAACCACAACCCATGATCAGAGACTTCTCAGAGCTCAGACCCTCCACCAGGAACCAGTGTTCCAAAATCAAACAAATTAACCTTACACAACCTGAGTTGATTCATCCATGGACTGGAGATGAGCAAGCATTTGCCCAACAAGGAACCATCTCCTGCAGCCGTGGAAGGAGGGAGTGGGAAAGGGGTGGCTGCAAACAGGAGCTGAGAAGCCACTATTGAGAGTTTTCTCAGATATTTCAACACAAAAAAAATGCAACCTCTGCCCTTTTTTGAAAGCTCCATAGATGCTCATGGTGAACTCACTGTGGGTGTGCCGGGCCTGGTTAATCAGTGGGATAAGCACCACTCTGGAGCCATCCCCACCTCAGGAGGGTATAAAGGGCCAGTCCCAGGCTGGGGGAGCACAGCTTCACCTCCAGCCACCTCCTCTCATTCCTTTATTCCTTGGATCACTCCTGGCAGCCATGTCCCGCCAGTGCACTGTGAGGAGCCAGGCCAGAAGGAACTTCAGCGCTGCTTCTGCCTTCATCCCAAATGCCAGCAGCTCCAGCCTCTGCCTGCGCCCTGCACTCCAAGCTGGGAGCTGTGGGGCCACCACTGCCTATGGAAGGTTCACTGGAGGCTTTGGAAGCAGGAGCCTCTACAACCTTGGTGAATGCCAGAGGATCTCCATAGCTGGAAGAGGTGGTGTCCCCTACAGACCTGCAGGTTTTGGTGCTGGCACTGGGATCTCCTGTGGGTTTGGTGGGGCAGCTGCTGGTCCTTTTGGGTTTGGTGGGGCAGCTGCTGGTCCTTTTGGGTTTGGTGGGGGTCCTGGATTCCCTGCTGTCCCAGCTGGGGGCATCCATGAAGTGTCAGTCAACCAGAGCCTTCTGAAGCCACTCAACCTGCAGATTGACCCCCACATCCAGAGTATCCGCAAGAATGAGAAGGATCAGATTCAAACCCTCAACAATAAATTTGCCTCCTTCATCGACAAGGTGAGACCTGAGATTCCTGGTTATGCTGTGGTGATTCTTTGGTGGGGAAGCACAAAGAAGGGTGAATTATATCTTTAGCCACAATTTTGCTGCTCCTGTACTGCCAGTATTCTAAAATCCCAGCAGCCTGGGAACAAATCCTGAGGGTTTCCAGCTTTGAGACCATTTACATGTTTCAGGAATGCTGCAGTGAGACAGAAAACAGGGACAAAGTGGTGGTACTGGATGTAAGGTGCAGAGTTGGGAAGGAGAGCAGGAGTGTTTAATTTGTCAACTGAAGGGCTGAGACCTCCAACCTTCCAGCAAGTAAATCCTTGCAGGATGTGTCTCACATCTCCAAGGAAAACCATCCTAAAACACCCTTCTCTCTCCAGGTCCGATTCCTTGAACAACAAAATAAGGTCCTGGAGACCAAGTGGGCCCTTCTGCAAGAACAGGGGAACAAAACAGTGAGAAAGAACATTGAACCCCTCTTTGAGACCTATCTGAACAACCTCAGGAGGCACCTGAGCAGCCTAACGACAGACAAGGAGAATCTGAGAGGGGAGCTGAGCAAGATGCAGACCATTGCTGAGGACTTCAAGAACAAGTGAGTCTGTTCACGGTCTGCCTGGGCCTGGGTGGGCTGCAACAGATGCAGAAAATGAGGGAAAAAAAGCCTTTTTGCTGTCTTAATCCTCTGAGAAAAGCCTGAGTTTAATACAAGATATGGCTGAAAAGTAACAGGTAGAAAATAACATGGCAAAAAGACCATGGTGCAGAGCTATACATACAAAAAAAACTTAGAGACTGGTCCTGAAAACATGAAATAATTTTAAAACAAGCCTAGAGCACCCCTCCACCTCCATTCCACAGATATGAAGACGAGCTCAACAAGCGCACGGATGTCGAGATCGAGTTTGTGACCCTGAAGAAGGTGGGTGCCTGCCCACGAGGCCTCCCAGCCCTGCAAGAAACCCCTTCTCCAGCTTTTCCTCTGCTTCTCTGAAACTCGCCTCATTCTGATGATGTGCTTCCTCTCCTAGGAGGTGGACACTGCCTACCTGGACAAGGCAGAGCTGCAGGCCAGGCTGAATTCACTCATGGAGGAGATCGACTTCCTCAGAGCCCTCTATGAAGCTGTGAGCACCAAAGCTTATATCCTTCTCCTTGCCTTCCTTTCCCATTCCAGAGCCTCAGGGCTGATTATTTTCCCCTCTGTTGCACTAAATAATTCAATGGTTTTTCCATTTCACATTTCTGCATGAAGCTGTCTTGGAAAAAGCCTWTTGTTCACCCAGCTCTCCCCTATAATCCTGGGGCTTTCCATCCTCCAAGCAACATTTGTGTTGTGACTCTCAGGAGTATTTGCTGCTTTTGCAGGAGCTGTCCCAGATACAGAGCCAGATCTCTGACACCTCTGTTATCCTGACCATGGACAACAACCGGAGCCTTGACATGGAGGGCATCATTGCTGAGGTGAAGGCTCAGTACGAGGACATCGCCAACCGGAGCCGCGCCGAGGCTGAGTCCTGGTACCAGTCCAGGGTAAGCACCTCAGGAGGCTTCTGCAAAGGGAAAAACCATCCTCCCATCCCCAAATTCCCCATGGGAGGTGGSTCTCACTGTGATTTTGAAACACAGAATGTCTTCAGATTTAATAACCCTATGAAATTCAGAAGTGTTAATTTGGGATTGAGAACATGCACACATTTTTGAACACGCAAACAGCCCCAAACCTACACTGCTGGGCTCTAARTCCAGCTTATTTTCYTTTGACTGGTTGTCCCTCTCTGTGACAGTACGAGGAGCTGCAGGCCACAGCTGGCAGGCATGGGGATGACCTCCGGAACACCAAGCAGGAGATCTCGGAGCTAAACCGCCACATCCAGCGGCTCCGATCCGAGATTGACAGCGTCAAAAAACAGGTAAAGGGCACCACCAGTGCATCAAACATAACCCTTGCTGTGACCCCACCTCCGAGTTGCCCAGGGAATAAAAATAAAATCAACCAAGGGAGTTCTGCTGGATCAGGAATGAACATGACTGGATTTATATGAGAGCAGTGACATCACCAAGAGTTACTCAGTGTTGTATCAATCACCGCAAGGAGATTTTGAGAGTTGTGGAGTTAAATCCAGATTGTGACCTGACTCAGAACATGGATCAGTTCAATGAATTGAATTCAATTCATGGATCAGTGAGGTTAAGATCACACCCTATTGATGTTAACCCAAACATCAGACATGGGACTGGGACCTCAGGATACAAAGAGCTAGATTTTGCTCTCGATAAAGAATGAAAATCTGGATTTTCCCCTGCAGGTCACTGGATTGCAGACGGCCATCAATGATGCAGAACATCGTGGGGAGTTGGCCCTCAAGGACGCCAGGGACAAACTGGAGGACCTGGAGACAGCCCTGCAGAAAGCCAAGGCTGACCTGGCCCGGCAGCTCCGGGAATACCAGGAGCTCATGAATGTCAAGCTGGCCCTGGACATTGAGATCGTGACTTATAAGAAGCTGCTGGAGGGCGAGGAGTGCAGGTGGGTGAGATTTTATATCCCAGTTTTCAGAGGTGCAATGGAGTTTAAGACCCTSGTCAGGTTTAGATACACATTCAGACCTGAAAGCTGTTTAAAGACCAGTGAGTGCCTGTGAAGAGGAGCTGTTTGGGAACAGCAGCCTTTCATACAAACTTTCCACCTTTCAAAAATATTCAAAGGAAATTTTCCTGCCTTTGTGAGCAGGTCCTGCTCACAGGTTCCCTTTGAAGTCTCACTGGCTCTCTTTTGCTCCCTGACAGGCTCTCTGGGGAAGGTGCTGGCTCAGTGAACATCTGTAAGTAACTTTTAGAGACATTTGGCACTTTCTAGATCTACCTCCCACCCCTGCTCAGAGCCTATCCCACTCATCCACTGCCTGTGGATTCCTCTCATGATGTTGTTTTCCCCTGGCAGCTGTGACCAGAAGCACTTCAGGAACGGGATATGGAAGCATGAACTGCCTGAGCTCCAGTGGTGGGCCTGGAGCTGTGGTCTGTGCTGGAATGGGAATAGGCTCCATCTCTGGAAGTGGATACGGCACAGGTGGCTCTTGCATGGTCGGAGGAAGCAGCTCCAGCTTCAAGTCCATCTCCACCGGCTCTTCCACCAGGGGATATTACTGAGGAACTGACTCCAGGCCCCAGTGCCACCAGCGCTGAGGCTTCTCTTGGGTCCAATCCTCATCCAGCTCCTTCAAAAGATTTAGAAATCAAACCCATGGGTCATTAGTTATATAAAAGATGCTGTGCTCCTATTTGTCCTGTGACCCTCAACATTCCTCATTTCCCAGTGTTTGTCTAATAAAAGGCATGTGGAATTAACTATGTTGCATCCTCTTTTCAATTCCAATTCTTTTCTCTTACCTTGTGGCAAAGGGTGGCTGGTGCAGCACAGTAACTTTGCTGCTTTGAAGGTAAAAAAGGCACATGGAAGTTGAGATACCTCCTTCCTCTCCAAGTCCATGGACCTCATATCCAACAGAAATAAAACATTTGGATGTTCTATTTCCATGAGGATGGGAAGATATGTACCCTTCCTACTTGGCACAAGAGAAAGTTCTTCTGTCTTAATTTCTACATTATGACATCTCAGCCTTTTATGCCACAGTAGTTGTGCCCAAACCTCTGTAATCGAATGGGATGASTCATGGAGGGATATAAATCTGGTTTTCCCAAGAAGATGAGTGCTGCAGCTCATCTGATCTGCACACACATCTGCAGGGACTGATAAAACACCTCCACTGCCATTACCACAATCAGAAATGGAAAACACCCAATAAACCCCCAAAGTAACCCTCTTTGGGAGGAATAATATCCCCAGAGGAGGTTGTGAGACAGTGAAAGACCCTCAGGGCACTGGAAAGGAAGTGGCTTGTCCTCTTCAGTACCTGCCCATCTTTCTCCAGGCTCTCCAGTCCACATCCCACTGGCAGCAGCAGAGCTGGAGTTTGGTTTGTTATTTAAGCACTCTCCAGCATCAAGAAAGACTGTTCTAGAAGTGATAAATCCTATTCTAGAAGTGATAAACTGACTAAATTGTTTCTGTACATTGTTAGTAGGAAAGAAATGTTGTAAGGGGGAGGAGAAGTGTTCTAAAGATTTTATTCTAATTCTTATTATTGTTTMTTTTCATTACTGTTAATAAAGCTTTCTTTATACCCTTTTAAAGTTATGAGCTTGCTTTGCCATCCTCCTAATCTATCTCACAGCAGGAAATGAGTGAGTATATTCTAGTGGGTCCACTGGCCAGTGCTAGACCCACCACATTAATTGGTGCATTGGCCAGGAAATYTCAAATTGGTGAACCAAAACCACAAATGGTCACAGCTCCAAGGCTGCTAGAGCTCCAGAAGCATTTAGACAATGCCCTTCGGCATAGGGTGGGATTTTGGGGTGTCTTTGCAGGGCCAGGGGTTGGATTTGATGGTCCCTGTGGGTGCCTTCCAGCCCAGGACATTCTGTGACTCATCTGATGAACAGGACTTTCACACCTCAGGCTGTTTTCTCTCAGGGGACCCTGGGCTTTCAGAATTCTAATTTCAGAATTCTGGGGTCCCAGAAAAGTACTGGTGTCTCTGAAATCCCTACCTTTACCAGCAGGACCTCAGTGCAGGTGAAGTTCTGCCTGGAAACCTCAGGAGTGCAGACCAAGACAGGAACTTCTTGCCTGGATCAGCACAGGTTGTCCCTACCCCACAATGGCTGGAAATCTGGGGGCAGAGTCAGTATTTTTCTTTAGCAAAGCATATCAAACTGGCATTTTCCCAATCTCTGGATTCCCTCTTGCGGCAACTTCAGTCTCATCAGCTTTAAACTAAACAGGAACCATTTTAACCAAGCTAAAACCAAGCCCAAAGGCAACTTGTGGATAGGAATTGATTTTTTTTTTTTTTTTTTTGCCCCACCAGTAATCTCCTCTTTGAAAAACAGCTTAGAAAATACAGGTTAGAAAGTTTTACGAGCTGTCTCTGCCAGCCTGTGGCATTAGAGCTGGTGGGGGTGACTGGCTGCCAGATACCAAACCCATGAGCTCACTCCTTTGAGCTATGGTCAAGCCCAGCTCTCCAAAAGCTGAGAAGACTCCTGATCCCAACTCCCAAAGATTTCTGCTYTTCTGCCACCTCATTGTCCTCTTTCAGTATTGGGTCTCTTGCAGTTGGTGTTGCTCCTCCACGGTGCCCATCCAGCCCAGCAGCTGCAGCTCCGTGACTCCCACGTATCCCACGGCCCTGCKGGAGGCACGGGAAGGGCCAGAGGAGCCTTCAGCAGGAGGAGCCTTCGGCAGGAGGAGCCCTCACAGCCTCGGGTGAGCTCAAGGATGGCCATGAGGGGAGGGCCCGGGACTGCCAGACCAGGATACAGCCCCAGGGCAGGAGGCAGAGCTGGAGGAGCAGGGCTTGGATGTGGCCCTGGAGGGATCCAGAAGATCATGGTCTATAGCTGCATTGGGAACCCCAACAAAGGAGGTGTCGGTGTGTCAACTAATTGCCCTGCTAGTGCCACAGTATGCCAGCAGCTTCTTCTGACAGCTGCGTCGCTGTCCGGCGTAAGCCGCGCTTACAGCTGCCTAGACTGAGCCCTGCCCGGCGAATGGGGGAGGATGCCTCAGCCTGTGCCCAAAGATATTTGCAAYGCTTGGCTCTGAAGAAGCGAGTCACAGAAAGGATGGCAAGGAGGCAAGGCAGATCTCAGCAGCGGGGGGGTTTTATTAAGGGTGGAAGGGCACAGGTTTGGAGGAAGGCTGCAGGGATCTGCTCCTTGGGGTGGGGACTGTGGCAACTCATAAAGGGTGACTAGGGAGMGGTACATCCCGCCCCCTAGCCAGTAACATAACAGCTCGGTATGACAAGCAGGACAATGTACCAATCCAAGGCAGAGCATGGGAGGGATTGCAGATTCATGCCCAATCACCCTCTGCCCAGGGTGGAAGATTCCAGCACTCGGGGAGGGGACACGGGGTGACTGGCGGGTGGGTTGGCATAGCAACAAAGGGGGGGGTCGGGAGGTAGTCATGGAAACTAAGGAAGGAACTGGGGTGTGACATAATATTGGTAACAAAAAGGCGGGAGTAGCCAAGCAACCAAATGACAGACAGGGGCAGACTGAAGAAGAAATGGGGGAGGAGAACTTGGGGCAAGCACCATTTTAAGTACATTGAACCGAACAGGAACAAACCCAAAACAACATTAAAACACGCAGGACACCCAACCGTGAACCAGWATGTGAACCCAACAACACGTGCCGCAACAAGGAGGAATGATGAGGAGGACTCCATCTTATCAGAACGCTAATTAATTACTTTCTTATACTATATTATTCTGTACATCTAAAACTGATTCTGCCAAGCACTTAACTCTGCACCCAACAGCACACACTGCACTGAATTTTGTGACTGTCATCCAACAGTCCTGAAACACACACACACTTGGCCCTGAGCAGCCAAGGAAACAAAGCACCATCAGTTTGGGTAAACAGTCTTCATATTGCATTCTACTTTTGCACAAACACAGGCACAGCAAATGATAAGAATTGTTTTTCCTTTCTCTGAGGTTCAGAGAATRTGAAGCCCAGAAATATCCTTGGGAAGAATTGTGCCTTGCTTTTCTCTGTGAAGAGAAATGTGGTTACAATGGTCAGCCAGTGCCTCTTGGTGCCCCTGAACCAAGATTGACCCCAATGYGCAGCAGGTGCAGAAGGAGGACAAGGACCAAATTAAATCCTTCAACAACTAATTTGCCTCCTTCATCAACAAGGTGAGGCATGTCCTCCTCCAGTTCGGGCATTACCTGGAGATGGAGTCAGGAAGTTCTCAATGTTAGAAATTTAATTCTAAATCATTAAAGCAGAGTTAAGGATTTTGTGCAGGACTTTGTTCCATATGCAGACTGTCCATATAGATCTTTTTGACAACCCGAGCACGGAGCAAATTATTTCTCCAGGTTTCCTTGCAGCTGAGTATTTCTCCTGGCTCCCAAATCTTCTGACCAATGATCTTTTGGTGACATGCCCATCAAATCATGCTTTAAATTACAGAAAACATTTACAACCCCCACCATATTAAACTTCCATTTCATGAAAAGTAGGCAGGTTTTCAGTTAAGGATCCTGAATTATTTATATTGTTCTGATGGATTTCAGGTGCAGTTCCTGGAGCAACAGAACAAAGTTCTGGAGACCAAATGGAGCCTCTTGAAAGGCCAGAAAATTGTGTAGAATAACATGGAGCCCATGTTTGAGTTGTACATCAGCAACACGAGGCAGCAGCTGGAGKCTCTGGCGGGGGGAGAGGCTGCAGCTCAGCTCCAAGCTCAAAGCCATGCAGGATGTGGTGGAGGGCTTCAAGGTCAGGTAGGCAACACCCACAGCAAGATCTGTCCGGTTTTACTTCACTCTGTTCTTCCTGCATCAGTGAAAAGACCCAAGACAGCCCAAAACACGTGACCTCAGAATGAYGGAAAGATTTGGATGGGAAGAGACATTAAAGATCATCTCATCCCACCCCCTGCCATGGGTAGGGCCACCTCCCACTATCCCAGGCTGCTCTAAGCCCCATCCAACCTGGCCTTGGACAGTAACAAGGATGGGGCAGCAACAGTTTCCAGGGAAATCCATTCCAGAGCCTCCCCATCCTCACAGAGAGGAATTCCTTCCCAATATCCCATCTATCTCTCCCTCGAGTAGTGGGAAGCCATTCCCTGTGTCCTGTCCCCCTATCCCTTGACCCAAGTCCTTCTCCAGCTCTCCTGGAGCCCCTGTGGGCACTGGAAGGGGCTCCAAGCTCTCCCTGGAGCTCTGTGTTTTGCTTGAAGCTGCATCTCAGTGCTTGTCAGCTGAGAAGCCCAGTGTGGAGCCACCCCAGCCAGCAGCATCCATGGAATCGCAAGATCCCAGAATGACCATGGGATGACCTCAAAGCTCATCCCATCCCACCCCTGCCATGGGCAGGGACACCTTCCACTCTCCCAGGCTGCTCTAAGCCCCATCCAACTGGCCTTGGACACTTCCAGGGATCCAGGGGCAGCCACAGCTTCCCTGGGAAAACCATTCCAAGGCCTTCCCACCCTCAAAGGGAGGAATTTCTTCCCAATATCCCATCTAAATCTCTCCTCTTTTAGTTTAAAACTAAATCAGAATTTGTTCAATGTATTGAATASTTTGAGCACTTTGGAAAGAGAGGAGTTACCTCCCATCCCATGGAAAGTCTTCAGGATCCTGGGCCTGAGTTTCAGCTCAGCAGCTCTTTGGGCTCTTGGGAGCAGGAGTTTCGTCTCTCCTCCACTCTTTGCACTTCAGGAAAACATCCATCCAGTATTTGTGTCTGCTTCCATGGCCATGAGGGATCTGCTGGGCATGGATGTGAATAAATGAGGAGCTTAAACTGTCAGTGTGGAACCAGAAAAATGAGATGTGGGAGTGAGGTGCTCATCCCAGCTCCCAACAAGGGCACATGCACCCTGCCTGAACCCTCTGATCTCCTTTCCCAGGAGATCACATGCCTGCCACCTTCCCCAACAGCAAAGGTTCCTTCCAACCCCAAAGCAGCATTGTAACATCCTTGACTGCCCTGGAGAAGGAAATCAGCACGCACATTAAATCCTTGGCCAGTCAATGGTCACATCAGAGATGCRGTTTAGACTTTAGAGCTCTGCTTGTGTCTGACAAAGTGGCAAATATTCCTTTGGGATCAGTGGATTCTGGGGTGAAGCTCAATGACATCACACACATTGCTGGGCAGGGACCATCCTCTTCCATCTACACCTACAAAAGGACTTTGGGCTCCTGCCCTGATTCCTAGGAATTTGTTCTTCCCACCTTTAACTATTTTAAACTTTTTGGATCCCAAATTTTCTTCCTAATATGGGAATTGGAATGACATGATCTTTAAGGTCCTTTCTAACCCAAACCTCTGATTCCTCTGGGACAAACTTTAATCCAGCAACTGGAAAACAGACATTAAATTTTCTCTTCTACGTGGCCAAGAGCTTAGAGATCCACAAATGGATACAAAGCTGGGGCTCTGCTTAATGGCCATTATTTTCAGGGATGGATATTCCTGGTGGGAATAAATCTTCCCCCATGAAAGGGCCAGGAGAGGCCAACAGTTTATTACCTGCACGGATTCCTTCCTTTGAACTCCTCTCTTCCTCTCTTTCATCTCCCCCATTTAAGCATTCCATGGGATCTGGGCATGGGTCCAGGCTCCCGCTGGGTTTTGACCTTTCCCGAGAGCATGGCCTGGACTCTCCCAGCCCCGGCCACCCCCCGCCCTCCTCCCCGGCCATCCCGCAGATCCCGGCTCTCCTGACTAACCAGGTGTGGCAATGAGCTCACCCCTGGCTCCACCCAGAACATTTCGGGAGCACAAGGCTCCCATTCATGGCATAAAAGGTGCCTTTGATGAGGGCCTTCAGCTTTTCTAGACGGCCCCTCCCACTCTCCAGCCCAGGGGTGCTGCCTTTTCCATCATAATCAGTGACATAGAGGTAGAAACAACAAAGCTTCATCAAGGACTCTGTTCCAGCACTGCTCCCTCCAAAAATCTGTGGATTGTTGGTAAATGCCTGCAGAATGACACCCTTTGGTCTCTCCTCGTGTGAAGAGGGGGTTTGCACAGGGTGGAGGCTCTGAAGGGATTCTGAGCTCTCCCTCCCCAGAGGTACCAGGAGATCAACAAGCACACGACAGCAGAGAACAACTTTGTTCAAAGTGAGGAGGCACCACCACCAAAGCAGGGACAGCTTTGGAAAGGCAAAGCACATTCAAATCACCCTTTGTATCCAGCAATGCCAGGTCCAGAGCACGGGGCACAGCTGGAGTCATCCCAGGAAGCAGAAACACCTGGTTGTGCCAGTGAAGGAGTGCTGGGCTGTAATTGCTCCTTGTTTCAGGTCCCTCATCCCAAACTCAGGAGTGTCCCCCAGATCAGCTCTGGGTCATCCAGACCTTGTCCCTCTACCAGATGCTCTGCCAGTCCTCAGCCTTTCTGTGTCCAATCCCAGCATCCACAGCCCCCCTGGTCTCACCTGCAAGAGACACAGTAAGAAGATTCTGCTGTTTCAAGTATTGTACAAAACATCTGTCTGTCAGGAAAAGGGAAATTCAGTGGTGTGGCATTGTTTGGATCCATGGACATCCTCCCTCCTCCTCTCCCCAAAAAAAAGGTGGAGATGAGAAATCACTTCACTCTTGGCTCTGTTTAAAGGCGCAGAGATCAAGAAATCCTCCATTTCTGATTTAATACGAAATTTCAGATCTTAATTTAATCTGAAACTCCAAAGGTTTGTGTTAGATACAGAGACTTCACGCAGTGACCCAGAGAGGGTCTGGTCCAACCTTCATTGTCACCGTTCCAGGATGTGGCTACTACCTGTGTGAGCAATGTGGATCAGGGGACCAAGGTCTCATCTGCCCTGGCAGATGAGATAAACTTCCTACGAACCCTCTACGAAGCACTAAGAGTATCCCRAATTTCCCAGTGTGCCGTTCTCCCATTTTCCCAGTCTCCAGAGGCTCAAAGAGCCCAAGAGCTGGTCAGTGTGATAGATGAGTAATGCGATGGTTGACTCTCACAATTAAAAGGCAAATATCATGTATATGTGTTAAGCAAAGTTTTATAGATTTATAGTTGTTTTACCCCCCTTGCATTGTTATCAGGGGACAGCCTGGGTTTGGGACATTTGGGAAGGCTGGCTCATTACCATGGCAACAGCTGACCTCCAGTCAAGATTTAAGGAAGTGAACTCCGCCACTGGACAGCAAAGAAGGGGCCAAGGGACAGAACTTTGGGAGGGGCTAAAGGGTTAAAAGGTGAAGCCTCCATTGTGTGGTTGAGCACATGGTGGGACAGATCCTCTGCTGCTCCCGGTGCTGTAATGTTTTCTCTATTCAGTCTTCTGTTGTATTTTTTATAAGGTTTAATAAACCTTTCTAAATTTTTGGAAGTGAGTAGCATCTCACATCAGTGCTGCAGCTCCTCCCCAACTCTCTTCTACACCTCGGCTCAGGACAAACAAACAGTGAAACATTTGGGACAGAAAATGAATTTGTTTGACTTCCAGCAGCTGTCCCAGACGCAGGCCCAGATCTCCGACACCTCGGTGGTGCTGTCCATGGACAACAGCCAGAACCTGGACCTGGACAGCATCATCTCTGAGGTCAAGGCACTGTATGAGGACATCGCCAACTGGAGCCGTGCTGAGGCTGAGTCCTGGTACCAGAGCAGGGTGAGGAGGTGCAAACAAACAGGGAGATTTTTTGTTTAGCATTTCCCAAAGGCTGTTATACTGGAGAGAACAAGCAGCGAGGACAGGGGAGAAAGGTGTAAAATGAAGTGGATGTGGAGAGGAGTTCAGATAGTTCCTTGGAGATGTTTGGCAGTTGGACTTGATGATCTTAAAGGTCTTTTCCAGCCTTCCATGATTCTTCACAACTCTCTGGGAAAATGCTGCTTTGATAATGAGAGATGGACGAGCAGAAGGACACGGAGGGAGGAAGCTCAAGGGGATGAGTGTGACAAGTCCTGGTGAAGAGAGGATCAGAGCAGGGTCAGTCTCTGCCTGTCCCCCGTGTCACCTCCCTGCCCACGCAGTACGAGGAGCTGCAGCTCTCGGCTGGCTGGCACGGGGGTGAGCTCCAGAGCACCAGGGCGGGGATCTCAGAGATGAACCGCCTGGTCCAGCAGCTCCACTCAGACATGGACAGTGTGAAGGTGCAGGCACAGGGTCTCCCCAAAGGTGGGGCACTCCCATCTGCACCCCTGGCTGGAAGAGGCCTGGAAATCGGGATCCAGACCCATCACATGGTCACTGGACTTGCTCCCACAGGTGGTTGGGCTGCAGATGGCCATTGCTGAGGCAGAGCAGCACAGGGACATCACCCTCAAGGATGCCAGGGCCAGGCTGGAGAAACCGGAGGCCACTCTGCAGAAAGCCAAAGCTGACCTGGCCTGGGAGCTCTAAGAATACCAGGAGCTCATGAACATCAAGCTGGCCCTGGACATCGAGATCATGACTTACAGGAAGAGCGAGGAGAGCAGGTGGGAACTCCCCCTGCAAACCAAATCCCATCCAAATCCAGAAACGTTCTCACCTTTGCCTTGCAAGGAGGTGAAAGTCTCACTAAATTTTGGGGAGGAAATTCACCCTCATCCTACACAGTAACAGGCGTCATTCCAAATTCTCTTTGATACTCCCCATCAGACCCAGCYCCCACTGGGTCTGTTTTCCAAGGTTCTTGGTGCAAAAATATTGCTTGAAATTATCCTTATAAGGAGCCCTGACTTCTCCATCCTCTCTTTCTTCCAGGCTGTCTGGAGAAGGTGTTGGTGCCATGAATATTTGTAAGTAATCCATCTCACAAACAATATATTAAGTGATTAATTGATTGTACCTGGAATTGAGGATAAGACAAGGAAGGAAGGATGCAGCTTGTAGTTATCTGCACAAAAATGAATATAATTTTTCCAGCCCTTTAGGTCGGAGGCCAAAGAGCCTGAGACACATTTTCCTCAACCAGATTTTAATTTGAAGGGATTTGTACATTGAGATTGTCCCTTGGGAGACTCAGTTGCCTCAGGCCAGGAAGAAAAGCCAGAGAATAAGATGTGTGAAATCCAGCCAGTGATAGACTGTCCAAGAAATAACTGGAATGTGTGAAACTAAAGCTTGAAATTCCTTTGTATTCTTCAAACAAACCCTGTGCCCCTGCTTTCCCATGGAAGTCGTGGTCTTACCTGGGAGCAGCTACAGAGGTGGGAACATTCTGGGGCTGGGAGTGAGTTTCAACAGCAGGCTTGGAATGGGGGGATTCTGCTCTGGAGCAGGAAGGAGCTCCAGCGTGAGGTTTGTGTCTAAAAGCACCACCCAGGAAAGCCCCCAGAGCTGAGCCACTCACCTGGAGCACAGGAAGGCAAGCAGCACCTTCCCCTGCCAGCACAAAGCCTTGGAATCATCTCAGAATCCCTGCTTGTCRCTTTGCCATTGAGGGAAAACCTTCCCAGCGGTGTTTCTCAGCTTGGGAGCGCTCCCTCTCCCCGTCCAAACAATTCCCCTGCGTGTCCCTCCCCAGCTGGCAGTGCAGCTTGTCAGTGAATAATCAGCTGTCTCATTAACGAGTCTCATTAACGAGTCTCATTACGTCAGAACTCAGCGAGCACCTTCCCAGTGCCGCGGTGCCAATCCAGAGGAGGGGCAAGAATTATGTTTACCTCTGGAAGCAGAACCTGTTCTTTCACCTGCCCAGGAATCCAGGAGAGTTGAGCCCATGGTGCTCCCTCCCACCTACTCCTTTCTCACTCCCCGAATTCTTATGAAATGGAAAACAAAATATCTTCCTACAGGCAGTTTCTCCATTCCCCAATTCCTCTGGCATTGCTGGCTCACTCCAGGGCTCTCCTACATCCCAAAATCCAACCCTAATTTTCCATAGGTGAAAGGGCTCTCTCTAATGTTCAATGAATTCCTCACCCACCCAGAAGGGATCATTTTAAGCCCAAAGCCCACATAATGCACAGGTGTTCCAGCAGAAAATCATTCCCCTTCTCAGAAGCTGGAGACAGGTTAGAAATAGGGCAAAAGGGGAGTTAGAAGGGAAAAAAAAAAAAAAAAAAAGGAAGAAGGAACAACAATTGTTGAATACAAACCATAAATTTTAAATTTTACATAACTTGGAAAACATCTTGGGTTAAATACCTTCAGGCACAGCTTTTGGGGGTTTTTGGTGGGGTTTTTTTTTTGGTTGTTTTGGGTTTTTTTTTTTGGTTTTGGGGGTTTTTTTTGTGTTTGTTTGTTTGTTTGTGGTTTTTTTTTCTGTGCCAAAATGTAGCCATCTCATTCCTCCCATTTTCTGCTCCTGATGAACTTTTTATACGAATTTTATGAAATTTCTTCAATAAACTGCAATCAAACCATGAACAGTGCAGGATTTCTGTGCCAATATGAAATCCCCCTGCAAGAGTAATTTTAGAGTAATTTTAGAAGATTTGGCCTCATCACTGGCTGCTGCTCAGAGCCTTCCCATCTCCCATTCCTCCCTGTCTCTGTTTGAGAAGAGGGGGAGCACTGGAGCATTGGGAGAGATCCCAGAGCAGCACCCTGGGAGGTTTTCCACAATTAACAGCCAACAGAGACCAGAAAGCGGGGCTGGTTTCATCTGGCCATGAACACCACCATCCCAACCAGCCAAAGGGCAGAAAGACAATTTGGGGTCAAAAGTGATTCCCCAGGAGCATCTCCCCTCCCCCTCCCTGGACTGAGAGCATTTTGGGCAGTCCCTGGAGATGCCAGAAGAGCAGGACTGCTCCAAGAGGTTTTTAAAACCAAGGAAGATGGATCCCAAGGATCAGAGCTAAACTTTTGGAAAGGCTCATTCCAGATGAGGGAAAGCAGTCAGGCTTGATCTACATACCCTGTCTGGAGCAGCTGGCAGAGCCACCAGGCCAGGAGTTACCAAGGGTGTAACTGGAGAAGTTCCCAAGCCAAGGCTTCAGCCAGGTCAGCCCAAGAGACAGGAGTGCCCCACCTTTGGGGAGACCCTGTGCCTGCACCTTCACACTGTCCATGTCTGAGTGGAGCTGCTGGACCAGGCGGTTCATCTCTGAGATCCCCGCCCTGGTGCTCTGGAGCTCACCCCCGTGCCAGCCAGCCGAGAGCTGCAGCTCCTCGTACTGCGTGGGCAGGGAGGTGACACGGGGGACAGGCAGAGACTGACCCTGCTCTGATCCTCTCTTCACCAGGACTTGTCACACTCATCCCCTTGAGCTTCCTCCCTCCGTGTCCTTCTGCTCGTCCATCTCTCATTATCAAAGCAGCATTTTCCCAGAGAGTTGTGAAGAATCATGGAAGGCTGGAAAAGACCTTTAAGATCATCAAGTCCAACTGCCAAACATCTCCAAGGAACTATCTGAACTCCTCTCCACATCCACTTCATTTTACACCTTTCTCCCCTGTCCTCGCTGCTTGTTCTCTCCAGTATAACAGCCTTTGGGAAATGCTAAACAAAAATCTCCCTGTTTGTTTGCACCTCCTCACCCTGCTCTGGTACCAGGACTCAGCCTCAGCACGGCTCCAGTTGGCGATGTCCTCATACAGTGCCTTGACCTCAGAGATGATGCTGTCCAGGTCCAGGTTCTGGCTGTTGTCCATGGACAGCACCACCGAGGTGTCGGAGATCTGGGCCTGCGTCTGGGACAGCTGCTGGAAGTCAAACAAATTCATTTTCTGTCCCAAATGTTTCACTGTTTGTTTGTCCTGAGCCGAGGTGTAGAAGAGAGTTGGGGAGGAGCTGCAGCACTGATGTGAGATGCTACTCACTTCCAAAAATTTAGAAAGGTTTATTAGTGCTTTAATAAAAAAAGATAAACTTTTGGAAAAGCTCATTCCAGATAAAGGAAAGCAGTCAGGCTTTATCTACATCCCCTGTCTGGAGCAGCTGGCAGAGCCACCAGGCCAGGAGTTACCAAGGATGTGATTGGAGGAGCTCCCAAGCCAAAAATACAACAGAAGACTTAATAGAGAAAATATTATGGAGCCAGGAGCAGCAGAGGATCCCACCATGTGCTCAACCACATAATGGAGGCTTTGCCTTTTAAGCCTTTAGCCCCACCCAATGTTCTGTTCCTGGACTCCTTCTTCGCTGCCYAGTGGTGGATATAACTTCCTTAAATCTTGACTGGAGGTCAGCTGTTGCCATGGTAATGAGCCAACCCTCCCAAATGTCCCAAACCCAGGCTGTCCCCTGATAACAAGGCAAGGGGGGTAAAACATAACTATAAATCTATAAAACTTCTCTTAACATATATACATTGCTGCTGTGTGTGGAAGTCTAAGCCTGAAACTAGCCCACAGGAAGGCACTCAGCAGCCTAGGTGTGGCAGCCACGTGGCCGCTCAGCGCTGGCTCCCGGCAGGRGTCAGGCGGGGCTTATGGCTGCCTAAGGCGCTCTCCCTCGCGTCAATGGCGGGGACTGCAGCACCTTGGTAGAACAGGCAAGACAGACGCAGCAGCGATGCACGGGCACGAGGAGAGGCAAGGGGGCCGGCAGGTCTCAGCAGCAAGATCTGGGTTTATTCAGGAAAGGCGCATGGCTGCCGGGATCTGCCCAGAGGGCAGGATAAAAGCTTCCAGAAGGGAGGAGCAACCCACCGCCTGGCCAGTAACATAACAGAACTGAGTGATTGATCTAACGTGGTAACAAATAGGAGGCTTGTTGGGGAGGRGCAGCAACTTCTGCTCCAATCACCTTCCGCCCAGGGTAGAAGGTTCTGGGGATGGGGTGTGGGCAGAAAGTGATGGACAGGGAGGTTACCGGGGAAACATGGGAGGGGTTTACWMWGAAGCCATGGCAACTAAGGAGGGGACTAAAGACTGACATACAAAATGGCGGGAGTTCCCTAGGCAACCAGGGGATTGACATATCACGGAGGGGGTGGTGGAAAGAGAGCCCAAGGCAGAACCATTTTAACATAACATGGAGGGAACAGAACATGCCAATCCTAACATTAAAATTATAACTTGAATAATAAACTAAACTATGAACTGAAGAGCGGTCACACCGCAACAATACATGACATTTGACCTTTAATTGTGAGAGTCAGTCCTTGCAGGCTGGATCAGCCCAGGTCTACAATTAAACACCTGGAGACAATGAGCCAACCTTGCTTTTCCACTTCCCAGGAGATGCCAGCTCACCCAGGACCCAACCAGGAAAATGCTGAACCCTCTGAGCTCCTTTTAGGCTGGATCCCAAAGAAAGTGCTCAACTCCCAGAGCTCCCACACAGCTTCACCCTGAAACACTGAGTGGCTTTTGGGGTTACGTGCAGGAACTGCTCCTCCATGGAGCAGAACATGTTCCCAGGCTATGGGTATGCCAAGAAAATCACATAAAAGCACCCCTGAAAGAGAGATTTCCAGGGCTAAGCTTTATCCCATTGCAGCCAAAGAAATTAAGTGTTCCCACCCACAGCACAGAGCCCTGTTGATATTCCAGCAAGGATGGGACTGAAAATCACCTATTTCATGTCTCCAGGAAAGATTTACCCATCTTTCCTGCAGTTTTGTCACTCTGAACCCACCTCTTTTACTGAAAAATAAATAGATGTACAGTCCAAACTCACAGGGATTTGCCCAACAATTCCAGCAGAAAGGAATGCCCAGGTCTGGTTTTCCTGGCAGCGATTCCCCATGGAAGACACTCCTGCAAGTGATGAGAGGTGTCACTCCATGGATCTTTGGGATGGCAGAGGCTGCAAAGGGCTGCACAGAGGCTGCTCCAGGTGCTCCTGGGTGACTTCCATCAACGGCTGCTGGGTTGGGCATTTGGAGGTGGGAGAGGAGGATTAGATTAATGTTCCTGTTTAATCAGGGAATATCCTGAGCTCGATCATCAAGTCCAACTCCTGGCCCTGCCCAGGGCAATCCCAAGGATCCCACCATGTGTTTAAGCTGAATAATGAGGAGCAAAGTGATGTTTTTTCCTCCCCCCTGCAGGTATGAGGAGCACACTCCCCCCACACCTGTGCAGAGGAGGAGTTTTTTGGGCTCACAGCTCTTTCAACCAAATACAACATTTATTCCAGGCTTTTAGGGAGAACAGCCGCCAGTGCTGGCAGTAGGAAGGTGAGGCCTCTCCCTCTCTGGAGGTCCCTCTCTAGAGGGACCTAGAGGTCAACTTTTGGGGAGATTTTAATTAAAAAGAGTAGAATCCCACCTTAAGTGGATCAACTTTAGCTGAGTGTGTTCATTTAGGATATTTGGAAGCCCCAGCTGGCCCAAACCTTCCTTCTTCTCTCTGTGTCCAGTGACATTTGTCACCTTCCTGAGAGGAGTAAAAGACTTGAAGAGAGCAGCCCTGGGAATTTGCAACCTCATTATCTGCTGGCATTAAACACCTTTCTTTTTCATTCCCCAAATCCTTTAAGTGRAGACACAGATTGTGCCTCTGTGAGCAAAGCCGAGCTGAAAGCCAAAGTGGAGTGCCTCTTCCAAGGGCACTGAAGAGCCTCTGTAAAGGGGTAACAGCTTTTCCTTTGCTCTGCCTCATGTCATGTCCCTTCAGGGGCTCTGTGAAATTGGGCTCCCACAACCCATCACTAAATCCCAGAGATTTTTGGTGTTCCACGTGTATGTCAGTCGATTGCTCCGTGTTTCAAAGGCGTTACTCCTGCTCTATTTGGGCAATATCCCAAGGAATCTGTTCCAGCCTGATGGGGAGGAGAGATGCCACGGCCTTCATTCTTCAGATTTCCAAATTTGTGTTTAAAAGRTTTATTAAAGGTCGATATTCACAGCCCCTGCTAGGTTTCCCTGTCTATGACACATGCTCTGCCCACTTCTTGCTGCTGCTGAGTCACTCATGTCCCCAGAAACAAAGGTTTGGCCTTAAAACTCCAGATCTGGGACTGCAGCCCCAAAATGCCACCAAGGGTTTGATCAGTGACTTATCTCCTCACTCTGTCTGTATTCCTTATGTTCCTGCTCTCCTCGCCATGAGGAACTGAGAGGAACCACTGGAATGACAGCAGCTCTTTGAACACAAAGACTGCAGTTGTGGAGGTGATCTCTGGAACAGGGAACCACCAAAGCCCAGGGAAGGGTGACTCAGGACACTGAGGTGTCCATTGCAATCCCAAGTTGTGGTTTTCCAAACCTCTTACAGAGCATGGGAACAATAAAGGCAGTTCTGATGGGATTTGGATGAGCTGCACCTCTCAGGCTCACAGTAACCTGAGCACTGAGGGGTCTGGTACAGCCAGTGACTGAGCTGCCACCAGCTGTAACATCAGTGGGGACACAGCAGAGACCATCACCTCTGGAACTGCAGCAAATCCCACCRAGACCCCACCTCCCACTCTGTGACACTTTCTAAAGCATTTTCCAAAGCACTTCCCACATTTAATCGAGGCATTTGAGGACCTAAATGCCTCTCCAGTYGAAAGATCCTAAACCCCCAGGGTTTTCCCCAAGTGGGAGACGTCCCATGGATGAAGATGAGGTTTTGTGCAGCCTCACRTTTCATGCAGCTACACACTCAGCCATGGCTGCATCGGGCACCTTTGCCACCCCAGTCAAGACAAACTGGAACATTCCCCATCACTGGAAGTGTCCAAGGACAGGCTGGATGGGGCTTGGAGTAACCTGGGATAGTGGAAGGTACCCGTGGCAAGGGTGGAACAGAGTGAGCCTTAAAGTCCCTCCTAACTCAAACCATTCCATGATTCCACAATTCTGTCTGGCTTAACTCAGTCAAAACATTTCAGGTTTGGATGGGGTTTCTTTGGAGTCTACTTAACAACATTTCCAAAACATGTCCCTGCTGCATTGGAGAAGCTGCAGCTTCACCCACCACTCTTTCCTCCTGTGATATCAGACCCCTTCTTGGGGGTTGAGGTTTTTTCTTTCTTTTTCTTTCYTTGTTATTTGTGGAATTTTTTCCCATTGAGTGGCCAAGAAGCACCCATGACTGGGTGCTTGAGACGGTGGGGAGGGGGAACTCCTCTGGGTTTTGGGAGTGTTTCTGGAGGGACAGAGCTACCAAGAGAATGGGGAGCAGGTAAAAGAGATGGGGTTGGGGGCAGCTGCTGTCTCGCTCTTTGGCATCAGAGGAGAGCGGCCAGGCTGTCGCTTACTGCAAGGAGAATTCACTGGCACCACTGGAGCTCAGCCCTGAGGGACCAATCACCATCATTTCGTGTGCCCCAGGAATCCCAAATTTTGTGTGCCCCAAGAATCCTGAACTCCACCTCTCCCTCCCTGCTGGGAGCTGTGCTGCCGCTGTCCCGTCCCTGCTGTTTTCTTTGGTACCACTCTGGGTTCCTCCACGCTGTAACTCGTACCCTGCTGCCTTTCCACCATGTCCCCACAGTTCCACCTCCCACAAAACTTCTGGTACATCTCCCCCACCACCCCTGGATTTTTGCTCATTACTGGCAGCTGTGACGGTAACTGCACCATTCCTGCAGTCGAGAGGAGTTACAGGTCCCTGGTTCTGCTTGTTGTTAATGCCATAGTTGTTGTTGTTTTCTTTGCCTTGTTATACATCCTAGTAAAGATCTGTTATTCCTATTCCCATATTTTTGCCTGAGAGCCCCCTAATTTCAAGATAATAATAATTTGGGGGGAGGGGGTTTACATTCTCCATTCCAAGAGAGGCTTTTCTGCCTGCCCTAGCAGACACCTGTCCTATAAACCAAGACAGCCCTGCAGACCCCTCCTCCAACTCCCCCTCCCTCAGATTCCTGCTCCAAAGCACTCCCAGGCCTGGCTGTGTTGGTTGGCTCATCCAAAGCAGAGGGAATTCCCAATTTCCACAGAAAACATGGAGAAAGAAGCTGCAGCCAGAAAGCCCCAAAGCACAACCAAAGTCTGGGGCAACACAAGGATTGAGGACAACCATGAGGTTAACTCAGACTCTTCTCCTGTCCAGATCCCCTCAGGATATCCAAGAGCCCCGGAGCCAGAGCATCCAAGAGCTCCCAAATACCTCCAACAAAGCTGGAGATTGTGGCTTTAATCCCAACCAACCACGGGACAGGGAAGAGGAAAGAAACACAAAAAAATGGAACAAACCCCAACATTTCATCTGAAACGTCCATCTTTTCCCTACAAAATGCAGGGACATTACTCCAACACAATCTGGTCCTCCCAGGGATCCAACGCACGCAGGAGCAGCAGGAAGAACCCAATCCCAACACCAGGAGGGCACAATGTAAGAGGGGAAAGCCCTGCCCCAAACCAGGTGGGACTAACCTTCAAGTGAGGGACGAGGAGATGATGCTTTTCCAAGGATTTGGCCAATGGGTGTCTAGAAAAAGCCACCATGTTCCAGGCATTGGCTTCAGTTTAAATTAATCAGCAATTTCCTCAAATTATTGAATGTGTTGGAAAACACCCAGATCAGCAACCTGCAGGAAAATCACCTTGAAAAATAGATTTGGCCCTGCAGATGTTTCYTGGCATTAAAATGCAGTGTTCTATCTTTTCCTAGGTAGAACCAACAACAAAATGGTCATTTACCCTTAACCTGCCAGCCAGACTTCATTAATTCCCAGTAAATTCCCATTTATTGCTAAGAGTTTTATTAACTAGCAGGTTGAGTCACTCTTTCCTTCAAATTTCTAGCTTGAAAGCAGAGAGACTACCAAAAATTTAAGATCTTGTATAAAAAGCATTTTACACCTTTGAAGTCTCAATTTCAGTTCACCCAATCAGTAAAAAAGGGGAATTTTCATCTGAAAATAATTCACCGGACCCAAATTCCATAACTTTTTTGTCCTTACAAAGGTCTGACTAGGGCCCCTGTGACTTTAAATCATTCCTCAAACCTGAATAGGACAGACCAGGTGCCGCTCTGGCTGCCAAGCACAAGAAATGTTAATTGGTCCCCATTCTTCACATCACAAGCATTTTGTGGAAGTTTCGTGAAGCCTCACCCTGTGTTCCACACAAATAAAAGGAAAAGGTGCTCTGCAGAGGGAACTGCACCCAGGAATCTGCTTCCAGCACCAACCCCTGTCCCAGCACTTACCGTGTCCTGCTGCACCTACTGCCTCAGCTGTGGCTGTGCTGAAGGGAATTTTGTCTCTGCCTCCATAGCTCTGCCCAGGAACTGGTGTGGTTTCAGCACTGCCCTGTGTCCCTGGGGTGCTCTGGGCTGCTCCAGCAGCAGAAACTGTGATGGTTCATGGTCAGGGCCCAGAAGGGCCGGTGGAAGTTGTCCTGCAAGATGTGGCACAGTTTTGGTGCAGCCAAAGCAGGGTTTGGCTACAACTTTGGTTCCAGGCTGGGCAGAGCCCCCTAGCCCTGCACCATCACCCCCATCACCATCACCCCGTGAGCCATCACACCCTGAACCATCACCATCACCCTCATTATCATCACCCTATCACCATCACCCGTGAGCCATCACACCTGAACCATCACCCCTATCCCATCGCCCCATCACCATCACCCCGTGAGCCATCACACCCTGAACCATCGCCCCATCACCATCACCCCCGTGAGCCATCACACCCTGAACATCACCCCTATCACCATCACCCCCATCACCATCACCCCGTGAGCCATCACACCCTGAACCATCAACCCCTATCACATCACCCCATTTCCACCATCACCCCGTGAGCCATCACACCCTGAACCATCACCCTCATCACCATCACCCCCATCACCATCACCCCATGAACGATCACACCCTGAACCATCAGCCTGTGAGCCATCACACCATGAACCACCACCCCCTGCACCATCACCCCCATCATCATCATCCTCTGCACCATCACCCCCATCACCATCACGCCCTGAACTCTCGAGACAGATGGGCATGCCAGACCTCTCCTTTGAGGAGATGTCTCTTGAATGAGCTGTGATAAGATCATCTCAACCCTCCTGGACTGAGAAATCCTCTTGGTCGTGGTGAGTTCCCAGCATGCTTTGGAGCCCCATGTAGATTCTTTGTAACCCATTGTTTTTTCCCCCATTTGTACCACTCCTGCTTTTCCCCATTAGACCTTTGCTTCTGCCCTGTTCAGAGGGAGCTGCCATCCCTGGCCTCATTTGCAGGGTGGTGGAATAAAGGAACTCTGTGAATAACCACATGGTGCTCCTGTCTCTTTGTCCCTGTGCTGGCCTGGGGACACCTCGCCAGGCAGAGCTGAAATCACTGCTAAGAGCTGAGCTGGCTGCCCCTTGCTGAGGCTGCCTKACACCCCTAGAAAGTTGTCTCCTGTGGGACCTCTCTCTGGGAAGGTTGCAGTGTCTGGGTCAAGCAATCAGACCCATGCCCAGCCATCACAAGGCTGAAACACCACTCCCATCACCACCACCCCCATCACCATCACCCCCTGAACCATCACCCCCTGAACCATCGTCCTCTGAACCATCACATCCTGAACCACCATCACCATCACCCCCTGAACCATCACCACCATCACCCCCATCACCATCGTCCCATCACCACCCCAGAGCTGCTGCTCTGCCCAGAGCTCCATCCCAGTGTGCAGAATGTGAACTGCCAGGAGAAGGAGCAGCTCAAGACCCTCAACAAGGAATTCGCTTCACTCACTGACCAGGTGAGCTGAGAACCTCCCCCAGCTCCAGTTCCCAGGGTGTGGAGCCCAAGGGAGGTGTTGGGCATGGACAAGGCACAGAAAGGGCACGGAAAGGGCACAGAAAGGGCACGGAATCCTGTCAGGACAACTCATAAGAGACATCAAGGGAACTTGCACAAGCTGTCAGGGGACAATCTTAGCATTTACGAGGCCTCAGTGTCCAGGCACTGCTGCTCTGACCTCTGGGCCTGACTGGGGCAGGACACAAGCTAAAACCAGTTCCAGCTGCCCTCCAGTCCCCTCTCAGCCCTCTCTGCACAGCCCACATTTGTTGCAGAGCTGGTTTTGAGAATGTCTTTGCTTTTTTGTGCATTTCCACACGGGTGCCCCCAAACAAAAGCTGCTGGATTGGGAAACTCTGCCRGGTGTGCCAAGAGCAGGAACACATCCCACTGCCAGGGCATCAGCATTTTGCCACGGGATACCTGGGAAAAAACCCACAGGGATCATCCAGTCCAACCCCTGGCACTGCACAGGCTCCTCAAAATCCCACCCTGTGCCCAAGGGCATTGTCCAAACATTCCTGGAGCTCTGGCAGCCTTGGGGCTGTGACCATTCCCTGGGGAACCAGTTCAGAGCCAAATCACCCTCTGGGGAAGGACCTTTTGCTGATACCCAGCTTGACCCTCCCCTGGCACAGCTCCAGCCATTCCCTGGGTCCTGTCTCTGGTCCCCAGAGCAGAGTTTGGAGCTGTCCCTGGGGATGAAGCTGCAGCCCCTGAGGAGTCTCACCTCAGTTTCATTTTCCCCAGCCAGACAAACCAAATGACCTCAGCTGCTCCTCATGGGGGCCCTCCAGACCCTTCACCACCATCGTCACAATCCTCTTCCCATTTCCCATTTTCCTTTCTGGGATTCAGGTTTGGATCCTGGAGCAGCAGAAGAAGGTGCTGGAGACCAAGTGGAGCTTCCTGCAGAGTCACAGAGCAGCATCAAGGCCGTGCTCAGGGCATTTATCTGGAATTTTAGGGAGAAACTGGGAGCCCTCAGCAGTAGCACAGCCCAGTTACAAACAGGCCTGAGAGCAGCAAAGTAGGATTGGGAAACCAACAAGAAAATGTGAGTAAAAAACAGAGAAATGCAACTTCAGAGCTCAAAATGTTGCTTGAAATTAGTGAACAGGCAGAAACACTGGACTTTTTGGGGATAGCAAATGGTTCCCAGAGAACTCGTAGGTGAAGATTAAATAGATTCTCCTCCAGTAGACCCCATGGTGGAGGTGAAGAAGATGGAAAGATCTCCCAGGATCTGAGTACAGAAAGTAACATCCACATTTACAGACACATGGATGAAGCAGAATATCCCTCTTCCGCATTTTCTTTCCCTCCTTCCTGACTCAGAAATTCAGATTTCCAAGTGTTCAGCAGCTATTTGAGGTCACACAAAAGCAGTTCTGCAGCAGAAACCTCTCTGAAAACACATTTGTTTTCCCACAGGCTACAAAACAAGAGTAAGGTATCCCAAAACATTGTCTGGGGAGAGGGAAAGAAATCAGAGCTTCATTTGTTTCACTTGTGGCCTGAAGGAACTCAAAGAATCAGGGAATTGTGCTGAACTCCAGCAAAACCTCCCATTTTCCCAGACAGGTCCAGGGACGAGCAGAGCCTGCAGACACATGCCCAGGAGGAGCTACTTGTCCTAAGGAAGGTGAGCAAGGGACTCACCAGCTGAACTTTCCCTGTCTGGTTCGGGTGTTTGGGTGGTTGTGGTGGCTTCTTTCCCCAAGGCAGCACAGRAAACAAGTACAAGCAGAAGCTGGGTTTGCTCAAACTCCAGTCASACCCCAGATCCCAGGAGCCAGAGCACGGCCATGGCACCGACCCTGAGGGCAGCCCCGAGTCTGCTCTCCCTCCTCAAATTCCTCTTTCCATCCCCAAAGCATCTCCAGAACACAGAGAGAGTTCTCTTGGCCAAAGCCAAGGTGGAAGGGCYGAAAGAAGAGGGTGGGTATCAAGCTGGGTATCAGGAAAAGGCTCTTCCCCAGAGGGTGGTGGGGCTCTGAACAGGCTCCCCAGGGAATGGTCACAGCCCCAAGGCTGCCAGAGCTCCAGGAACGTTTGGAAAATGCCCTTGGGCACGGGGTGGGATTTTGAGGAGCCTGTGCAGTGCCAGGGGCTGGCCAGGTGTCTCTGTACAAATCACAGAATGGGTGGGACTGCTGGGGATGGCGTCTCAAGCTGTTGTATTTTCCAGCATCAGTCTCATTACRTGCTGATGACAATGGGAAGCTGCCAGCAGCTCACGTCCCCAGCAGCAGACAAAGAACTTAATGTTACAACTTACTTTARAAGTTTTTTGACCAATCACACAAAGCAAAAGCACATTGACAGTAGTTCTATCCAATCACTATAAGCATGGGTACCTGTGGTTAAAACAATGCTTGCTTATTTCAAATACAGTAACTGCTTGTAAGCATTAAAATACAATGCACAGAGCTCCATTGTTAAGCTTTAAACTTCCTAATATCTCACTAGATATTCTTTTCTGTACCTTGGGGAGTTATTCTAGCCAAGCGTTAATACACAGACCATTGTTCTATTTGTCCTTACTTTTCTATTTTTTACATMATTTTTCTGCTGACCTATCTCATGGCCACTGCTTAGCTCCAACCACAGTTCTGCTGTCTCTGAGCCTGCCTTTCGCAGCTTTCCCAAACCCCTCACCAGGGGTTGGACTGGATGATCCCTGTGGGTCTTTCCCAGGTATCCCATGGCAAAGTGCCGATGCCCTGGCAGTGGGATGTGTTCCTGCTCTTGGCACACCTGGCAGAGTTTCCCAATTCCTGAGAACGTTCTACAGAGAGGTGAGAGGTTTTCCTCAGGGCTCCAGCAGTAATTCCCATTTCCCAGCTGGATTTAGAAGCTGGTCATGCTGGGGGAGCAGGGCATGGCCAAGGGTTCACGGTGTTTCAATGGTCACCACAAAGGGGGACCCAGCTGGACATCGGGGGTGGCAGCAGTCTGGGGCTGGACTGGGAGCACAGCAGGCACAGCCCCTGTCCCCACCAGAGCTCACTGGCTGCAGGTCCCAGACACTTCTGTGAGGGCCAGCAGCCCAGATCCACACCTGGATGGAGCCATTGAGGGCACCAGGGCCCGGCCCAGGGACATTGTCTGCAGGAGCTGGGCACAAGCCCAGGCCTGGCAGCAAAACAAAGTGAGAGCACCTGGAAAGGGTGGGGTGGGGACCAGCTCTCTTCAGGCCAACTTCAACCCCACAGCAACATCCCCCACCCCCTGATCTGCTCTGGTTTAACTCAAGATGTGTTTGGGGATATGCAACGAGACCTTTTGAGCTGTCTATGGGACAAGGAGCAGCCTTAAGTAGAGGGAGGGARGGTTTAGATGGGATATTGGGATTAAATTCCTTCCTGTGAGGGTGGGGAGGCCCTGGAATGGATTTCCCAGAGCAGCTGTGGCTGCCCCTGGATCCCTGGCAGTGCCCAAGGCCAGGCTGGACAGGGCTGGGAGCACCTGGGACAGTGGGAGGTGTCCCTGCCATGGCAGGGGTGGGACTGGATGAGCTTCCAACCCAAACCATTCCATGGCTGTGATTTTAGTTGGAGGAGATGAGAGTCACTGCAGGCAGCAACCAGGGGCASCTGGGCTGGCACAGATTGTCCAGAGACTGGAGGGAGAAATCAGGGTCACCAGGGCCAGGCGAGAAATTGTGAGCACCAAGGACCAAGTGAGAAGTTGGGAACACAATGGGCCAGGTGAGCACAGCCATGAGTGGGAATTTCTGCAGGGAGGGCAGATTTGCTGCTCCTGAGAATTCCACAGCCACCTTTCCTGATACTGGAGCAACTTGTAATCCAGGAGGAAGAAGGGCTGAAATCCCACTCGTCCCTCCCATTAAAACCAGATTCCATTTCAGTCCTGAGCTCAAACCATAACTCTGAACAAACTCCCCCCATCCCTCCGCCCAGACTCCAGGCTGGCAAAATCCAGCCAGGACTGAGCTGTGCAGGCAGCAAACCCCAAACCCTGCCCCCAGAGCCAGGGCAGGCTCCAGACCTGGCAGGAAGGTGATTCTTGAATATTTTCCAGAGCTCCTGAGCACCCAGGGCAGCACAAAGAACTTGGCTGAGACTGGACAGGCAGCTAAAAGGGAAACTTTAATAAACGACTCATGAAAGACATAAAAAGCATAAAAATCCAACCCAAGCCCCAATGCCAGGGCAGGGCTGAACATCAGCACAAAAACTGGGAGCAGGTCCTTGGAGTTAGGTCCCTAAAAACTCTTCCTACTGCAGTAACAACAATTTCCCTGGTATGTTGAAGACCCATTTTGGCAGGAACGAGGAGTTTTTGGGATGGGGCATCAACTGAACCCTCACTGCAGGAGACTCCAGATATCACTAAATACCCTTCAATAGGGAGTGGTAAACAGAGACACCCAAAAATAGGGAATTTTTCTCCCAATTCAGTGGCACACATGGAATTTGAAGTAGCTTTAGATCCCTCAAGCTTTGGGCTTCATTTAAAGAGAGGGAAAGGGTTTAGGAGGTTCTTGAGGAGTTATTTTGCTACAAGGAGCCTGAAATCAATTTTGTCAGTGCTGCCTTTGGTCAGAAACAGCTTCAGTCACAGGAGAATGTTGAACCCCAACCCTGAGCCCATTTCCAAAGAAAATAAGGGGAGACCCAAGCCTGTTTTCTTCCTGGTATATTTAAAAAACCCAACCCAGGGTGAACCCTCGGCAGGGGCTGAGAAGCCTGAGGGAGTGGAGTCTTCCAAATCCTGTTAGAAGGGAGAGAATCTTCTGGTCGTTTGCAGAAGCACAGCAGAAATGTGGGATTTGCCTTTCCAAGGGTGAAATCCAGCCCGGAGCAGGGGGTACCAAGCACAAGAGTAACAGCAGGGATACCCCACCTGCGTCCCGGGGTAAATTTCACCCCACAGGCTTGATCCTGCTCCCAGAGGAATGGCTGAACTCCAAGAGTGCAGGATCAAGCCCCGGCAGGGCAGGGGCAGGGCCTCAGCACTGCAGGCGTTTTGCAGCCAATTCGTCCTGCAAAAGGCTCCAAGACTTTTCTTTCCATGGTTTCCCTCAGGTGCTGGGAATGCTGAGCTCCATTCTTGGAGTTACTTCCTGACGCTTCTCCGGGTGGACGAGGTGGTGGTGATGGTGTAGGACTTGGAGGAGCCCCCAGAGGAGAAGCCGAGGGCTCCGCTGCCCATTGCTGATCCCAGGCTGAGGCCTCCTCCGATCCCTGCTCCCAGGAGCCCGCTGGAGCTGGAATATCCACCCCCACCGCTGGAGCTGACCACGGCTGCGGGGGAGAGGAGCAACGTGAGCGCCTGGAACGCCCACCCAGCACCCTCAGGAAAGGCTCCCATGGGATCATGGAATGTGTTGGGTGGGAAGAACATTAAATCCCACCCAGTGCCCCTCCTGCCACGGCAGGGACACCTCCCACTGTCCCAGGCTGCTCCAAGCCCTGTCCAGCCTGGCCTGGGACACTGCCAGGGATGGGGCATCTTCTTAGAAATCCATTCCAGGGCTTCCCCACCCTCACAGGTGGGRAATATCCCAATATTCCCATCTAAATCCCATCTATTCCCTTCCCAATATCCCATCTAAACCTCCCCTTTTTCAGTTTAAAGTCCTTCCTTCTTGTCTTGTCACTCCACCACCCAACCTGGCTCAGGATCCCCTGAGCTTGGAGCCCTCAGGGAGAACCCCTAGAAAATCCATGGAGAATCCCATTTCACAAACACACTCAGCTCATCTCCTGGTGCCCCAAAGCTGTGGGAATGTGGTTCCCCAATTTCCAGCAGGAATTAAGTGGCTGAAAATCAGAGCCACTGGTTTGGAGCATCCCTGAGAGAGCAGCTCCTGCCCAAGGTCCGGGCCAGGTGAGGATCCAACACTTCCCAAGCTGGAAAAACGCCCTCTGCCATCACCTGTGCAGCAATTCCCAACTCAGGGAATGCATTTCCCATTAGTGCTTTTCTATCCACACAAAAGCAGGAGGGAAGAAGATCAGCGCTGCCCCAAGTCCAATTTCATCCAGGTGAGTTGGAGCTGAGCTTGGGATGGAGCCCCAGCACCACCCCCAGCCTCAGGGTGCTCCCACTAAGGAGGGGCTGAACTGGGTGAACTGGAACACTCTGGGCCCCCTTTTCCATGGGTTTAGAGTGAGGTGGAACCACAACAAACAACAAAATCCACTCACAGATGTTGATGTTGCCAACTCCATCGCCAGCCAACCTGAAAAGACAAAGGCAAGGGGAGGGATTACACTCAGCTTTCCTTGGTCCTGGGCTCGAGGAGGAGGACAGAGACAGGGAGTTACTGCTCCARGTGTACCTGATCCAGGGAGGATCCCTGGGCCCCCCAGGGCTTTGTTCCAGCCCTGCCTTTCCCAGCTCTGTTATCACCATTGCGGGGAGGACAGAGCACAGAGGTTCTGTCCTAATCCCACAGGGATTTCCACTTGGAAATGTTCTGCCACAGCATTAAACATGATGGAAACCAATTTTTTCCTTCTTCGCTTATTTTCCCCAGGTTTTTGTTCCCCAGAATCTGCCAGTTTGGCTCTTCAGCCAAAGCATTTCCAGGACCAGAACTCAGTTTTTCAAAGGCTTCCTTGTCTGCATTTCCTTGTGGAAACCAGAATTGGGCTCTCACAGTGTTCCCAGGCAAAGGGAGCAAAGGGCTCCCAGGATCCTTCCCAGAGGGAACCCAGGGAATCTTTGCTCACCAATCCCCCGAGGTGTCCTCACCTGCTCTCCTCGCCCTCCAGCAGCTTCCTGTAGGTYGCAATCTCRATGTCCAGGGCCAGCTTGACGTTCATGAGCTCCTGGTACTCCCGGAGCTGCCGGGCCATGTCAGCCTTGGCTTTCTGCAGGGCATCCTCCAGCTCGGCCAGTTTGGCCCTGGCGTCCTTGAGGGCCATCTCCCCACGCTCCTCAGCCTCGGCCACGGCCGCCTCCAGCTTCGCTCGCTGCAGGGACAGAGCGGCCACATCAGGGGGCTCCTGACCCCTGGGGGAGGATCCTGGGCTCCAAACCTCGGGCTCTGCTGCCCAGACCCCTTTGTGGATCTGGAGCTCAACTGGATCCCTGGGACTTCATCCCTACCTGGTTTCTTGGGCACTGGATGGAGATGGAAACTCATCTTCCAAGGTCTCCCAGAAGAAGACCAAGTTTCTCTCCACTGACTACACTTTTTCAGGTGATCCTCAGCTTCCCAGTCCCCCACATCCCACAGATCCCTTGGGGCTCAGGAAAGCTCAGGTTTTCTCTGCTAATTTCCCCCAGTTTTTTCAGAGCTGGGCAGGTTCTGGCTGAGATTTGGGCAGGACTGGAGCACACCTGGTGCTCCAAACACCCAGACCCACCCCAAGACCAGCCCTGTGGGGCCCCAGGGAACCCCCAGCTGTGCCCCCACAGCTCCCAAACCCCCATGTTTGGCACAAAGGGCTCCCTAGAGGCTTTGTGCTCCCTTCCATTGTCCAAGGGAGCCCCACCAGGACAGCTCTTGGCTGGTGCCAGAGYCTCCCTGCCCTGAAACCAAATAATCCGGGATGAATCACCAGGTTTATCTGGAGCCTTGGGAGCTCCAGGCCAGGCCTAAGCCACAGCCCTGATAAAGCGATAAGACCTCAATGAAAGCAAACAGAGCTCCCCAAATCTCTGTGTGTGTGCCCAAACATGGTGTTCCCTGCTGTGAAAGGGAGTGGACAATGATCCCAGGAACAGGAGGCCATGAGGGTTGTGTGGGGGCCCCTCTGTGTCGCAGGGGCGATTTCCCCTCGTCCTCTCCCAAATCCACCTTCCTGGCAGGATCACCCTGCTCCCAACGCTCTCCCTCCCCCTGCAGAACTAAGCAGTGCAGCCCCCCCAGAATGGTTCTTACAGACCATGGAATTGTGAAGGTTGGAAAAGATCTCCAAAATCACCAAGTTCAAGGGGTTGTGTAACACCCAGACCCCTGAAACAATCCCTAACATCACAGACTGTCCGGAGCTGGAAGGGACCCACAAGAACCATCATGGCTCAGCACACAACAACCCTAAAAATCCCACTAACCCTGAAATTCAACACTTGAGAGTGTTGCCCAAAGGTTCCTGGAGCTCTGGCAGCCTTGGGGCTGTGACCATTCCCTGGGGAGCCCCTGTCCAGTGCCAGACACCCTCYGGGGGAAGAAGCTTTTCCCAATATCCAAACTGACCCTCCCCAGACCCAGCTCCAGCCGCTCCCTCAATGCTGTCCCCAAAGGGATCAGAGCCACATCCCAGCTCCGAGGCCAGAGAAGGACAGGAGAGGGGCAGCTCCTCACCTGGGCCTTGGCATTCTCGATCTCGCCCTGGATCCTCTGGATGACCCTGTTGATCTCCGTGATCTCATTCTTGGTGTTCCTCAGGTCGTCCCCGTGTTTTCCAGCTGTCACCTGCAGCGCCTCATACTGGGACAGAGCAGTGGGACAGAGTGATGGGGTGAGGATGGCAGGGAATGAGTGGGATAGAGGCCCCCCCATGGCACAGGGGATACAGGTGCTGACAGAGCTGGAGATCATGGAATGGTTTGGCTTGGAAGGGACATTAAAGCCCATTCAGYGCCATGGGCAGGGACACCTTCCACTGTGCCAGGGTACTCCAAGCCCCATCCAACGTGGCCTTGGACACTTCCAGGGATGGGGCAGCCCCAACTTCCCTGGGAAATCCATTCCAGGGCTCTCCCACCCTCACAGGGAGGAATTCCTTCCCAATATCCCACCTATCCCCGCCCTTTTGCACAGGGAAGCCATTCCCTGTGTCCCATCACCTCAAGCYCTCTCCAGCTCTCCTGGAGCCCCTTTGGGCAYGGGAAGGGCTCCAAAGTGTCCCTGGATCCTCCTCCCCTCGCAGAGCTCACCTTGCTCTGGTACCAGGACTCGGCCTCGGCGCGGCTGCGGTTSGCGATCTCCTCGTACTGCGCCTTCACCTCGGCRATGATGCTGTCCAGGTCCAGGTTCCGGCTGTTGTCCATGGACAGCACCACCGAGGTGTCGGAGATCTGGGCCTGCAGCTCGTTCAGCTCCTGCAGGAAAACCAAGCCCGTTCATCAGTGAGGTTTCAGGGCCCCTCTTTTAGGAGCCAATTAAAGAGAGAATCCAAGGGGAGAAGGGAAAGGGAGGCAGGTAAGAATTCCATCAAAATAATTATTAATGAGGAGGGAAGCAACCTTGCAAAGCACAGGGCAACAACCAACAGCAGAGCTGGAGCTGTTTATCCCTACTTTGGCAGCAGGGCTGCTTGTTTCACTGTTATCCCATTCCTTAGACAACAACCCAGGTAGCTGCAGAACCTGCAGGGGCCAAATTCCAGCCCSTCTCTCAAGGATTTGTGTCCAGCTCAGGTAATCCCTGCTCTTGCAAACAATGAGGAGGAGGAAGGAGCCTGGAACAAGCAGCTTTCCTTCATTCCTGTCACACAGCACCACCTCCCCCAGCCACTCGTTTTCCTTGTTTTCATTCAAAAAGCATCCCAAATACAATGTCYGCAATCCCTCCATCCCACATCCTACACAGGGAGAAATCCGCATGACAATCCACAGAATTCAGAGGAATCACTTCACTTGCAGGCACAGTTTTGCTTATAGAAGGAAAGACTCCATGAATCCATCACCTTCCCCACGTTCATTTTCCCAGCCAGCATTCCCTGTTCTCCCYCTCTGAAGGAGCAGAAGGATCCTCACCGCCTCATGGAAAGCCCTCAGGAAGTTGATCTCATCTGTCAGAGCATCCACCTTGGCCTCCAGCTCCACTTTGTTCATGTAGGCAGCATCCACATCCTGGAAAAATGAGGAATAAACCATGGAGATTGGGGAGCTTTGATGTCTGAGCCCACCCAGCCTCTGGTGGCTTCCAAAGGAGTTCCCCAAACCAGCTCCAGGTGTCCCAGTGGCACCCCAGGGCCTACAAATCATCTCCCAGGGCACTGAACGCTGCTGGAGTGCAGATCCTGAGAGTCCTGGGGATCCCTTGGACCCCTGTTTGCAAGTTCAGTGTCAGGTTGGACACAGAGACCTCAGGAAAGATCCCAGAGAAAGATCTGGCATCATCTCCAATATCCCTGGGACCCAACAGCTCTCCCCTGCATGTGTGGAGACCTCAAGGCCTCCCCTGAGCTGCCTTTGGCTGGAATTCTGCCCCTCAGAGCTTCATCAGAGCTGGAGTGAACTGTGAGTAGGGCAAAGAGCAAACACGGGGAAGGGCTGCCCACACTGATGATCAGTCCCAGGGAAGAGCCGTGCCTGCCCCATGCCTGGAAGTGTCCAGAGCTGGACGGGGCTTGGAGCACCCTGGGCCCATGGAAGGTGTCCCTGCCCATGGCAGGGGTGGGAATGGGATGGACTTTAAGGTCCCCTCCCACCCATCCCATGTGAGGATTCCYGGACCCACGCAGATATTCACCTTCTTGAGCACCACAAACTCATTCTCGGCCGCCGTGCGCTTGTTGATCTCGTCTTCATACCTGCCAAGAAAAGGGATTTCTGTGAAGTTAGAGCCTGGATAAAAGGAAAAACATCCCAGTGAAAGGTTGTCCCAGTTCTCTTCCCTATCCCTCCATTTCTTGGCAGCCAGCCCAGCACTTCCCCAGGGCTGGCACACCAGCAGTGCCTGCTCTGGATGAGCTGCTCCATCACCACCACCTGAAACCACCCCCTCCCTGCTCCCCCAGAATCCTTAAAATTCCCTGTGCTCCAGAAGATTCCTGCTCCTCCTTTGGGGAGGGCCCAGGCTGTGCCCCCACTTTGTCACCAACCCTTCAGGGAGCAAATTCAAAGCAGGAGAGACACAAACAGATCCCACAAACTCCTCTGGGCTGATCCCAGCACTTGCTGGAGCTGCTTCCACTCTGCACTTCCCTACTCCAGACTGCTGGTAACCTTTTGCAGGTGTTGAACACGTGGCACTGTTCTGGGAAGAGCCAAAGGTAATTAATTACCCTCATTCTCCTCCAAAGCCTCACCAAATTCCAGTCTTGGTGACTGCTGTTCTTTAGGTGCTCACCCTCAGATGAGGAGCTCACCTGGAAATCTCCAGGGGTTCTCCTAAAGGTCTCCAGCAGATAAAAATCCCTCTCCACAGATTTTACAGGACCACCACTGATTTGCAAACCTGGACCGTGGAGCCCACCTGGACCTGTCTGTGCACTCCCAACCTGCCCAGACATCCAGCCCCAACCTGCTCTGGGCATCTGGGAATCCTGAAAGCCATCCAAGGAACAGAGCAGGAAGCACTTTGGCTGTTTGGGAATTGTTGCCAGGTTAAGGCTCTTTATTTACATGGGCCCTGCATGGCCAGAGCTGGAATTTGCCTTCCAAAGCAGGAGCTGCTTCACCTGCCCAGCCTCCCCCTCCTGCTCCAACCTGGAATGGTGCCCATCCACACCAGGATCAATGGACATTGCCCCTCTGCAGGTCACTGAGCTGCCAGAGCTATTCCAGAGGAATAAATCCCGGGAAGTGACGCAGAGGYACCACCTCTGCACACCAGGGATCAGCAGAGAAAGGTATAAAAACGGTGAATTCCTCCAGAATGGATCACCAAATTCCTCCTCTGCTTGGGGGCAGCTCCACCAAGCTGGTCAATGAGCTGGTAAAGCATGGAATCTTGGAATGGTTTGGGTTTGTAGAGACCATAAACCCATCCCATTCCCACCCCTGCCACGACAGGGACACCTTCTGCTATCCCACGCTGCTCCAAGCCCTGTCCAACTTGGCCCTGGGCACTGCCAGGGATGGGGCAGCCACAGCTTCTCTGGGAAATCCATTCCAGGGCTTGCCCACCCTCACAGGGAGGAATTTCTCCCTAAATCGTCCAATATTGTCCCAACATCCCTCTGAAAGCCCAGGACACTCCTTGGAACTGAGCCCCATGGGCAGCATGACCCCAGCTGGCTCCACACCCTCTCCCACTGCAATCCCTGAGTTAGGGGCTGGTGTCATCCCTGGAGCCTYTCCTCCCCTAAATATCACCTGGGAATTCCTGTGGAAACCAAACCTATGGRAAAAAGGCCACAGGCACCCTCAGAGCACATCATGGTTTAAGTTTTCCATCCATAATTGAGATTTTCTCCATATAAATGGGGAGCAGCAGGTGCTGCATTCCAGTTACTGCATCCTCACTCCCTCAGCTCCTAATTCCTGCTTCCCTTCCATTAGCACACAGAGGGTTTGGCTTTCCATGGATCTGTAGCCTAAAGGAATAAATCCATGAGATTAGGACTGAATCCATGGGAAACATAACTAAACTTTGGGGTTTAATCCCTCTGGCTGCAAACCAGCTCCTTGCAGAGATTCCAAGGCTGACTGTGGATGGAATAAGCAGGGAGGGCTGGGGGCAGCATCATTCCCAAGCAGCTCTTTGGGAATCTCTGGGTATTGACCCTCCCTAAACACACCCTGGGGATTATCAGCTCTGTTTGTTTGCAGTTCCTGCCTGATCCAGTTTGCCAGCTCTGTCCTATTCTTCCCTTTTCAGAGGCATTTCCCGGCTGGGCTGGGCCGGGCTGGGACAAAGGCCACCTTTCTTCTGGGGCTCCTCCCAGGTGACACTGAAAAGTCACTGAAGAATTGCAGGGCAGCTGCTCCATTCCCTGCCCAGGGAATCAGCTGGGAGCTCCTGTGGAACTCTCGGGGCTCCAGCCACCCCAAAGAGCCACTTCTGACCCTGAGGAGGCCCCRAAGCCCCACCTCCAACCCAGGGAGGCCCCAGAATGTCACCTTCAGTCCTGAGGCGGCCCCAAAATGCCACTTCCAAGCCTGAGGAGGCCCCAAAGCAAAGCCAAGAGGATGGAGGCACCAGCCCATGTAGGAACAAGGTGCCAGAAACAGCGAGCAAAAAGAATCCAGGCAGCTTTCCTGCACTAAACACCTCATTCCAGGCCAGAAAACATCTCCTCCTTGTCAGGAGAGCCAGGGACATCCATGCCCAGCTAAACACCAGGACTAAACACCTCATTCCAGGCCAGAAAACATCTCCTCCCTGTCAGGAGAGCCAGGGACATCCATGCCCAGCTAAACACCTGGACTAAACACCTCATTCCAGGCCAGAAAACATCTCCCTAGCAGGGGAGCTGGGGACATCCATGCCCAGCCAGCAGCTCCACCACCCCATCAGGGGGACACTGATACTTTACTTGGTCTTGAAGTCCTCCACGAGGTCCTGCATGTTCTTGAGCTCTCCCTCGAGGCGCCCCTTGTCGGCCAGGAGCCCGTCCAGCTGCCGCCGCAGGTTGCTGATGTAGGTCTCGAACATGGGAGCGATGTTGCTCCGCGTTGTCTTCTGCTCCTGGAGCAGGCTCCACTTGGTCTCCAGCATCTTGTTCTGCTGCTCCAGGAACCGCACCTGGGAGGGAGCGCAGGGGTCATTTGGGATGGTGGGAGAGAGGGGAGCTGACACTGCAGGGGATGGAAGGGCTGGGCTGCAGGTGGGAATTTGGGTGGCACCCAGGAATTTGGGTGTTCGTGGGAAGCACCAGAGGAGGGTCATGGAGACCATGCTGAGGAGCTTGGCTGCTCTGGGAGCTGGTTTGTGACTTTGAGGCTTTGGAGGAACTGAAGAAAAGCAGATTCTGCTGGGCTGACACTTGACAGAAACCTGCCCCAGACATCAAACCCTCCAACTGCTCCAACTCCAGGGCTGGATTCCTTGCATTTCGGGAATTCCAGAGCTGGATTTACACAAGGTTAGTTAGTGCAAGAGAGCCAAGATGTGCAGGGCAGCATAACACCCAGGACAGGCTCTGGGTTCCATCTGCTCTCCTGGGACAACTCCCTCCAGGAGCCTCTCCCTCCCCAGATTTGGTGCTGGGRTGGGGGTGCAAAGCCTGCACCCCCATTTGGGCAATCCCAGGTAAATCAGGGCTGCAAAGGCAGCCCAAGCAAGGTTGTTCTGTTGGCAATGCYAGCAGGGCTTTAATACATCGAATAATAAGAATTATTTTATTGCAGTGGGCAAATCCCACCACGTTCTCCAGGACTGATCCTCACCCCATTCGTGACCAAACCAATTTTGGGTCCCACCAACTGTTCAGCACCCCCAGAGCTCCGAGCCAGCCCAAGCCCTCACCTTGTCAATGAAGGAGGCGAATTTGTTGTTGAGGGTCTTGATCTGCTCCTTCTCCTCCTTGCGGACCCTCTGGATGCTGGGGTCGATCTCCAGGTTGAGGGGCGTCAGGAGGCTCTGGTTGACGGTGACCTCCTGGATGCCGCCGGGGCTGAGGCTGCCGAAGGCGGCTCCCCCATAGCCGTAGCCCGAGCGGACGCTGAAGGAGCTGCCCCCTCCCAGGCTGACCCTCTTGCCGGCCGAGCCCAGGCTGTAGAGGCTGGCGCTGCCGAAGCCGCCGGCGCGGCCGAGCCCGGAGCTGCGGCCGGAGGACACGGAGCTGACCCGCACCTGGCTGAGCGCGGGCCCGGCGGCCGAGCGGGAGCTGAAGGTCACCGAGCGGGACATGCTGCTCCGAGGGACGCTCAGGGGCTGCCTCTTGGCTCCTGCAAAGCTCGAGAGGCTGCGCTGGGGCCAGCGGAGTGAGAGCGCTCCCGCTGCCTCCCCTTTTATCCGTTAGAAAAGCTGGGCTTGGCCCAAGGGCACCGCGGGGATCATTTTACTGCTCGGAGCTGGGTGTGCCTGGCTGCATTCCCACCCTCCAGCGCAGGAGGGAAGGGCCGCGGGGAAGGGACAGGGCACACCTGGCGCTGTCCCCGCTCCGCTCCTCCGCCACCTGTGCGTGCGCTGAACCCCAGCCCTGCTCCCCGATCCTGCTGGGAGGATTCCCCGGCCCGGACGGGCGCTGCCATGGCCGGGGGCACAGGGAACACATATTTGGAAGGATTTGGAAGTGCTGCAGGCGGGTTCTCCCCTGGGCACGGCCCAAAGCTGATAAAGGGGCCCCGGCGCCAGGTCCTGGCTGTTCAATATAAACCTGGGCACTGCCAGCAGTACCCAGAGCCTGCCTGCCCAGGGGGATATGTTTGCCCTTCCCTCTCCTGCTGATCCCTCAAATAAATCCTTAAAACCGAGGTGGGTTAGGAGAGTTGCATCCCACCCAACACTTAGTCCACACTCAAAAGGAGACAGGATTAAAATCCTGGCTGAACATTCTGGGTCCCTGCTTGAATTTTTGGAGTTCTATGAAGAAAAAGCAGAGAAAAAAAATGAGTTTCAGGGTTTTCACCATTTCCAAATAGTCCCAGAGGGCCTCAACCCTTCACTATCAGGTTGTAAATTCCCCAGGAGATTTCAAAGTCTGGCCTGAAAGTGTCACCCTTCAGCTTTTCTGTCCCCAGGACAGGGAGATAAGGCTGGAGCAAACTCAGCCTGCTCAAAATCCACCCGTCCTGCTCTGGGGGAGAGGAGAAGCCTGGCTTCTGCAGGGAAATTCTCTTTTTAAAGGGAGAAAAGGGGGAATTCAATCCAGGAGGAGAGAGATGGGGCAGGATTCCTGCAGGATTGCTGCCAGCCCTGCACCTGGCTTGGCTCCCACCATCACAGGTTGGACTCGATGATCTCAGAGGGCTTTTCCAGCCTAACTGATCCTCGGATTATAAAAAAAATCCATTGAGTGTGAACGAAGYGGAGTGTAACAGATATGCCCTGCAGCTCCCCCGGGGCTGGAGGACAGGACAGGGATCCCTCCATCCTTCCATCCATGCACAGCTGGGAACAGGGCAGTGTCAGCCTCACACAGCCAGGCTGGAGCAGTGCTGGGATGTCCTGAGAAGGCAGGGCTGGAAGCTKAGTGTGGGATTGACAGTCAGGCAAGACTTCCCATCTGGCTCTGGCTGTTAGCAGGCTGGATTCCAGCCTGGATCACCACACAGGCACTTCTACACAACACAGGAAGCACAGGAGGAGCAATCCAGGCAGGTGAATCCCAACCTTTGGCCACAAAGGCAAAGCTGCTCCCAGCAGCCTCCAGCAATCCCAGTTTGGCACTGGGGAGCTGGACTTCACCCTGGATTTGGGTGAGGGTGAGCCCATCTTCAACMCAGCTCCAGCCCTCCTTCCCTGCACCACGAGCAATCCAGGTGGGAGCAGGAGCCTCATCCCTGCTTGCTGCTCCCAGTTTTGCTCCCTTCCCCCCCTACCAGGTCGATATTCCCCGTCTGAGCCAGGTTGAAGCCACGTGGACACCAGCGGTGTCCCAGGGCTTGTTGTGTTGTGGTTCCATGGCAACCCGGGGTTGTTCCACAACTGCTCTGACCGGTAAATTCCTTCAGCCCCAGTGAGTGACCCCAGGGACTGGGGTTTGGTGACACTGAGCTCACTTTTGACTTTTTAGGGAAGTGATTGCCCTGCCTGCCATGCTGGGAGTCACATTCCCCCTGGCCCTGCACACCTAGGCTGGCTCTGACGCTCCCAGAGCAGCCAAACCCCCACAAACAACCAATCCCTCCATGAACCCTTGGGAAAACAAGCCAGGCTCAAAATTCCAGCTGGAAAGTGAAAAAAAAACAAAAAAAAACCAAAAAAAAACCCCAAACAAACTCAAACATTGTAAAGGAAAAGGAAAACCTTTGCAGGTGAGTGAAATTATGTGTTGGGAGTGTGTTCTTGTGGGGTTTCCACAGCTCCTRTGTTATCCCTGGGGATCCCTCCTGCTGCCTGCCTGGATTTCTGTGTTTGGATTGAAAGCTTTTGGGRGCTTTTGGATTGAAAGTTTTTGCCCATAGGTTCTGTTTGCATAGGCCCTGCTGGTGGTTCCTGATCCAAAGGGCTGTGGCCCAGGATCCCACATCTATTGTTCCAACACCTCCCAATGCCTGTGTGGGGTTGTGGCTGGGGGATGGATTTGGGATATTGGCATCAATCTCCAGGCTCAGGGAGCAGGAGGCTCTGGGGGATGGCAACCTCCAGGATGGGGCTGTCAGAATCCCAGGATCACTGAGGCTGGAAATGCCCTCCCAGATCATGGAGTCCAAGCTGTGGCCAATCCCCACAAGAGCCCTGAGTGCCACATTCTTTGGATACCTTGATGGGGACACCACCACAGSAGTGCCTGACCAGCCTCTCCCTGGAAGAATTCGTCATGACATCCCAAGAAATTCTTCTGATGTCCAACGGCACTGCCAAGCTCCTATTCCTGCTAAACCCACCCAAAATTCCTGCTAAACCCACCCACCTTTCCCAAGGTCCTGAAGATCTCCCCACAATGCAAACCCAGATCCCCTTCCAGGATCAAAGCAGCCTCATTAACCAAAATTTCCAGCTGATCATAATTCCTGTGAGCAGAGACTGGTCAGAGGGAACTTGTTCTGCATCCCAAAGGCAGGTGTTGGATGTCACCAGGAAGGAGTTGGTCTCGATGACCCGGGGGATCCAGCTCAGGATAWTCCACAACTGGAGGATTATCAGGATGAGGTTTATCAGGTTTATCAGGGTTTTATGGATTCCAGGCCCATTTCCTGTGTCACTGGGCCATAAAGTCAGTGGAATGACGCAGCTCCAGCCCAGAGCCCGGCGACAGGGAGTGCCCTTTCCAGCCTGGCAACAGCTGCTGATCCACAGGGATGGTCTGTTCCAAAGGTTGGTGCCTCCCTCCTGGCAGCACTCGGGGCCCTGTGTCCCACTGGATGTCCCTTAAACACTGCCTGCTTTCGTTTTCTGCCCCTGCCCAAGCACTGCAGGGATTCCTGTGAGCCTGACGGGATTCCCCCATTGATGGGAATCATGGAATGGTTTGGGTTGGAAGGGACCTCAGGGTTTATCCAGTGCAATCCCCTGGCCTGGAGACGGACACCTTCCACCATCCCAGTCACAGCCTCCAGATTTATCCCACACAAATGGAATGGGCCAAAATCCTCACATTCCATGAAGCGGCTTTTCCAAGGACCCGAATTCCCTGCCATGGCCTCTCCCTGCTCCAGAGCCTTTGGCAGAGGCCAGTGGATCGTTCAGGCTGCAACTTCACATGGATTTACACATGGAAACCTCATTTTCCTCCTCACTTTTCCAGCCCTGCACCAGGACAGGAATCAGAGCTCTGCCAGAGGTGGCCAGGTCTGGGCTCACCCAAACAGCTCCAAGGCTTCCAGGAGCTCCTCATCCAGGCATTCCTCATCCAGGAACTCCTCATCCAAGCATTCCTCCCACTGCAACACAGCAAAACCCAAATATGAATTATCACAGGGACCAGTAGGAACAGAATCACAGGATCATGGAATCATAGAATGGTTTGGGTGGGAACGGTCCTTAAAGCTCATCCAGTGCCACCCCTGCCATGGGCAGGGACGCCTCCCACTGTCCCAGGCTGCTCCAAGCCCTGTCCAGCCTGGCCTTGGGCACTGCCAGGGATGGGACAACCACAGCTGCTCTGGGAAATCCATTCCAAGGCCTCTCCACCCTCACAGGGAGGAAATTTTCCTAAATCATTCATCATTCTCCATGAGCTCCAAGGCCCCTCAGGGTGCCCAGGGCAATGTCTCAGCTTGCTTGGGGTGACAGATCCAGCTCTGTGTTCCCAAGGCTTCCCACAAGCTCCTAATTCCCTCCAGGAGCTGCATTTCACCTCTCCTCTGGCTCTGCCCACCCTGCTGAGGCTGGGAAGTTCTTGGCTCAGCTCTTGGCCACACCTGGAAGATGCTGGCCATGAAATCCATCCCTGGGAAACAGCTCTTGGGGCTCAGAGTTGCCCACACTTGTCCTGTTTGCTGCAACCCAAAAGGGCTATCAGCCAAAATCCTGAATGTTTGGATACAACACAAAACCAGTCACCAGCACTGCCAGGAACTGGGACCAGGGACAGGACCCAGGGAGCAGCTGGAGCTGTGCCAGGGAGGGCCAGGTTGGGCATTGGGAAAAGGTTCCTCACCCAGAGGTGCTGGCACTGCCCAGGCTCCCCAGGAATGGTCACGGCCCCGAGGCTGCCAGAGCTCCAGGAGCCTTTGGACAACGTGCTCAGGATTGGGATTTTGGGATTGGGGGGATTTTGGGGTGTCCCGTGCAGAGTCAGGAGTTGGAATCTATGATCCTCATGGGTCCCTTCTATCTCAGGTTTTTCCATGATTCTACAAACAACTTGGAGCCCCCCAAGGAGTTCCTCCTGCTGGAATCTCTCCCTCCTGCCCCTTCCAGGTGCTCAGTGCAGAGATGGGGCTGCCCTTCCCCCATGGATGGAGCCCCACATTCCTCCTGCCTCTCTTTGCAGAGGAGCTTTTCCACCCCCACTGCTCTGCCCACTGCCAGGAGCTCCTGGACACACCAGGAAACCCAGCCCAGACCGGGACCCCTCCCAGGGACCCCTCCCAAGGACCCCTCCCAGGGATCCTTCCCAGGGACCCCTCCCAGGGACCCCTCCCAGGGACCCCTCCCAGGGATTCCTCCCAGGGACCCCTCCCAGGGACCCTTCCCAGGGATCCTTCCCAGGGACATGGAGTGTGGCCTGGCACATGAGGAAGGTGTCCCAGGTGTGGGAATCCTTAAAAACAGAGGGGTTTGGCAAAGCTGCAAAAGGCAGGCCTCAGAGACAGCAGAACTGTGATTGGAGCTAAGCAGTGGCCATAAGATTTGTCAGCAAAAAACTTATATAAGAAGTAGAAAAGTAAGGACAAATAGAACAATGGTCTGTGTATTAACGCTTGGCTAGAATAACTCCCCAAGGTACAGAAAAGAATATCTAGCGAGATATTAGGAAGTTYWMAGCTTAATAATGGAGCTCTGTGCATTGTATTTTAATTCTTACAAGCAGTTATTGTATTTGAAATAAGCAAGCATTGTTTTAACCAAAGGTACCTGAGCTTATAGTGATTGGATAGAACTACTGTCAATGTGCTTTTGCTTTGTGTGATTGGTCAAAAAACTTCTAAGTAAGTTGTAACATTGAGTTCTTTGTCTGCTGCTGGGGACGTGAGCTGCTGGCAGCTTCCCATTGTCATCASCATGTAATGAGACTGATAAAAAAAATAAAATTAAACAGCTTGAGACATGTTCCTCAGCAATCCTGTCCTGTTTGTGATTTGTACACAGACCCCCAGCCAGCAATATCAGTATCCCAGCTGTGCACTTTCCCCCTCTCCASCTCATTGGACAAGAGCCTAAAGCTGTTTTTTCCCCTTTCCCCCAAATTACAAACCTTGTGATTACAAGAAAACCTGAAGGAATATGGATAAATATAGTTATAATTATGGATAATCATCATCACCTGGATAATTTTGACATGAAAGTTGAGAGTCCCTCCCACAGCCAAAGCCTTAAGGAAAAACAAACAAACAAATTAAAACTTCAATTCTCAGTGCTGGGTGAAACTGCCAGCGCTGGGAATGCTGGGCTCGGTTTTTCTGGAAAACACACATCTCAGGAGAGGAGGGAAAACTCCTGCTCTCTCCTCACACAATTCCATCTGACTTTGGTCTGCTCAGGTTCCAGGGGCTGATCTGGTGGAAATTGCGAATCCTCCCAGGGACAGAGCAGATTCCAGACACCCTGAGCTCCAAGCACAGAATCCCAGAATCCCTGAGGTGGGAAAAGCCCTCCCAGGCCATCGAGTCCCAGCTGTGCCCAATCCCCACCTTGTCCCCAGCCCAGAGCCCTGAGTGCCACATCCAGGCCTTCCTTGGACACCTCCAGGGATGGGCACTCCAAACCTCCCTGGAGGTGCACTCCAAACCTCCCAGAGCCCCTGCCAATGGCCAACCACCCTTCCCATGGGAAAATCCCTCCTGATGTCCACCCTGCCCCTCCCAGCCCCGCCTGAGGCCGTTCCCTCTCCTCCTGTCCCTGTCCCTGTTCCCTGGGAGCAGAGCCTGACACTGCCCCGGCTGTCCCCTCCTGCCAGGAGCTGTGCAGAGCCACAAGGTCCCCCTGAGCCTCCTTTTCTCCAGGCTGAGTCCCCCAGGTCCCTCGGGGGTTCTCCAGACCCTTCCCTGCTGCTCCAGCCCCTTCCCCAGCCCTGTTCCCCTCTCTGAATTCACTCCAGCCCCATCCCCAGCCCTGTTCCCCTCTCTGAATTCACCCCAGCCCTGTTCCCCTCTCTGAATTCATCCCAGCCCCTCAGGGTCTTTGTGAAGTGACACAATCCAGGCTGATCTGTCCCAAACCACAGAATCATTGGGAAATTCTCCTTTCTCCATCCATATTTCTCCAGGTAACCTTCCCAAGGTGAGGATGCTCCTGGACCACCCCTGATGGTCCTGTGTCCCCACTGGGGATCCCTGGCTGGATTTGTCCCTCCTGGGATCCCACATGGCCCCAGCAGCTCCTCCCATGTCCCTGCTCCCATTAGCTCCAAGGGGGCCTTTCCTGAGCAGACGAAACTGTGAGGTCACTCTGAGGGAACATCAGTTCATGGGAGCTGGAATAAATCCAGGATGACAGAGCTCAGCGTTATTGCAGGTGTCTGGGGCCTGAGTCATGCCCAGGTCGGAGGGAATGGTCCAAGAAACAGAGCAAGGAGGGAGATGATCCAGCAGAATCATCCCAAAAACGCTCTTATCAAAGCCTCTTTCCTCTCTTTGGGCAGAGTCACTGCACAAAGCCAGTTTCCAGCAGTGRATCCCATTTCTGAATCCAGGAAGGATGCTGGAAGGGTCTCACTCCCCCCAGATCGCTCAGTTCCCATCAGCAGCCATCCCAATTCCCTTTGTGCAGCCCTTGGCAAAGGGGATGGGGGCAAGGACCTGGGGTCTCAACATCTCCCCCAGAGTCCAGAGCCATGGATGGAGCTGCTCCTCACCCTCTGCCACCAGGAGGGAATTCCAGGGCCCTTGGCAAAATGAAACAGATCTTGTTGCCTGTGGAAAAGCAACTCAGAGATAAACTGTCCTGCAGGAAGGACAAGGAAAAGGCAGGAGTAGAACCGGTGTCATCTCCCTCAATCCCCAAATCACCAAGGGACATGTCACCAACATGTGTCTCTGAAAATTCCTTGGAATCTTGGGAAAACTCCATCATTTTCAGAGCAAACTGTCCTCCTGCTYCAGAGGGTGGACAGGATCAGCCAGAATTCCAGAGGTGGCACCCCCATATSCATAAGGATGAGGGATGACCAAGGGTTTGTTCACCTCAGATGTTTTCTATGTATTTCTTGTATTTCTATGTATTTCTTAAATACCTCAGGAATTTGGGAGATTTGACTGGTCACAACGGGAGGCTGAAGGACCTTCCCAAAGCAGCTCMAAGCTGAGAACCCAGAGCCCACTTTGGGGCAGGAGGAGGAGCAGGAGGGCAGAGGGGCTGGGGGAAGGAGCGACACCTCCGCCCCGTGAGTCACWGGCTGCACTGAGGGATGGGAGCAGGGCAAACAAAGAACATTTTACAAGGATTTTACAGCTGCTGTAACCCCTGAGTTCTCCCTGCCTCCGAGGGGCCAACCCAGCTCGCAGGGGGTTCTCCCAGCTAGGGAGAACTGAGCTCCCAAATCTGGGATTTTGGCCTTCCCACCTGTCACCCCAGTCAGGGATTTTATCTCAGCTTTTTTATCTCAGCAGCAGGAGCTGCTCCACGGCCAGACTGAGCCCAGAGATTGTCAGAACTCAGGACATCCCTCTGGGTGTCCAGAGCTGCCAGGACCCCGCTGGGGGGCTCAGAGACCCTGGCACACAGCCCAGAACACCTGCAGGTTTGATTTTGACCCCTGGAGCAAGTTGCCAGCTTTGTGTGAGGATYTGAAAGTCACAGAGGTTTGAGTAGTATAATAATAAAATTATCACAGGGTGAAAATGTAGATTTTGGGATTTTTGGTATGGCGGTTATGGGGACAAGATGGAGGAACTTGGGCGTGTCCAGCCTTTCTTCTTCTTCTTCTTCTTCTTCTTCTTCTTCGTCTCCATTTTCTGCAGTGATGCTGGCACTTTGGGATTGGTTTAGAGTAGAAGTGCACTGTCTAACACAGGTGATAGGTATCGGGAATTAAGTGTAAATATGTTATACATAGTATAAATGTACTATAAAAAGACAACTCCGCTTCGGGGGCAGTCAGAGTGCCTGGAACTGCCCTCCTGAGCAGATCTCGGCTGGGCAGAAAGAAAATTTTATAGATAAGAATTAATAAACAACTTCAAGACAGAAAAGTGAAGAGTCTAGACTCGTTCTTCAGCTGCGTGGGCCGAAGCAGAGACATCCTGCACATCTCAGGGCAGCAATTATCAACAGCAACCCGAGAAGAGATGAGAGTCAGAAGCTTCCAGAAGGAAGGTGCCATTCCCTCCTTTGCTCTGGTCTTCTCCGGGTGGAGCCCTGGGAGCAGGAAGGACAGTGGGAGCAAAGGGCAGGATTGCAGCCTCGGAGCTGCTCCAGCCCAGCCCTGGTGCTGATGGAGCAGAGGGTGGGGCCCGTCTGTCTGTCTGTCTGTCTCAGGCCCCTCCTAATCAATGCACTCAGCGCTGACAACAATAATTACAATTATAATTGTAATGATAATTGTCTAGGACCCGCCCACACTGCCGAGGACATCGATGCCGCCCTGGGAGGGGAGGGATGAGCAGGTCCAGCATTCCATGGAGCAGGGGCCACACCTGGAGCCCTCCTCCAGCCCCAGCTCCTCACACCCACAGCCACCTGCGCCCCAAACCCAGCCCCAGCCTCCAGCTCCACCTGCGGCACTTCCCGCCTCCCACGGGAGGAGAGGACTTCAGCAGGAAAAGGGGACAGGGAAAAACGGTGCCAGGGAAAAAGAACAGGAAGAAAGGCAGAGCAGGAAAAACAGGGAAAAAACGTGCCAGGAACAAGGAACAGGAAAAAGGAGACGAAAAACGGTGCAGGAAAAAGAACAGGAGAAAGGAAACAGGGTGAAAAGTGCCCGGAAAAGAAGAAAAGGGAAAAGGAGACAGGGAAAAACAGTGCCAGGAAAAAGAACAGGAGAAAGGAGGACAGGGAAAAACGGTGCCAGGAAATAAACAGGGAAAAGGAGACAGGGAAAAACGGTGCCAGGAAATAGAACAGGGAAAAGGAGACAGGGAAAAACGGTGCCAGGAATAGAACAGGGAAAAGGAGACAGGGGAAACGGTGCCAGGAAAAGAACAGGAGAAAGGAGACAGGGAAAAACGGTGCCAGGAAAAAACAGGAGAAAGGAGACAGGGAAAACAGGTGCCAGGAAAAGAACAGGGAAAGGAGAAGGGAAAAACGGTGCCAGGAAAAAGAACAGGAAAAGGAGAGCAGGGAAAAACGGAGTGCCAGGAAAAGAACAGGGAAAAGGAGACAGGGAAAAACGGTGCCAGGAAAAAGAAGAGCTCTCCATGATGCCCCTGGATCCCTGGCAGTGCCCAGGCCAGGCTGGATGGGGTTTGGAGCAGCCTGGRACAGTGGGAGGTGTCCCTGCCATGGCACAGGTGGCACTGGGTGGACTTCAGTGTAGGAGTGTGTTTCTTGTTGATGGAGTGACAAAACTATTTTTTGTCTCTTTAAAAGGAAAGAAGTTTAGAAGGTTTGTTTTTGTTTTGTTTTTTTTTTAATTAAGTGAAATGATATTTTATAGGATTTAAAGAACTTTAAATTTAAGGATAGTTAATTGGACAGAAGTTAAAAAGCTTTGTTTGGGCAATTTAGTAGAAAAAGAAGAAAACAAAAGTAATTGTTTTTGTAAAGTGTTTTTATTAGGAGTAAGAATGTTTAGCACTTAGCTTGGGTTTTTCGTTTGTTATTTTGTTTTTTTATTAAACTTTTTTGTTTCTAACACTGTAACAGAAGCTATTTTGTTGATTTTTATGTCTTTAAGGTAGTTGAGCTATTTTGGGTGTGTTATAGGCTTTTAAGAGTTTATTAAATTTGGCTTGAGGAGGTTATTGTAATACATGGAGGTTACTATAACACTTTAGTGTTCTTCCCACCCGAACCACTCCATAATTCCATGCTGAGCATATCTCCTTCCTGCACCCTATGGGCTCCAGAGCTCCTCAGTGCAGGGAAGAGCTTCTGCCACCCAAAAACCCGGGGCAAAACAGCCCCTCCAAGGCAGGATGAGCTCCCTGAGTGCTCTGGCTGTGACTCAGCACCTCAGAATCTGAGCCCAGGAGTGAAAACTCGGGGTGACTCAGCCCTGGTCTCTGACTTTACCGGGATTACAGGGTGGCCCTGGCACACGTCACACACGTGGGGACAGCCACAGGCCCGAGGCCACGCCAGCCCAGCCTCGGGGCAGCAGGAGGCTCCTGCCTCTGCCTCTGGGTGCTGGCCGGGCCGGAGCCTCCATGCCGGGCTCCAGAGCCAGCGAGGGCACAGACCCAGGGCCAGATTCCCCTCTGGGATGGTGGCAGCTACAGGAATCCCCCAGCCCCAAGAGTGCCCCTCTGCAGGGATTCCAGAGCTGGGGCTTGGCCCCTGTCCTGGTGTGACSGTGTTCACAGGGGTCTGAGGATGAGGGAAGAGACGAGGATCAGACTCCATGTTTCAGAAGGCTTGATTTATTATTTTATGATATATATTATATTAAAACTACACTAAAAGAATAGAAGAAAGGATTTCATCAGAAGGCTAGCTAAGAATAGAAAAAGAAAGAATGATAACAAAGGCTTGTGGCTTGGACCVAGAGTCCGAGCCAGCTGACTGTGATTGGCCATTAATTAGAAACAACCAACATGGACCAATCACAGATGCACCTGTTGCATTCCACAGCAGCAGATAATCAATGTTTACATTTTGTTCCTGAGGCCTCTCAGCTTCTCAAGATGAAAAATCCTAAAGAAAGGATTTTTCATAAAAGATGTCTATGACATCCTGGTTTAGGGCAAATTTGGGAGCAAACCTCCAAAGGGGCCCCTCCAGAAAGCAAACCCACACGGCCCCTCCCCACAACCGGGTTGGGAAGGATTCCTTGGAGAGAAGTGGAAAGAACCTGTTTATTTAACAGGCACAGCACCCCCAGCACACAAAATGAACAATACCGGACGACACCATTCTTTCACTGCTCTGAAAAAGATGACAACTTCAGAAAGTCTCTCCTGGGGGTGGTCGCTCTGTTATCAGTCCCTCCGGTGCTGGGGCAGCTGCTGCAGCCACAGGGTGCAAACTCTTGGTGTTTCCCAGGTCCCAATCCGGAGCAGGTTTGAGTAGGTCCAAAAAAGGGAAAGGAGAAACAGTCCAGGGAAAATTTGGACTGCCTAGCTAAACTAACTAATGAGCAGAAGCAAAAAGCAAGAGCAAAGCAGGAGCAAAGCAGAAGCAAGAGCAAAGGGAAAAGCAAAGCAAAAAGCAAAAGCAGCACCACGTACTGCCCTGTCTGTGTGTCCTGCCAGCCATGGGGAGCAGCTGATAACAAAACCAAAACAAAACATTCGCTCTTCAGAGCCAGTCTTGACGGCACAGAACATGATATCCAGCATRWACAGAACAATAACTGGGGATACAAACATCACAATGTCACCCTAGGACAGCCCCTCTCTGCCCTGCACCACAGCATTGGGGATTTGGGAAAATGTCTCCATGGAAAAGCTCTCCAGCCCTGGCACAGCTGCCCAGGGCAGTGGGGGAGGCCCCATCCTGGGCAGTGCTCAAAGAGAGAGTGGATGTGGCACTTGGGGACACGGGTTTGTGGGCACTGGGTCCAAGGCTGATCTTGGAGATCTTTCCAACCACAACAATTCCATGAGTCCATGATTTAGGAAACAGGACAAGGCACCCCAGGGATGCTGTGGTGAGGTTTGGCCATGGCCAAACACCCGCTTTACACAGCCAGAAAGAGGAAAAGTGGGAGATGGATCCAATTCCCATAAGTGGCCAGGAAAMAATGGGAAAAAATACACTTTTTTTCCTGGTTATTTGGGCATGTGGCCCTGGAAACTGCAAGCACAAGGCCCTGGTTCTGCAGCTGAGGTGCTGCCACCATGAACCCACCAGAAAAAGTCCCCACACAGCTTCTGCCTCCAGCAGTGGCACCATCCCCTCTCCCACTCCCACCACCCCAGCTTGTGCGTGAGCCCAAATCCTCACAGGGAAAAAAAGCCATGCCCAGGGATATCCCACCCCTAAAGTTCCTGCTGCTACACAGATTTTGGGAGAGAAGCCACTGCAGGCTGGGATTTCTCTGACCACAAACGCCCAAACTGGGGCAAAAGGATGTTCCTGCAATCCCAGCTGCAAACATCCTCCTCTAACTGTCACTGGGATCTCACAGGCCCTTTTWAATCCTAAATAAACCCCTGATCACAGTGTATATAATGCACAGAACCTGTTGCAAAACAGGGAGCTGGCTCCTAAACCTCCCACAGCTCCAGAGGAGCCAGAAGCCACAGCAGCAGCTCCTTCTTTGTGCTCCAGCACCTGGGAGTGACAGCCAGAGCAAACAAAAGCCTCATTAAGGTGACACAAGAGCCCGTCGGGACCGGGGGCTGGGTCTGGCTGCTGCTGAAAGGAATGAAGTCATTGACTCCGGTGGGGATTGGGAAACACCGAGCTGTAAATGCTCCCTGTGCCTCTCATTCCTGCTTTTTTATTAGCGGGATCTTGGGAAAGGAGAAGCCATTTGCCAAAGTAACAGGACTGGTTGTTGCAGAGGGAACTTGGAACCTCCAGGCTCCCAGAACAGCCCAGGGTGAAGAGGATGGGCACCAGAAAGAGCTGGAGATTCATGGAATGCTTTGGGTTGGAAGGGACATTAAAGCCCATCCAGTGCCACCCCTGCCATGGCAGGGACCCCTCCCACTGTCCCAGGCTGCCCCAAGCCCTGTCCAGCCTGGCCTTGGGCACTGCCAGGGACCCAGGGGCAGCCACAGCTTCCCTGGGGAGACCATTGCTGGACTTTGGGGTCATTTCAGGTGAGAAAAGAGGGTTTGGAGATGAAGCAAAGCCCCCTCAGCAGCAGAGGAGGGGGGTCCTGTCCCTCTGCCCCTCTTGCTCAGGYGARGCCCCACCTGCAGAGCTGCTCCCAGGGCAGGAGTGGCACTGGATGGGCTGTAATGTCCCTTCCCATCGCAGGACTCCGCTGTTTGATCCCATCAGGAGATGCTGCTGAGGCACTTCCAGCACTCAGAGCAGCATCCACTCCCCCACCCCACGCACAGCCAGGACCACCCAAAACAGCCAGGAGCATCCCAGCAGGAATGGGGGACGTCACACCCCGCCTTTAGTCCCGTTTAGGGCTTTGTCTTTCAATCCCTGACATTTCCTGGAAGCTCCGTGAGCCGGAGCTCAGCTGAGAGGAACCAAACGCTGCCGCTGCCCTGGGCAGGTCCCGGCCGGCCCGGCCCGGCCCCCGGGGACATTCCTGCGCTCTGACGCCTGCTTGGGGCTCGGTTTCAGCCTCTCCGTGTTTCACCAGAAATCAGAAACAGCCTGCCTTKGGATTCCAGGAGAAGGCAGGGAAGAGATGTGGACGGCTCTAGGCAGGTGCAGGAAACAAGGAAAAGAGGAGGTGGGAGTGGGATGGGACATGGGAAGGGAGAGGAGAAGGAATAAGTCTAGGTAAGAGAAGCAATAATGAAGTGAGAGAAGGAGCAGGGACGGAAGGGAGCCTGGGGAGGTGGCAGAGCTCCCGCAGGCACCCCCAAACCAGGGTACACAAATACCCCCAGTCTGGCATCGAATTCTCCTCTTCCCAGCCCCCAGAGCCTGATCCCAGCACGGGGCAGGGGAGAAGAGGAGGAAGGGCTGCAGTGCCCCCTCCGTGCCCACCCCCGTCCCTGCAGTGTCCCTGCAGTGTCCCCCACCCCAGTGTCCCCTCTGTGCCCACCCCCGTCCCTGCAGTGTCCCCTCCGTGTCCACCTCCTGTCCCTGCAGGGTCCCCCAGCCCAGTGTCCCCTCCATGCCCACCTCCTGTCCCTGCAGGGTCCCTGCAGTGTCCCCTGCGTGCCCACCCCTGTCCCTGCAGTGTCCCCCACCCCAGTGTCCCCTCTGTGCCCACCTCCTGTCCCTGCAGTGTCCCCCACCCCAGTGTCCCCTCCATGCCCACCTCCTGTCCCTGCAGTGTCCCCCACCCCAGTGTCCCCTCCATGCCCACCTCCTGTCCCTGCAGTGTCCC